>JBAMBL010000466.1:0-356628 GCA_037043405.1 Drosophila subquinaria | reverse complement strand
TTTGGCCGCCCAGTAATCTGGAAATCGCCAAGACAAGTTTAAATATCAGTAGTCGTATATTATAAATTATAGGTTAATCCGCGCTTCTTTTAGAAAGTCAATTATTTCTTTATAGTTTTGTATGTTTTCTCGAGCGAAAAAGACGTAGATATCGTGGTACGCGCACTTTCTTGTATACTAATGTGTAATGGCTGTAAGCTCCGTTATGTTTTATAGGGCTGCCAGCTAGTTATATTCCGCCGCATTTTTGCGCTTCTGTATATCAGGTTGGCAGCCCACATGCATGTTTCTTTAGGTAAAAAAAAAACAAAAATGCTAATTTCTCAGCCATTTAACCTGTGTTTTTGACGATCCGAACGAAAAAATGCTCGTAAAATTAATGCCAATGCTCTCATATACCGTGCATTTTAGACCATTTCAGTTTTTAGTTAGCAACGAAATTGTGGAAGTTGGCAGCCTTTCTGTTGTTCATTTCATGTTGGTTCAGTTCAGTTTCTGTAGTTCAGCTCACGTTGGAGCTACCAGTTCGATAGGTCTTGCTCGTGAACTATTTGGGGGTTGATTTACAATTAATTAATTTTCTAAAAAACTGTACCTTAACATTCTCTAAATTTAACTGCAATAGCTTCCCCAAACTTGTAGCTTTAATTTGATATGTGCCGCGTTTTAGGCTATTCGTCCTAAGATAAAATATTATAGATTGAGAACAAGGTATGTATTTTGGCGGTCATTTTGTATGGGACTTTCACCGAGGTTGCTTCGCTCATTTCCAAATATCTCAAAAACTTATCTTTTTTTGTCTTAAATTATTGTACCATTAGAAAGGTGAAATTGTAGGCTTTCATCGTGCATAAGCGGTTTTCGAGGCTATTCCTCCTGTGCTTACCTATTTAAGAAATGGTGTAAATGTTCACGTTTTCACTTTCTTTCTTCAACTGTTTCTCCCATTTGGAAAGCTGGAATGGCCAAAACTTGGCTTTAAACTATAGATTAATTAATTTTCTACTATTCTGCATCAATAGTTTATTGATTAAAGGTCTAATAGCGCTTAAAAATGAGAAAGTTCATAACTGGTTCCGACTCATGAACCAAGTTCCGTTTTTCGTTGCTAAAGAACCGTTGCTATCTTGACGCACATTTGGGCTTTTTATTTCAAATTGCTGAATAAGTTCAATCATTCATTTTTCAATCGTGAACTAAATCAGTCATTTAGTTCAGTTATTCAGTTTGTCAGTTGGTCATGAACTATGAAAACGATATGGTTTCTATTCAGTTGCTCATGAACTATGAAAGATAATAGGTCATTCAGTTAGTAAGTTGCCTATGAACGATAAACGATGTGAATAGGCTGTTTCTCTTTAGTGGAATGTGAAATGTGTTTTAAGTTTTTAATTAGAATAGAGGACAAATGGCCATTAGATTTGATATTATCTTTTAATTTTTTTTTGGTTATACTTACCCTGGTTTCATGAAAATGAGAAAAAAGAGTAAATTGGATTATATTTTTTGGGATAAATTATCTTTCACATTGTTTAAAACTTAAAAATGTATGAAATTGAAACATTTATGCAAGTAATTGAATCCACTCGTGGAACTCCATGTAATTGTATTTTTCTACAAAATTTAATTTTTTTTCAAAAAAATTAACTGACCAACTGCAAAATGTACAATTTAGTTCATGATTGACTGAATAAGTTCATTAGTTCATCTTTATGAACCGTTCATTTGAACTTTTTCAGAACGAAACGACACAACTCTACTTGCTGTAGCAACCCTAACACTGCGACTGTGCTCGTTCTTTCCTGTCGATACGCCAGTGCAGGCGTGTAGTGTTTTTAAAGTTGGTCCAAGCGAAATCAATAAACATCCAAAATGGTAGGTGCAAATTAACCAAAATAAATGCAGCAAATGCAACTAAATTAAATGTGCCAAACAAGTGTGTGAAGATTTCATGTCTTTGCAACAGGCAAATTCATGAAATTACGCAAAATAAAAACTGTTGACGTGACAAGGCACAACTTATCGTCTGCCCCCTACGTTTGTGCATGTGTATTTGTGTGGTGTGTGTGTGAGACAGCAGTGAAATGCAAGACAAAGAAAATAGGACAAGGGGAACTAAAATGACGTATGCAGTTTGCTATTGAAAAGACCGAGAAAAAAACTTGGCTGACAACAACGAAAATGTTAACAGATGTTTGGTTCTAGGCGTTTGCGGTGTTGCACATACATGTACATACACTTGCAATGGTATTTCAAGAACTCAAGTATTTCTTGTGAAATAACCAACAACGCAAGTGGTTTTTGTTCGGCTCTAACCTCAAAAAAATCACATCGTCTGAACGATGATGGAGATTTGTGAGTATAAATGTAATGTGAATTATTAATTAATATAAATTATGTAAAAAATGAGAAGAATGAATTATAACAATTAAAATTTGTAGGAGTAGTGAATCAAACAAGCTGCAGCCACTGTATGTGTGAATTGTATATGTGTGTGTTGCACACGCCATTTTTAATAAGCAACAGCCCGATGACAGTTACTAACCTCTCTCTTTCTATTTGTCGCTCTCTCTTTTTGCTTGCTGTTCGCTTGCTTGATGCTGCTGTTTATAGGTCAACTTCACCGTCGACGAAATCCGTGGCCTGATGGACCAGAAGCGTAATATTCGCAACATGTCCGTCATTGCCCACGTCGATCACGGCAAATCCACGCTGACCGACTCCCTGGTGTCCAAGGCTGGTATCATTGCCGGTGCCAAGGCTGGCGAGACCCGTTTCACGGATACGCGCAAGGACGAGCAGGAGCGTTGCATTACCATCAAGTCAACGTAAGATGCCTTGCTTTACCACGCCCCCATCTCTTCTAATTATTAATGATCTGTTATTTTCCTTAGTGCCATCTCCATGTACTTTGAGGTGGAAGAGAAGGATCTGGTTTTCATCACTCAACCTGATCAGCGTGAGAAGGAATGCAAGGGTTTCTTGATCAATCTGATCGATTCACCCGGTCACGTTGATTTCTCATCTGAGGTGACCGCTGCCCTCCGTGTCACCGATGGTGCCCTCGTCGTCGTCGATTGTGTGTCCGGTGTGTGCGTGCAAACCGAGACTGTGCTCCGTCAGGCTATTGCCGAGCGCATCAAGCCCATTCTGTTCATGAACAAGATGGACCGTGCTCTGCTGGAGCTGCAGCTGGATGCCGAGGAATTGTATCAGACTTTCCAGCGCATCGTCGAGAACGTGAACGTCATCATTGCCACCTACAACGACGACGGTGGCCCAATGGGAGAAGTCCGTGTGGATCCCTCCAAGGGCTCTGTCGGTTTCGGTTCCGGTCTCCACGGCTGGGCCTTCACCCTCAAGCAGTTCTCCGAGATGTACTCTGAGAAGTTCAAGATTGATGTTGTCAAGCTAATGAACCGGTAAGTCACTCTGACCCAAAAAACATTACCATCTCCCCTCGCTTTTAGCACAATACGTGTGACGCTGAGCGTGCGAATTCTTTAGACTCCCCACTCCCTTAATTGGAATTGTGTGTTGTTTTAAGAACCGCGCGTGTTGAGGGCGCCACAAGTGCAACAACAATAAAAGCAGATGAAAACTGAAGTCGCTGCTGAAACGCTGCATCGGGACCTCTTTCCTAATGTCCAAACGGTGCATTGCTAAGGCAGCGATTCAACAAATCTTTATCTATATTGCTAGAAATCTTACGTCACTTTTTCTGGGCGGGATCAATTCAGCCAATTAAATATTCCTCTAATCTCAAATAATCTATTGAGATGTTTATTTTGACCAATTCTACGTTGGCTACGTGGACGTTAAAGTATAATTAAAAATAATTTGCTATACTAACAATTAAATTTAAAAATATGAATATTTAAAATTTTAAACTGAGAAGATAAAATTGGAGAGAAAGTTTAATTAATAAAAAAATATATAAAATTTAAATAAAATAAAAAGTTAGGAAAAATAATATTAGGAAAGTACAGCACAAACTAGAAAAATTCTGAATCAAACATTTCCAAAAAAACAACGCGACTTTTAACAAGATTTTATTTATTTACTTACATGAGTAGACTTATGTTTACACTTTTAACTAGGTATTTTTGATATTCGCGTTAGTTTTATTAGTTTTTTGTTTAAAATTTTTGGTTACAAAAATACTGTTGAAAAAAGAACAAGCAAAGAAAACAAAACATTTTGTTCAGATATTATTTATCATAAAACTCAACTATAAATAATTTATATTTTTAAAGACAATTTTAACCTTTAGTAGTAGAAAGTATTCCGATATTTGAATAAAAATTATATTAAATAAATTTTATATTTAAAAAGAAAAGTCAAGGCAAAATGTATAGCTAAGTTTTCTTAATTTAATACACGAGATTTGTGCCAATTTTGTGTACTCAGTTTCTTTTTTTTTCATTTCCATTTTTTCTTTACAATATTTTAGATTTATCTAAATTGTTTAAATACCTTAAGATTCTTCGCATTAAATGTGTATTGTTGTTTTTGTTGTTGCTTACAGTCTGTGGGGTGAGAACTTCTTCAATGCCAAGACCAAGAAATGGCAGAAGCAAAAGGAGGTGGACAACAAGCGTTCCTTCTGCATGTACATTCTGGATCCCATCTACAAGGTGTTCGATGCCATCATGAACTACAAGAAGGAGGAGATCGACAATCTGCTGACCAAGATCGGTGTTGCCCTCAAGCACGAGGATAAGGACAAGGACGGCAAGGCTCTGCTGAAGACTGTGATGCGCACCTGGTTGCCAGCCGGTGAGGCTCTGCTTCAGATGATTGCCATCCACTTGCCATCGCCAGTGGTTGCCCAGAAGTACCGTATGGAGATGTTGTACGAGGGTCCCCATGATGATGAGGCTGCCGTCGCTGTCAAGAACTGCGATCCCGATGGCCCTCTGATGATGTACATCTCCAAGATGGTACCGACCTCCGATAAGGGACGTTTCTATGCCTTCGGCCGTGTGTTCTCCGGCAAGGTCGCCACCGGCCAGAAGTGCCGCATCATGGGCCCCAACTACACTCCCGGCAAGAAGGAGGATCTGTACGAGAAGGCCATCCAGCGTACCATTCTGATGATGGGTCGTTATGTTGAGGCCATTGAGGATGTGCCCTCTGGCAACATTTGCGGTCTGGTCGGTGTCGATCAGTTCCTGGTCAAGACCGGTACCATCACCACCTTCAAGGATGCCCACAACATGAAGGTAATGCTATTTAAAATGTCTAATCTCAATTGCTGCAATATCTCTAATCTTATGCTCATCCAAAATCTCAGGTCATGAAGTTCTCCGTGTCCCCTGTCGTGCGTGTGGCTGTCGAGCCCAAGAACCCAGCTGATTTGCCCAAATTGGTTGAGGGTCTGAAGCGTCTGGCCAAATCCGATCCTATGGTGCAGTGCATCATTGAGGAGTCTGGCGAGCACATCATTGCCGGTGCCGGTGAATTGCATTTGGAAATTTGCCTTAAGGATCTGGAAGAGGATCACGCTTGCATCCCCCTGAAGAAGTCCGATCCCGTGGTCTCTTACCGTGAAACCGTCTTCGAAGAATCCAACCAGATGTGCTTGTCCAAGTCTCCCAACAAGCACAACCGTCTGCTCATGAAGGCTTTGCCCATGCCCGATGGTCTGCCCGAGGATATTGATAACGGTGATGTTAGCTCCAAGGATGATTTCAAGGTGCGCGCCCGTTATCTGGCCGAGAAGTACGACTACGATGTGACCGAGGCCCGTAAGATCTGGTGCTTTGGCCCCGATGGCACTGGACCCAACTTCATTCTCGATTGCACCAAGTCCGTGCAGTACCTCAACGAAATCAAGGATTCCGTCGTTGCTGGCTTCCAGTGGGCCTCCAAGGAGGGTATCATGGCCGATGAGAATCTGCGTGGTGTGCGCTTCAACATCTATGACGTCACCCTGCACGCTGATGCCATCCATCGCGGTGGTGGCCAGATCATTCCCACGACCCGTCGTTGCCTGTACGCCGCTGCCATCACAGCCGGTCCCCGTCTGATGGAGCCCGTCTATCTGTGCGAGATTCAGTGCCCCGAGGTTGCCGTTGGTGGCATCTACGGTGTCCTGAACAGACGTCGTGGCCACGTTTTCGAGGAGAACCAAGTCGTTGGCACTCCCATGTTCGTCGTCAAGGCATATCTGCCCGTCAACGAATCCTTCGGCTTCACCGCCGATCTGCGCTCCAACACCGGTGGCCAGGCCTTCCCTCAGTGCGTGTTCGACCATTGGCAGGTGCTGCCCGGTGATCCATGCGAGCCATCCAGCAAACCCTACCAGATTGTCCAGGATACCCGCAAACGCAAGGGTCTCAAGGATGGTCTGCCCGATCTGTCGCAGTATTTGGACAAGTTGTAAGCGACGACGACTCCCGATTTCAGCTGCAGCTGGCTAATATCAACCAACTATGAAGATCCGATCAAAACAGGCAGCAACAACTAACAACAACAACATCAGCAATGTCGCTGTGGCCGCTGGCAGCGCTTAAAAACACACATTTAAAGAAATTTTGATGATTATTAATTGTATAACAGTAAAAACAACAACAAAATAAATCAAGTAAATGATTATAATTTAAGTTTATATAAAAACAAATACATACATAGAAAGCACTTAAATGTGCTTGTAACATAAAAAAAAGTAGAAACAAACGAGGGGAAAAGTTTAAAAGGGAAAACAAACGCTGGTAACAACAGTCATGTTAACTTAACAGCGATGGAAATACAAAGACCAGCTCGCATTGATACTTAACATCGCAGATAGGGATGTGAATTTAAACAGAATCCTAGATTATAAAATTTAATTTGGGTTATATTCAGAAAATATTGTCTGATATTCCGGTGATCACTGCTTAAAATTTTCTTCGCAAAATTATGTTAGAGAGAGATAGCTTGACAGAAACTTAAGACATCGCCTCTGGAATAATTTGTTACGATATTTTTTTACATCACTAATCGCAGAAGCGTTTTGTCTAGCTATAAAATGGCTGAATTATCAACACTGCTCTGCTAAAACATTTAACAGCTGTTGGTTGCATTCGACGACATTCACGGGGGTTGACGTTATCTACTAGAGATGATAAATTTTAGATATTTTACAAAAATATTTTTTTTTTAATTATTATTTCTTTATTTTTTTTAGATACAATTTGTATTTTTGAGCCTTTTCTGCAAGCTGCGTACCACATGTGACTTGTTACAGAAATTTTGTTATCAAGCGATTTGAAAAGTATGTGTTAAGTCGTGACTTTTCGGGCCTACTGGGCTTCTGGCTTTTTACTTGGGCCCGGGCCCAAAAAAAAAGAAGCCCGAACAGTCCCGTGCCCATCTCTATTATCTACTGTTGTTTTTGTTACTGCACCGAAGTGTGCGTAAAACTCGCCGCGTGGCCGAGTGCAAAATCACAAAGCAAAGCACACAAAGCCAATCAATGTTAATGATTACAACAAATGAGCGACACGCTGCGTATGGCAAATAAAAACAACAACAATTGCTCGCTGTGTGGGGTGGGAGCAGACAAAGAGACAGACAGACTGAAAAACAAGAACTCCCACACAATGCGCTCTCATTCTATGTGCTATGCTTTGCTCGCTCTCTTTTTCCTAACTTTTGTATGGCTGCTTAAGATTAATTAATCTAATGCATGAGTAATAGAGATATATCCTTGTGGTGTATGTGAGGTAAATTACTACGTGTTTACTTCAATTAATTAAAAAGATACCTTGTTATAAAAAATATAAAAATTCATAAGATAATTCGAGGATCGTTCTACTGCACATTGAAATCTCAGTGTATTCAGTTCTCTCTTTTCGCATTCTCTTTGTGTGGAGCTGCAACCTCGAGGGATAATAAGAACAACAACAATTCGTTACAGCTAGCGCAAGCACATCCACCAAAAATACAGTAACAGTACAGTGTCCAATTGGCTTCTCTCTTCGTTTCAGTCGTGTTTCGATGTTCGAGGCGAGCACACGTATTTTTTGGTAAATACTTGCGCGCAGAATGCATTCCAATATTTTTGTAAATCTCAATAAATAGGTATGTGAGAGTGTGTGGCTTGTGGTTTATGCAGTACATCAACTTCAAAAGAAATTGAGCAAACAAATAATGCAAAATAATCACAAAATTAGCTACATTTGCTTGCTAAGCAAACGGTTAAAGAAAAAACCAAGTGCCTAAATGTACAATGTAACTACATACACATGTACTACTGTCTGTGTCTGTTCGTGTGTGCGTGCGTTTGTATGTAATTCATAAGCAAATTGCAAAATGCGAATAGAATTCTCTTGTTCTCGGAAGTTTCCGTCTGTTTTTGTCGTCTCAAAAGCCGCCGCCGCCGTTGCCGTTGCCGACGTCGCAGCCGCCGCTTCGTCTGTCACTACACTGCCCCCGGTGGGTTGGCTGTCTCGCTCCCGCGCACACGCTGTCATTTTTGCTATATTTAGCAACATTTCCATTTGGAAGATTTTTGATTTGACCTTTTGGCAGTAAAAGCTTTTAACTGTAATTATTAGGCGAAGCCAACGTAAAAAAGATGTAAATCTCTATATGTGAGTGAATTATTTGATTGTGTGTGTGTGAGTGTGGGTTGGAGTGTGTTCGTCTGCATATGAAAAAATCGATGCCAGACTCCCTGTGACGACGACGACGACGACGCCAGGCAACTTCATTCAGTAAAGCAAAAGGCAAAAGCAAAGCAGCGACGCCAACATCACAGTTAGACAAAGTTGGAGCTTGGGCTGCCTGTCTGTGAGTGTATGCGTGTGTGTGTGTGTGTGTGTGCGTGTGTGTGTGGGCGGCTGAGGTTGCAGTTCGACTTGAAACTGGCTTTATGGACATTTACCGATAACACAGGAAATGAAATTTTTCCGTATTAGAAACTTAAATATTGCAAACTTTTTTGCCCATTAGTTTTGTGGCATCCGTTGAAATGCGTTTTTAGGCCACCCGCTGCAAAGTTTTTTATGTTATTTTAGTTCTCTCTGATTGCAAAAATAACGGAAAACAAGGCAAAAAGCATTTCGTTGTGTTAATGTGTGTGCGTGTGTACGACATGTTTATGTATAGCACCATATAAAATGTGTGCGCCTGAGTGGGAGGGAGGATGGCTAATCTGTCTCAGTGAGTGAGTGCGAGTGTGTAAGAGCGAGTATGAGTGTGAGTGCGCCTGAGCTTTATAAAACTCCTCTCTACAAACAAAGTGTATAGAAAATATGAATGAAGATAGGAAACGCGAGCAGCGGTGCGGTGCGGGAGTAACGAGTGAGGAGCATGGAGCATGGGAGCGTAAGCAGAAGGAGTAAAGAGTAAAATGTAGGAGTAAATAAAAGGAGTGAAAATAGTGTTCTCACCCTTACACTCCCGCACAGTTACCATTTTCACACCTCCAGGAGCCAACGGAGGAGCTCAACGTGAAAAATCAATGCTAAATATGTTGTCTGAACAGTTTTTAATTGGCTTCTCAGTGTAATTGTGTTTGTGTATGTGTGTTGGTTTCTCTGAATGCTTCAATAAGTTCTCAGCTGCACAATTGTGAAAAATACTTCCAAGAAAATTATTGGGAAAAACAATATTATGATTGCATTTATTTGTTGTGGCATGTGGTGTAATTAGATTTTCTTTCGAAAAATCATGATTTTCTTTATCGTATAAGGCCAATGTGGCATATATAGAGGGAAATCTGAATAAAGCTGAATTAAAATAAAATTTTAAACCTAAAGAAAAATCCATTGTACCTTCCAGGTGGATCATTTTATCTTTATTTGGAGCCCAGCTCACAATTAGAGTTTCACAGTTTGTTGACCTATTGCCAAATAAGCATAATTATAAGACCCCATAATGAAGATTTTCCACAGATTATCTGGATAATGTCCACCGATTAGCTAAATTAGGGCTTATATAGTAATCAGTGGCAAATTTTGACGTTTACTGGTTTAAAAACTAACATAAAAATTTTCCGTTTGGTGGCTCTGTTTTAATTTATAACAGGAACCCTATTGATTATCATTTTTAAAATATACATTTCAAAATAAAAAAAAATATTTGTTAATATTATTAAAAAATTTTGGTAATTTTCTTATCCCTACAGCAATATGAAAAAAAAATAAAAAAAATATTTTATTAAAAAGAGGCTATTTTTAGATGAATTTAGGCAAAAGAATTTTTAGGCGCTCTCTTCAACTTTTTTTTTTATTGAATTTTGAAATTTTGATATTTTCTATGCAAAATGAGCTTTTGCATTGTTGTTTTCAGCAACTTGTCACTAATATGAAACGTTTACCAACACTACATTTTCTCTCACATGTAATATGTTTACGTGTTTTCCAACACTATCACGCTATAACACTATCTGGGGTGCCATAGAAATCGCTTTCGCTTGAATTTCACTTAAATTTCATACAAATTTGAGAAAAATTCAAGCGAAAACGATTTCAGTGGCACCCCCGTATAAAAGAAACATGTTTAAAATGTACACATAAAAAAAAATAAAGCCAAAGGAAAATATTTAAATCTATTTTTAAAAAATTTGGTTATCCTGAAAAGGACCGATTTGGTCTCACGACATTACCAATAATTTTGGTTCAGAGCATGGTCAGGTGCAAAAGCCTTGGGTTATCATCAAGGATGATGATTATAAATTGTTGTATCAGGGGTGTTAGACAGGGATACACAGGAATAAGTGCGCCGCAGGCGAAAATTTTTGAAAAAAATAAAATCGCGCGCGCGATTTAATTTTTTTCAAAAATTTTCGCCTGCGACTTGCTTTGCACATATCACTAATCACGGTTGCATGAGCGTCTTCATTAATTTGGGCTCTCTATAAGGGTCATAGAGTCGCCCGTTTGACTTTATTTTTTTTTTATATGCACGTTTTAAACATGTTTCTGTAATAGAGTTATAGCGTGATAGTGTTGGAAAACACGTAAACATATAACATGTGAGAGAAAATGTAGTGTTGGTAAACGTTTCATATTAGTGACAAGTTGCTGAAAACAACAATTTTGCATTGAAAATATCAAAATTTCAAAATTCAATAAAAAAAAAAGTTGAAGAGAGCGCCTAAAAATTCTTTCGCCTAAATTCATCTAAAAATAGCCTCTTTTTAATAAAATATTTTTTTTATTTTTTTTTCATATTGCTGTAGGGATAAGAAAATTACCAAAATTTATTTTAATAATAATGTATTGTTATTTAAGGGGTTACCCCCAATTGTAACTTGGAAAAAAAATTGTCTTGTTTGTTTGATTTATTTAAGTATTACTGTCTGAGAATATCTGAGATATTAGCGTTGAGGAAATTGTAAACTTTAAACGCGTTTTTCTCGAAATGACATTTTTGAAGTCTGTGATCAAAATTACAAAGTTAAATAAAAAAAAAACTAGCAGTGACCGCCTAAAAATTTTTTCACCAAAATTCATGATAAATCGCCCTCTTATTTGTTTTGTGTTTTTTTTTTATTTTTAGAGTAGTTCCGATACTAGACCTTTACCGTTGTTTAAAAAAGATCCGTAGTGATCTTAAAAAAAATTCACGAAAATTTGCTATTTTGTTTGGCCTTCCAGTGGGGGTAACCTCTTAATCATTTACAAAATTCTATGTGAAGCGAGAATTTTATTTTTATTTTAAAAAAGTGCTTAAAACTTTTAATTTATTTATAAAATTATGGATAATAATTATTTATTTAACTGTTAAATTTTAGCATTCAGCATTTTTTTTTAACGAAGTATTTTGCTTTTTAGACTCTACGTTTTAGAACAAACCTTAGCTCTGTCAGTGCAAAAATTTGGCAATTCTGATAATTAAGGAATACTAATCAAATCCAAATAGATAGATTCTAGGATTCCACATGTAATCGTTTGAAAAGGATTTAATTTTTAGTAAAGTTTAATTATTCATTATTAATTGTACAACAATAATACATAAATATACGTCTCTTATTTAAATATTTTAATAACTCCAAAAAAATATCTTAAGCTACTTCTTAAGATGAAATAGGAGACCTAAACTTTTGTTTTGAAATGACTTGTAATGAAATTAACAAAACAAATCAATAATTATGTATTTCATATAAGAAAAGAACAATGCCGAACTGAATGCCGCTAATTATATGTAAGCCCAACCAATGATGGAATTGATTTGGCATGGATAAAGTTAATATCCGCATCTTATAATCATTCAATCATTGCAAATTGTATGTTACGTATATAAAATCAATATTAATTATTTATTATGATTTAAGCGGCTTACAGTAGCAACAACAACAACAACAACAACAAATTAACTTTGATGTTTACAACAAACTCTCTTTCCTCCCCCGATAAATTTACCCCTGTTTCTCATACAGCATCGACAGCAGCAACTAAAGCATTTTGATGACGAATTTAATGACCTGAAAAAAACGCCAATCACTTTCACACATTGCATAGATGAAAATTGAAACAGCCGACAACAAAGGCGAGCAGCGACGGCGACGTCGACAGAGGCAGCGACTGCGACAGAGGCAGCGACAACGACGACTGTGGGCGCATTGATTACATTTTCATAATCAACAAAAAAAGAAAGAAAAAAAAAAAAAAAGATAACAAAAAAAATAAACGAAAACGAAAACAGAAAAACCCGTCAGAAAAACAGTCTCAGTCCCCTTAGTCGCTCTTTCAATGAAAATCGCATAATGGCAACAACACCTGAATCGTGTGGAGCACGCGATTCTGTGGAGGCGTCGGAACTGGAGGCGGATACCGAGACTGAGGCGGAGGTGGAGACAGAGGGAGCCACAGTGGCAGAGGCAACGCCAGCTGACATGTCCGAGCCCGCAGAGCTGGATTCGTTGGATGCAGCGGCAATGATGATGGCCAACGAAGACCAACAAAAGCAAAAGTATGTCGCAAGCTCTAAATGAATTAAATTCAAATCGTGGCCCAAAAGGGAATTGCGTCAGCCAACAGCCGACGGCCGAATGCTGCAAAAATGATGACAGTCACTTGAAGCGAACGAACCTAATTAGGTTTTCATTTCATTTCATTCCATTTTCATTTTGATTTCGATTTTACAGCGAACAACTGCAGCAGTCTTCAATGGAGCCCATCTCTATGGACGACATACCTGAGCCCATTAAAGTGCTCGACGATATCATATCGGAGTTCGAGGAGGCGACAACGAAACCTGTGGCCCTGCACAGCAACAGCGGGGAGAATCAATCCGAGGACGATGGCTACATGAGTCTCAGTCGCAAGAAGTGAGTACAAGTTGAAGCAGCCTTTGCTAAAAAGGAACTATTTGCTTTAAGGCACGAATTCTGATCATCATGACAAATTTAACAGTCAGTTTAACACGAGTTTAATTTCCCTGATACAAATCGAGAGCGTCAGAAATAAAATATTTCTTCTAAAAACATTCACTGATCGGTGTAAACGAAATTTCATCACAATCGAATGATAAACACAGAATTTTTGAAAAAAAATTTAATTTCAAATTTAATAGTCTGTAATTATATTTAAATTTATCTCTCAAAACTACAAATCTCTTAACTTTGACATTACATTATATGAACTTTGCGTGATTAAATCTTTTAGTAAAGAAGTTACATTAAAAAAACTTAAGTGATAAGCAATTTACATATTTTGTAAACTCATACACATTTCCCTTTAACTCATCTATTGGAGCATAATATTTACTTGGACAATTTTTACAGGCGTTTTTATTATTACTTTTAACTTCTTTACCAGTTAAAACTTTTGAAACGAAATCCAAGAAATCTATATTCTCTTGACTTATTACCTCTTGACTTATTACAATTAAAAAGATTCAGACAATACAATGTCATCCAAATCCTGCGTAGCATTTGATATACTTTTAATCAAAGAATGTGATTTCCTATCATTCCTAAAAATAAAATGTTTGTAGAATGTTAATCAACTTCTTCTTAATTTTCAAAATAGACAAAAAAGATTCCCTATAAGATCTAAAAAATCCATTGCTAACTTTAGTGAAGATAAATTTAAATCGAGAGTTAAATTTAAAGGCCATATCATTAGTAAATTGAGTGAACTAATTCAAGGTTTATTAAGTTGTTAATAACTACTTGGCACTTTCATATACAAACACACTTTTGCAGCATGTCCAAAAAGGACTCTGAGGACGTGCCCCAAACACCGAGCACAGATACCGTGCCCGAGGGCAGTTTCAACGAAGTTGACGGCACGGCCGAGAATCTAACCAAATTATCGGAGGCGGAGCACGGCCAGGAAGCGACGACGCCACTCGAACAGACAACGTTGGTGAGTATACTGCACACTCCAAGTGCATGGAGTTTACGTAATAGAAAACCAATTAATGTTCCCTCCTCATCTCATCTCACCACAGCCAAAGGCAAGAAGCGCCAACTCGACGCCAGCTGCCAACTCCAACTACTCGAGTCTGCCCTGTTGTGGTGCACGTACATCAAATTTAAATGTCGTTTCGACGGGTTTAAACTCCTCAAGTGGATTGGCCTCTATACGGGCGGGCAGTTGCAATGGGGAACGCAATGTGCTGGGCATCGACATCAGTGCCGTGCATAATGCCGTGCTGCGTGGCAACCTGGCCAAGTTGCCCGAACCAATTTTGAACGAACATCCGGTTACCATTTACCCAGGACCCTCGGCCAAAGCTGGCGGCGATGGGGCACGTGGCAAGCGGCTACTTAATTCGGTGGAGAAGCACAAGGAGGTGTGCCACATGCTAAATCCACATTCCAATAGCACCACATCATCGTCATCCTCCGGCGAGGCCTCGCCAGCTGCCTCCAATGTTAACATGCAGCAGGTGGACGATTATTCCGAGGATTCACTGGAGGAGTCCACCATCTCCACAGACCTGACGCCTGTCAAGCAAAATGGCGTCGCCTGGGAAATACACTTCAAGAGCAATAAAAAGAAGTCTAACAGTTCCAAGAAGACAACGGCTGGAGCTGCCAAAAAGGTGAGTGTGCAACACTTATTTTATGAATAAAATTATAACTAGTGAAGAAAACATTTTCATGTCCCAAAATTTCTGATATTCAATTTAGTGACGAACTCTATTAAATTTAATAAATAAATTTAATTTTGAGATATACAATTTTTTTTTTTACTTTTAATTAATTTTATTTAAAATCCTAGTGCTACAAGTTGAAAGGAACTTTTGATTACGGCACTAGTCACAATATAATACAGTTGGTTTAATTTTATTATTGGCATTACAATTATTTCAAAACAACTTATACTTAATTAAAATAACATTTTTATTTAGGTTTTTATAAAAACAAATTTTTAAATACAGTTTCTAATATTATTTGCCTTTGAACTACGGTGGCTCACAGCTTAAAGTATGCACTCTTATTTTTGCTTTAACTGCTATGTAATTCAAGTTATCACAGTAAAAAAATATATTTGCAAAGGTCGTATAAATTCCGTTTGAATGATACAAAACTTTCCTTAACCCATTAATTACCCATTGAAAATTCCAAATTTATGTAAATGTCTGCTTTTTCAACTTTTTTCCTCGAGCTTCGGATTTTCAGCGAGAAATATGAGAAATCGTATGAAAAGCCAAAACTTACTATTTTGGCCTGTAGTGTATATACGATTTTTTAGGTGCATCAAAATTTTTGTTTTAAAAATGGGTGCGCTTCGACATTCGACACTACGCTAAAAGTTCCAGAACCTTCATACCAAATAAAATATGTTTATTTTAGTGAACTAAAACAAATTTTTGCAGGTAATGAAAGCATTTATTTTGAAAATCCGAAAAAAAAATAAATCCATTATTTTCATATACACATTCAGTATAGCAAGAAAACCAAAAAATTAGCGGCAGAAACTTTCTAAAAATTATTCGTACACCAATTTAAATTGTTTTTAAGACTCCAATTTTAAGTATTTTAATTTTTTTTATTTTTAAAATGTCTATTACAAATATTCCTAAATCAAAAATTATTCGTACACCAATTTAAACTTTTTTTAACGCTTAAATTTGATGTAATCTATTTTTTTTAACATCTAGTAAAATTATTTCTTTATCAAGTTGGAAAGTTCGTTTCTTTTTTCGGGTATATATATTTTTAAATCAAAGAGTAGACGTAGAATACATTTAAAATGTTTGTAAATTTGTGTAATACGCCAAACAAATAATTTAGTTGAAAATTTTATGTAAATACATTTAAATTCTTTGTTAATTGATGTAATGTGTCAAATAATAATTAAGTGGAAAGTTTGATGTTAATTGATGGTGCTGGCTTAAATGTGTTTTAGGTTTTTATTGAGGAACAACAACATTTTGTTTGTTTTCAAAGGCAATTGTTGAACTCATTTTTGTTTAGACATATGATAATCATATTATTCTTTTACAGCCCCAGCCCAAAGAGAACAACCTGGTGGACTTCAACAACAGTTTCGTCTACAACGAGCAAAGCATGCTGGGCAAAGGCACCTTTGTCATCCGTCGTTCCACGGCCAAGAAGCCGCCACGTGCCGCCGATGTGTTCAGCATACCAAAGCCACCGCGGACATCGCTGGGTGCCGGTGCCATTAGCAATGAGTTCTACACGAGCGACAGTGAGCCAAGTGAGTCGGCACCGTTGCCACCGCCGCCGGCACCTTCCGAGATGAACTTCATCTACAAGGAATGCGATGCACAAGCGGCACAAACTAGACGTTGCCTGGAAATCGCTGCAGCTCAGCGGGCAGCACTCTCCCTGGACATTGCCGAGGCGACGGAGCATCTGATCAATAAACCCCTAAAAAGCAAGACGGCAATGTTGACCGAGAAGCGTCTGAGCGCCGAATCCATGCCGGACAACACCTCGAGCAGCGAGGAGTTCGACGAGGCGCGTCTCAATGGCAACGGCTT
Organism: Drosophila subquinaria; assembly: GCA_037043405.1. Lineage (NCBI taxonomy): Eukaryota > Metazoa > Arthropoda > Insecta > Diptera > Drosophilidae > Drosophila > Drosophila subquinaria. The sequence continues at coordinate 339,732 of JBAMBL010000466.1, read as the reverse complement.
CGATTTGTTTACCTACAATGGAAATGGTGAGGAAATGAAAAACATTACACAACTATTTAATGTTTTCTTTATTTTCTTTTTATTTGACTAAATCTCAGTGGAATGAGTTTATATTATGTTTCCAAAATTTTTAAAGTCAATTGAGCTTTAGCTAATTTTTTTATTGAAATTGTTGAATAACAAGCTGTCACCAAATATTTAGTTGGAATCTACACTGCCACTAAATTAAAAAGTTTCTTATTTAGCACTAAATTAATAGGTGAAATTTAGTTGAGAATTTTCCTTTTCCAATAAATATTTAGATGACAATTTCATTATCAGTAAAAATTCCGGGGTGCCACAGAAATCGCTTTTGCTTGAAACTCACTTAAATTTCATACAAATTTAAGTGAAATTCAAGCCCCGGATTAACTCGTAGCTCAAATTTTCATCACCACTAAATTATATGTTGTGGTTCTCATCAGTGCTGCTCATTCTAGCATATTTATTAAATAGATATAAAATATTTTAAATTGTTTGAAACTTGTTGAAACTAAAGGAAAGCACTAAAACCCCTTTTTGTTCTTTATTTTTTGTCTTTATTGAATTTGTATATTTATATAGCCCAAAATAGTATTAAAAATTAAATAAACTTAATATTAATCATATATAAATTTAATTTTAAGCTGAAAGGCTAAAAAATAAATTAAGTTTTAAAAGTGTAAAAATCTTTTAAACATTATTTTGCCCGCTATTTATGATAATAACTAAATATTTAGTTGTATGTAATTTTTTCACATTTTTTCCCACTGGCTAACAGGCGAAATCAATCTCATATAAACTTGTATCTTTTCCACGCAGATCAACGCATTTCGAATGCCACAACGCCTCACACGGATCTGGCGCCCACCTTGGAGGAGGATGAGGAGCTCTCGGACTTTAGCTACGGCTGTGCGCCGCTCAAGCAAATCGAGCACAACATTAGCGCTCTGTTGCGCGGAGACTTGCCGATCATGAGTCAACATGCTCCTGCCTCTGGAGCGAGTGCAGCTGCCACTGCCGCCGCTGCTGCTGCAGCCGCTGCCGCTGCCGAGTTGCATGCGAAGCGTGTGCTGGAGTTCCGTCCGGGCGTGCATAAGTCGGAGAGTGCCAAGGAGATGCTCTTGTCACAGAATGTTGGCTTTGGCCCGTTGCCACCATCTCCGCCGAGCTCGAATCCAGATCTGTTTGATTACGATGCACCGTTACCGCCATCGCCCGTGGAGAATCGCAAGCCGTTGGAGCTGCCAGCGTCTGTGGCGGTTGCTGGTCCCGCCAATAATCGTGGCACCACGGTTGTCGAGGTGCATGCCACGGCATCCGGGGCGGCGGTGCACAGCAATAGCCACATGCGACGCAGTCGTGATAATGTTGCTGCAGTGCGTCATTTCAATGATGAGCTGCCACCGCCGCCGGCTCCGGCTCATCAGTCGACCAGCTTTGCCGAGGTTTTGCCCGGTCTCGCTGGACCTCCGATACCGCCAGCGGTGCCGCCGCATCGAGCTGGTCACTCGGCCAACACGATGAAATCGTGGAGCATCGATTCGCAGTATCGCAAGAGATCGCCCAAGCTCTTTGGCTACAGCAGCGGCAGTGGCATCACCACGCCCACAGGCCTCGGACAAATGCCGCCACTGCCACAGCCGCCCATGGGCACGACGGGCTCGTGCGAGGGCGGCTCGGTGGTCGGCACGGGCTCCTATCAGCGCAGGTACATCAACTATGGCACCAAGCGCAGCCTGAAGCAGTCGCCCCGCGAGGAGCATCGCCTGCAAACCTCATGTAGTCTTCCTGAAACTCCAATATTTGCCAGAGGGTGCGTTTCGCAAATCAGCTATTAGCTTTCTCAGCTGAACTCATATAATTACTATTTGTATTTACATTTACAGCTGTGACATACCACGTACGCCATATCGACGCCAAAATGATCCCGTCCCCGTCAGCGGATCACGCACGGCGCCCAGATCGAGCACATCGAATAGCATTAACATGGGCAACTCTATCTTGGGCATAGGAGGTGAGTACGGTCAGTGGAGTGAAGAAGTCATAGACTATTATATATGTACCTACTTTTACCTATCAATCGATCTTCATACAAAAATCTACAACTCACTGGATCTTTACGCAATTCATTTAATTTGAATGCAAAATACTTTTTATTAAAATCACATTCTAACCAAATAAAAGTAATTTAACGAAAATAACAAAATTCAAATGCAGAATGAATTTAGAGGTCGAATTATGAACAAAATGAAAATCTGTTCAGTTTTGGGAAAGTTATGTAAGCCGGAAGTTGGTCTGATTTTTGGCCCAGCATTATTGTCGATTTTTACAGTTTGATATTAAGATCGGCTCACAGTTTAGATTTACAGCACTACCTTATCTAAATTTTCTACTTTATAAGATATTCATATTTCGTTATCTACCTTGTTGATTGGATTACGTAAATTTTATTCTTGGTTTTTCATTGAAAACTGTTAATCTCTTTTTTATAATTCACTCTCTCTAATTTACCTTCAACTTGACCTTAATTATGGATGTATGCTTAATAGCCATTCAAACCCATTGAGCGTTGCGACTTTATCCATTTAGTTATTCTATTTATTGAATTTCATTAATGACTGTTACACTGTGTCTGCCTTTTGACGACCCACTTTTCGCAGCTCAATTTGGCCTAGAATCTTTTAATAATTAATGTCTGATTAATTAACTACCTATAGAATTAATTAAAAGCTTTATTTGACATTTTTAATATTTATTTGAATATTATAAGTTTCACATTCAATGCATTATTATAAGAGTTTTTTAAGACTAGGTAAACTCATTTTTTTTTTTGAAAATTTGTAATAGTGTTTTTTTATATTAAATTTTTATTGTTCTTTGATCTTTATTTTAAATAAATTAATTAAGTTAAAATCTTTGTTTCGGCTGTATCTACAATATTAATAATAAGTCAATTAATGAGTAAATATTAAATTAAATTCTCTTTATTGCAGCTGGCACCTATGGCACCGCACAGATTTGCCGCCAGCGTTCGATCAATCACGCCTTAGCCTCCAATGAAATGCTGCGCATGACGGGAGCTCCGGCACGTGGCTGGTATCCCAAGCAGCGGAGCATGCGACCCGCGTCCACAGAGAACATTGATCGCTTGGCCTCGGTGCGCGTGTGGGACAATCCGGCGGGCATGTCCGGCACGGGACAATCCCGTAAACCGCTCACGCTGCCGCCCAATCTGACACCCTCGTTTTTGAACAAATCACCGCGTGAGGCGCTGCGACGCGTCACCAGTTTGCTGATTACCAAAAAGAGTAAGTAGATTATGAAGAAATCAAGTAAGTCCTTATTAAATGGGATCACTTCCTTGTAGAAAACAATAAGGAGCGCAAACACAAGGCCTACAGCGACCTGCCCATGGATGATAGCAATTGCAAGCATGCCTATGAATTTGATACTGGTAAAATGAGATTTATGTCTTGTAAAGAGTATCTAATAAATCTCAGAATTCTTAACAGGCTCCGCAAAGCGCAAGGAGAGCAGCAGTCGCAAGGATAATAATGCCGCCGCTGGCGTCGGCACCACACCCAAGGCCAAAAAGAAGGGACTCTTCAAAACGCTTTGGAAGCGCACGAAAACCACATCGCTGGATCAATAGAGAGATGTCCTTAAACTGCACTATGTGTAATGCCAAACCCAACACTGCCCCCACTCCCTCTTTGGATATGGTTTTTATGATAAGCATACTTATCTCTTAAATACATACATATATCATGTATAAAAGATATTGAGGGAGAGTTCAAGTTATATCGCTAGATTCACCAGCTCATCTATCAACTATTTAGACTCTCACAACACGTTTGACTTAAACGATTCTCACGCTCTCACGTTCGTTCACCTTGAAAATTAACTAATTAACTTTGCAAAAAAAAAAAAAACAAAAAACACACATAAAACACAATTTAATATGAATCTATCGAATATGTACAATGAGTATATCGGTCATTTAGTAAATGAGTAATACTGAATAATTCAAATGCACAAAGCCGTGAATCGTAAAGACTGAAAACAAAAAAAAGTAAATGCGTAAAACAAAATTTAATGACAAGAAATGCGACAAAATTTGCACACCAGACAAAACAGTATTATATAGAGACATAAAAATATGTATTCGGAACGAACCCAGACATTAAACTTGCAACAATTCCATGGCCGTACACACAATAATTTCAAAAAAAAAAAAGGACGCGACGATGAGCAACAAAAAAGAATATGCAAAAGAAAAAGAAAAGCATAATAATTATACAAGCACTGAATTTATATATTAACTCGTAAACTCTATATAGTTTGGGAGTATAACTGAACCGTTTAGGGTTCCAGACAGCATTACTTACTTTATATGATGATGTTGCATATACACATATAAATGATGAGGCACCATTTTTTAGCTGAGAACTAAGTTAGACTTTGGACACAAGTGTAAACGATTTCCTATCAAATCTTTTGCCATCTCCCATGATATGAAGTAGAATTCCTGGCAAAAACTTAAATAAAAAACTATCAAATGTCTAAAATGAAAGTGGTAATTTCTTAATTTGAGAGACTAGAATAGCCGAAACGCCCTCCAAATTTCAAAGAATGTTTGATAATACAATTTCGAAATATTAAAACCAAATATGCATAAAACTAAAAAATTAATACTTAAATTAAAAACAAAGAAGAACAAATGCTCAAGAGGACTTTAATAGGCAGCATTTTCCATCCTTTTGTAATTTGGAAATTCTGAGCGAATACGAATAACTGCAATAAGTAAAACTGTAAACCTTTACTAGTCATTAAATATAATTAAACACAAAATCAGAAGAAATGAGAATGATATATAAATATAGAATATGTGGAAGATTATGTATTTTTTATTAACACACTGACAAGCCAAATGGCCAATTTGGCAGCATTTTATGAGCAGGCACCTTCCCCCCGGAAAGCCAGATGAAAAGTATTATTAACGAATTATATTATATAATGCTATAGCAAGTTGGTATTTATTATAATTAATTATATTGTATGTACAATTATTTGTATTAATATTATTGAATATATTTTTAGAAAAGTAGTGTGAAAATTAAAAATTGAAAATCATAATAAAAGCCAACAAACAAAAATGTGGCACTTGGGTACTTCAACTATCAATGGATCATTTGAGAGCAACATAAAGGCATACAGCAACTGTTTGATCAGATACTTAATATCAGACGAGCAGCAGAATATATTTAAAACGAGCATAATAATAAAATATAAAACAGTGCTTAGTCTATATAGTCGATTTTGGGATTTCGATAGAGGCTTTTCCACGTCTTGACTTCAATTTGAGCAAACTTTCTAAAGCACTAAAAATAAATGAAAATGCCCGAAAAAACAATCTCTATGTACATCCTTTAAATCCTACTCATACATTCAGGCATTCAATTGATTTTGCTGCTTGTAATTGAACGACCCACAAATAAATGACAAATTACAATAACGATTCACAAAATAGATACATACACACACACACTCAGATACATAAACATACATATGAATATAATTAAATAAAGAGCTATTAAACGGTTAGCAGTGATTCATCTGCACATACACAGAGCAAAGCAAATGATATAATTTTTTAGCAAGAACAAATGAATTTTTAATATATATAATTCAAATTTAACAATTGAATGAAAAGTAAATAAAATAGCATTGAAAATTTTGAAAATATTAAAAACGTCTTTTATTCCAGCTGAATGGAAAATTTCATAGTGAGAAAAGAACAAATTAAAATCATAGAGTTGAATTCCACGCGTTTATTTTGCTTTTGTTCAGTTTTATTACACATTCTCATTTTGTTTGTGCATGCGTGTGTGCATATGCATAAGTGTGTGTGAGCCAGATAAATATACAATACAAGAGGAAAGCTAAATGATAGATTTGCATAAAACACACGCTCCCGAAAAAAAGAATCTATTAAATAACTAAATAAACTAATTAAAAGTATCAGTAATGCGCACATTTTATGCGCCCCATTCTTCAGGATTGTTTTAGATGAAAACAGATTATAAAAAAAATATATTATAATATATAAAAAATATTGCATTGCCTTTTGGGGACTTCAAGATATGACAGTACCTTCAGTTTATAGGCAATTGTTGTAGTTAATTCTGATTGATGTTGTTTTTGTTGTTTTCGTAATGTGTGTCATGAAATTTTTGTTGAACAATTAACAAAATAGGCCTTGGGATAAGATGTTCTACAAGGTATTATAATTATTATGTGGTTTGATGCATTGCATTGTGAATTCAATAAGTGAAGATTTTGCAATCAGTAATCTCTCTAGTTGCTGTCCTAGTTCGAGCTAACGCAGTCTAAGCCATATAGCTATACTCGTCTCCAGAATTGGCCGTACGCTCTATATATTGTTTGTCAATTAACGATTCCACGCATTTCTTAATCATCGCAATGTTTGGTGTAAAACTAACTTTCGATAATGATAGCACCTGTCGATTAAACAAAGAAATATATTCGGTTTAATTAGTTAATAACAAAATGTAGTTAATTAGACTCACCTCCTGTATCAGTGCATTATGCTTTAACACTTTGCGCGCCTTCATAATGCGCACAATGGCAGCTTGCAGAAATAGTTTGCGGTCCTCATCCACAGAATTGATCGTATGCTCCACCTACAAAATTATAATTTATTTACATTTATGTAAATACAAATATCTCGTTTTAAATTTACCTCTTGAGGCGTTTCCTTTTGTAACGCTGAGCTAATCTTGAATTTTGTACGCTTATTTGTGTAATCCAAATTCAATTCGATCCGCGTGTCCCCCGAGAGATTCTCTGAGCTGGTAGTCAGCAGTTTTGACTCGATCATTGGCTGCATATGTTTCTGAAACGTATCATCATTTAGCTGCAGCGTGTTCTGTATCTCACGGCAGCTCAATGTGTCGCAGGTTTCAAACAACAATATTATCGCCATTTGGTACGTTTGCATAGTCACAATGTAGGATTTCTTAACGTGACTCAGCTTCAGTTCACCATGGCACATATGATGCAGCCAAGTTAATTTACGACCGCTAAACAAATTGTGATAATAGTCCTCAAACTGTTGATAACAAAGAAAAGTGAGAATAAGTATACAGTTGTTAGCATTTGTGGTTCATATAGACACATACCATTTTAATGGACTTTTCGAATTCTTGGGGCACAGCAAATGGTATAACCTGTGTGGAGCCCAAGGGCCAAGCGCCCGCCTGCAGCACCTTAATCGACAGGTTGATGCCTGTAAATCGAATATTATTAATTTTAAAGAAAGCTAAGAGATTTGGAGAATTATGTACGCACCGAGATCAATGTCGTGGTCCTTTAAATGATTGTTGAACTTGTTGTTCAAATCTGTGGAGACCGAAATGTCCGTAAACATACGATGTAGCTTGTTGGTGAACTCATAGCCGCAGGCTTGCTGAAAATATAAATTAAAAAAATGCATAAATATTAGATTGGGGAAAAAGATATAAAATGTTTGATGTCTGTCAACTTTGGTATGCTTTTATCCATCACACTGATTCACACTTGTCAGATTTTTGATGGGACGATTCTATTGTGAATTGAGTTAAGCATGGGCACCAACAAAGAACAAATTAAAAATAAAAGCACGGCTACTAAAATTGTAAATGATTTTATGGTTTACTGTCTTAGCTAATAATAGAAATTCTGGAAATTTTAAAGTTAAAGTGGACCCGTCGTCGAATATTCTAATAAACTCTCGAGATTTCAGAAGCAGACCGGCTTGGATGGGAAGTTTTAATGCATCCACCGTATAGTCCTTATTTGTCCTTACAAAACTTCATAATTGTTGATTGGTCGAGTTTTTAAACGGCAAGGACTAGAGCTTTTTTGAGAGTGGAATTTTAAAAATAATCCTCTAAATGGCAACAATTTATTGAACAAAACAGGACATATTTGAAATAAATCGGACAACCTAAGGCGTATTAACTTTACTTTAAAAATAGGGTACAAACAATTTGATTTCTTTTTCTAAACTAATATATAAATAAAGTCGAACTACCCTAACTCGAATTTTCTCTAACTCGATCAAAATCGAGTGGCAATAGCGTTTACTGAGCAAATTTCATACAATTCTGCTTCCCTAACTCGAATTTCTCCTTTGCTCGAACAAAAATATTGGCCCGTACTTCTGTAAGTCGAATTTTTCGGGAAAATCTCCAAAAAAGTTAAAATTTTGCGTTTCTATTTAATGCTTTTGTTACCGGCTCGTTTTGATACGTAATATTAATGTACATTAGCATATGGTGATGGTATATGATAGAATATTGCATCAAAAATTACTTAAGATTGTGAAATTACTTAAGGAAAGATGTTCACAATGTACTTCTTTGTCAGCGCATGTTTATGAATGAATGAAACTGTAGTTTCATTTAATAAACTAAAAAAAAAAATTCCCTAACTCGAACTTTTTTCTCGGATAATGGTGATTCGAGTTAGGGAAGTTCGACTGTATCTATTTAAATATACAATTAATTTAATTTAACTTCCAACTGATGGTTCCTATGGCAGCTATATGATAAAGTATTGCGATTAAAAAAAGATGTTGTACGGATAATTAAGATGCAATAACGATAAACATAATAACTCAGATTGGTTGAGAAATCTCAAAGAAGAAAAAAGTTTTTCATACTAAAGCTTGATTTCGAATTGATCATCCATTACTGATCCAGAATGTATATAGTAAAGAGGATCTTCTTTAATGAGTAACAAAATAATAATGCCCTCAGCAAGGTGTGTTGAACCCACCTTTAATCGATTTATCATTCCCTCCTCGGCGTCCATACTCTGGCTTTGCTCGTGTATGAGACGCTTGGCCAACAATCTGCTGTAGAACTTTTGATAGACATCCTTGTCCTCAATGTACTTGAATATGGTTATGTTGTTGGTGAGCTTCTGATCGATTTCCGCTTCGCAGGTTTTCGATTTCTTTAACAGGGTATCACAGTATTTGGCCACATACTCAGCGCTGCGACACGGCTGTCGTTCGCTGGGACGTCGATTGATGACACTGGCACAGGCCTTGTCCAACGCGCTAAGGAATAGCGAATCATTCTCAAAGACATCGGCAATTAGCTCCTGATATTTGTGATGCACCTTCAGCATATTCTCCACAAAGGCAATGTGTATATTCTCGCCCTTGAGGGCAAACACCGTCTCCAAGCCCTCGTTCTTGATGTGTTCGAGAAACGTTTGTATCAACTCAGACTTCAGATTGTCGGGTATGGGTTTCAGCACGATATACATGTTGCGGAGATCCTGACGCCGCTCATCCGACACCATATCACGGCACTCCGAATAGATGAAGCCCAGCCGATCGTTGATAAACTTCTCCTCGCACTGTTTGCGCAGCTTGAGCAGCGAGCTCTCGTGCAAGAACTTTTGGGCTCGCCTGCTCTCGTACTCGAGGATCTTGATCACCTCCTGCATGTACTGGGATACGCTGCAGCGTTGCAGCAGCTTGTTCGCCTCGTTCGTGTAGTAGGCGCCACTTGCCTCCAGCATGGGACCCTCGAAGAGCTCCTGGTAGAGCTTCAGTGAGCCCGTCTTCTTATATTCCTGAACCTCAACAAAGCTGTGGATGACGCCATGGATGACCTCAACACGATGCGAGTCCAGGGCACCATTGCTGGCCCGATCAGCGGCAATGCCTTCGAGTATGTGACGCACTAGCTCCAGTGCCAGATTCTCAAGCATATTTAAACGCCAAATGTCCAGGGCAAGTTCTCCAATTTCCATTTGTTCGGCTGCATCGTTGGACAGACTACCATAGAAGGATTCGGAATCCGTAATCTTTTGCTTCTTAATGTGCTGCTGGTTTAGGTAACTGCAAATGACAAGACAATTATTATTTTTGGAATAATGGCAAAGATCTATCTACAAAAATGTATGTCTCCACTCACATGAACAATTGATTAACAAACTTGCTGCCCTGACTATACACCATCCAGGTGGTATAGTATCGTTCCAGCAGATCCGGTCTGCTGTTATTCGTATTATTCGCATTGGCCGCATCGTGCTCGGCCAACACCTTCTTGGACAGCATCTCCTGCACATGAAACTCTAGGAAGTGCTTTGCCTCACTGTAAAGTCGATCGGCCAACGGTTCCGGCTGCGCCACGCACAACATATAAACATCGCTACATCGTAAATAACATGTGTGTGTGTGTGTGTGTGTAATTAGTATTTACATACATTGAATAAAAACAAACATATATGAAAATTGTGATTTTTGGCAAATCATGCTGAACAGTGGGACCAGCGCCATTTGCAGCTGATACAAAATTATACTTTTTATAAACTAATCAAATATACAGTCTTGTCTACATATTATGAACGAATTTGCAAGGTTAAATTCGTTTTTTTTCGTTAAAATGTGGATGTATTGTATTATATGCAAAAAGTAAAAAAAATGCAAGTATTAAATTTTTTTAAAATAATAACCAATAAATACTATATTATTTTTTATAATGAAGAAAATATATTTAGCATTTTAAATACCATATAATTTAATAGTGTACAAATTAAAGTTACTTAGAAAAATAAATGTTTTTTTCCTCACTATATTTGAGCTGTTTTTAATATCTACACAAGACTATATTATTCTTGTATATCTTGAGGTCATTAAACTAAATTTTACGATTAATGTGTGCAAAAAAAGGCAATACTTTTTGTTGCAATGCAAATGCGCTGTGGTACCACTGTGCGATGACACTCTTACCTAAAGCTCGTGTTCCACTCGGCGCGTTCAACTTTCTGCAATGTTATCACCTTCTCGAGAACGCAGCGCAAGCGCTTCCAGATCTCATCGAAGTCAACTTTTTTGGGCTTGAGCGACATATCTCCTGGTGAGTGTGTGTGTGTGCGGATGTGGGAGGATGTGGATTGTTTGCTTAGCTGTTGGGGTAATTTAACAACATTAGCAACAACAACAATTCAAAATATACTTATGTATGTATGGTAAATAGAATGTATTTTAGCGTATTGTTTATGACCCCAATGTGGAGGGCAGCGACAACAACCACAACGCGCATTTTCGTTTTAAATATAGTAAAAATTGCGTCGCCCCTCGTACGTTGCTTCTCTGGGCATAATCAGCAGGGTCCCAGGCTAAATGAGAAGCGAGAAACTGCGACGACGGCCTCGACGACTCAGCATTGAAAGCACTTGGCCTTCGAAACACACACTAACTGCAATGCAGCTACGAGAACACTTACACGCTCTTATTTACACTATATACTAATTAATTATGCGTAAAATTTAGTTTTTTTGCTCTTTTTTTTACAATCCAAAATGAACTCTTATGTTACGGCGACAGAGTTGCCAGTCCATTTCAAAAATTGACATTGTTCTATGCAACCCTATAACAGCGATGTTCGATAGCGATAACACATGTCATATCGAATATTATTCGATGACATTACTGAGAATCAGCTGTTGTCTCAATCAGCTGTTGACACGCGGAATATTTGAAATTGAATTTTGTGTACCATGCAAACTTGTTTAGTTTGTAATGCTCCCTCAAATAAAAAACTGAATACAAGTATCTGGTTATATTTATGTAGATTTATTACTTTTATCTTATTTTTTCTATAATTCGCTAGCTGTCTGTTTTTCTTTTTTCTTGTTTTCGACTTGAAATAAAATATAAAAGTGCCACGTTAGATTTACAGTTAATAGCTTAAAACACAACACTTAAAACGTAATGACAATAGTTATTAAATTTTTCTAGTTACTCTTTTTATTTTTAAAACTCAAAATTAAATGTTAGTGCATTTTTATAATGGTGTTAGCCGATTTTATTTTTAATCAATCATCGATTATGCTTTGACTTTACGTAATTTTCATTGATTGTCATGCTTTAAGCCATTAATAAAAAAGAGAATTTGTTCAGTTAACAGAAATTTTCAATACTTTTGTTTTTATCATGAATGTAAGTTCGTTTGTTGTTTCTTTTCTAATTCGTTGAAGTTCTCTAGTAAACATGCGATGCTCTATGTATATATTTATGCTAATGCTATATGCATGTATATTTGTTTATATATTTATGTTAAAATAAGTAGTCTATGTTTTGATGTTTGTTCTTTAAATGTTACAAATAATTGTTAATTTTTAGCCATTGTCTTTTTGGTTCCCTACTATTGCTCGCTTTGACTAGATAGATAGGACACGGTCTCATATGCTATTAACTAAGAGATTATAAATAATTATTAGCATACAGCACATAAATTTTCTTAGTTGTTTTTGGACTTGCTTGTGGGTTGCATTTTGTGTGGTGGGATACGGATTATCAATTTTAAAATATACATTAATAATTATGTAATTAGTTTGACTTAGTCTAAATTATTTGTTGCATTCTATATTTTAATTACTTTTGTTGTTCTTTAATTAATAGTTTGGTTTAAGCGCATTTTTATGCAAAAATCTTTTCACATTGAGATTTGTTGTTTGCTGTTGGTTTTTTTCATTACGAAATTGATGTAAGTAGTTTATGATTATTATTTCCTAATACTAAATATATTTTAAATTTATGTTTTTTAGATTATTTGCTTCAACTACACTTCGATTAATGTTGTAAAGCATATGGAATTTTGTATTTTACAGTATTATTTAATTAAAATCAAATAACAATTTGTTTGAAACAGAAACTCACAATAATTGGAATACTTAGATATAGTTATAATTGTTTTAGGTACACAGTTTACAAACTTTTCAAAAGCAAAGACCAGTTTCAACTAAAGATTACGACTTTATTCACCAATATTTTGTTGTTTTGTTTGTTTTTGAGTTTTTTTTTCACATAGCAGAATATCACACGAATAAGAGGCAAACCAAATGTAGCAAGTATAACAGTTGTATAACAGTTGACATTTTTGTTCACTTAAGCAATCACACACATGCACTCATAAACTATTCCTCTCTCACACACACGCGCACATCAATACATGTTAATTTACTCCAACAACGATTGAGATTCGCCTACTGTGCCATTGCCCAGACGGGATTCCGCACCGGCTTCCGTTGAAGTGTCCTGCACCTTCAGCTTCAGCAGCGGCGTCTTAAGATCTGCCTCCAGCTCTGTGGTGCAGTCCAAACTGGCAGGTGCCCCTGGCACCGCGTCTCCCTCGTGCAGCTCTATGGCCGCCTTTGGTTCTGCAGCGCTGGCCTCCGATTTGCCCTGCAGATGAAGATAGATACATATGTTTATAAGAAAGTAACTTAAAAAGTATTCAAAATGATCTTTAAGTCTAATTGGTTTATAAATCAATTTCCATTGCCAATAAGTATCATTTAAATTTGATAAAAAAAACCAAATAAATAAACAATAAAAATAATCAAATAACGATTGACTTTGTTCCTTTGGATTCTTAAATTTAGAATGTTATTTTTTTTATTCGTTAAACGTCAACAAAAGAGCAGTCGACTAAAGAAATAATTTCAACAGGGGATTAAAGCCGTCATCTTTTTTAAATCATCTTCTTGATTTTTATATTTCATATAAGTATAAAATTTTTTTTTTTAGTTTAAAGAACATTGTGTTATTTATTAAACATTAAACATAAAAAAATTATAAATAATATTTAAAAAATACGATTCGGAGTTTACACAAGTTAATTTTCCGAATTGGAAAATGATTTTTTTGATAGGGATTTTTAATAATAAGTTCAAAGAAAATTAAATAATCATTCAAATCCAGTTTGATCCCTATTGGTGGGAGTGCTATGTGCTCACTTACGTCAAACAAATTCGATAAACTATTTGATAGATCACAAAAATTTGTATATATCTAAGAATTTCTAGGGTTAACTCACCTGCAAATAGTAGGTCATCAGCTGACCCTTGCCCTTGACCACGACCAGACCGCGCTGCTGAAACGTGTAACCGAATTGCTCGAGAATCTTGCAGGTCTCCTCGGTGACCTGAACAGCGCCCGCCTTCCCAGTGCTCTCCATGCGAGATGCCACATTCACGGTGTTACCCCAGATATCGTAGTGCGGCTTGCGGGCACCGATCACTCCGGCCGTAATGGGACCATGATTGATGCCCATTTTGAGCACAAAGTGGTTGAAGGACTGCTCATTGATACCATGCAGCGCATGCTTCAACTCCAGGGCAAACTCCACCAACAAGTCGAGATGAGACCAGCGTTCGGTGATTGTTGCATCGTGGCGTTGATTCCTCTGAAGATTAATGCCACTTGCGGCCATATATGTTGAGCCAATGGTCTTGATTTTGATAATATCCTGAAACTGCGGCAATTCCAGCAGCTGAAACAGATATGCCATTAGTTTGTTTAGACCTCTGAGTTTTTTTTAGACTCACCGCATCAAAATCGGAGATGACCTCATTAAGAAAGCGCAGACATTCCAGACCCTGGTTATTAACTGTCTCCTCCGAATAGAAATCTATATAAAATTAAACTCTGTTTAAATCCTTACCATAATGACAAAAATATAACAGTCGAACTCCCTTCTAGAGAACAATTATTATTTAGGGGTGTAACTTAGTAATCTATAATTTTGCGTTGGACTCTTCATTTTTTTCGACTCTTCAAACTATAATTTTTTTCTATGTTGTTCTATAAACTTTAGAAAATCTTTTATTAGGTTTAATATTTCTGGGTATTTGAAAATGCTTATTATATGATTAGAAACATTCGACAATTGAATTGAAATTGTATTTAAAAATCTATTAAAAGAAGTTTTTTATAAAAATAGATTCTTGAAATTTATTTATATTATTGTTTGTATAGAAATTCAGTGTAGGTAAGCTCGACTGTCGTTGAAAATTACCTGAGAAGTTTGGCATACTAGCGAACAAAACGCCAACCTCAGAATAACTTTGAGAGTAGAGATCGTCATGGGAACGCTTTGTGTTTTTCATAAAGTGCTCGGCCACATGCACGGGAAGCACATTATAGACCAGGGCCTCATTTCGTTGGCGCATATCATTTGCGGTTTCCTTCTGCTCGGCCACCTCTGTTTTCCATTTGAATATCACTCGATCTTCGTGGTCCATCTGTCAGATAATTAATTGAATGTTATTAAAAATAATCACTAAAAAATGTATGAAAAAATTGTTGTATTTTGAGAAAGTTTAATATGGAACAGCTTGCATATATTATACTTACATGTCGCGCCAAGAAGCTGAGAGATAAGGCGGCAACCAGCAGCAAACCTGAAGTACAGTATCTTGTTGATATAAGCCTACAATTTTAAATAAGAAAAAAACATTAATTTTATTTCAAGTGCTCACAATTGCTTAAACAAATATATGGTATACTCTTCAGCATATCTGAAATTTCACTTGGATTTTAAGCTATCTAAAAAGTATGCTATGGAAACTATAAAACAGGGATTGGAAAAGTTTTGTCCTCTTAAGAGTCTTAAGAGCCTCTCAAAAATTATTTATTTTTTAAGTTTAAGAAAATCTGCTTTATTTATCTATGTATTATTTCTAGCTTGATGAATACTCTTCAATATTCCTGCGCTAGTTTGCAAAAAAATTTAATGCTTGCTTTTCAGTAAAGCAGTTTAAGTTACTTTTTAGAGAGCTGAAAAAAGTGTGCTATGAACAATTTTAACTATCTATACTTACGGCTGGTGGGCTACATCGTCTTCCAGCGCGTATAAATCCTGCATGATGCATACATTGAAATAACAATGCAAAGCTGTAAGGGTTCGGAAGAGGATTAAATAAAGAATTCCAATTACTTTGCCATGCTTTGGCTTACCGGCAAGGGATAAAAGAAGCAGGATTTTGGTCAAGTGCGTGAGCTGAGCAATCACAGCAATTGCGATGAGTATGAGGACACTGAAGTTGCTCAAATAGGACGGATATAGGACACGCTCTGTGGGCATCGCATCACGCATTTGCTCCACAAATGATTCAGGTAGTAGGTGCTCGGCGGTTGGAACTTCCTCCAGTCTGGCCGTGGCATTGAATTCACTCTCACTGACGAACGTCACGAAAAAGAACTGTAAAACGAACAACAATACAAAAATCAATAAGGACTTGAGCCTTAACAATGATGAACACCAACACTAACTAACCATGTCGATGACATTGCTGAGGCCAATGGTAAGTGCTATAATTATGGCCGCCAATTCGCGCACGAAGGTAATGTCATTGAATCGCTTGCTCACATCCACAAAGAACTTGGGCAGCATGCCGCTGAAGCTTTCCGCAATGCTAATTGCCACCAGCATGGCAATGGGCACCAACGGTGCCGCAATGTTGATGAAATGCAACGTGGAGCGTGGCAACACCAAATACGAGTACAACACATCGATGCACTGCACCAGCAATGCGGCCAACAACGGCAGCGAGCTATAGGGCTCCCGATATACTGCATAGGCCTGCTCCAACTGAGGATTTTTAAAGCGCAAAAAAATGTTCGTATCCTTGGTGAGATTTCTGTAAAAAATAAAGTAAAATATTATTCAGAATGCATGGATAACAATAAAATTACAATTAATTTAGCATATTTATCAAATTTAAAATTAAAATTAAATTTACGAAATCAAATTTCAAAACAAAAATTAGGAAAAGCAAAAAGAAACAAGTGGCTTTCGACTATAGGATACCCGTCTTATTTAAATAAGCTTAACATATTTTTTATTGCGTACTTTTAAGCATGAAAATTGCTTGGCTTAATAAAATGGTTTTGTCAAAGCTTTCGAATTTTTTTTCTACCTTTGTTATATATTTTAACTAAGTTTTAAAATTAATTTAAAAAATAAATCAGTAAAAAGACAACATGTTGTTGAACCAAAAAAAATAGCTAGAATCAAGGAGGGTCTACAAATAAATATTGTGTGCCACCTTGTTTAAAAATTGAATAAAAACTTTATCATTTTCTTTGTCGTAAAATTTAAGGCCCTATTCTCTTTCAGCAAAAAATTTTTTTCGATTTTTTTTTTTTTGCATTTTTTTATAGCTTGGACATTTAAGAATATAACCCTAAAAGGGTTTTTTGAAATACTTTAGAAGATATGGCCATTTTTGTGGGGTCATGTCTTCGCTAAAATGAGTAGTTTTTAATAAACTTCAAACTTTGAACGCGTTTATCTCGAAACCACGTTTTTCGAGCTGGCGGCCACGATTCCGCCAGTTCTACTGAACCGATTTGGATGAAACAAAGTTTAATCGACGTAGAATTGTCACCATTCTGGCCCGTAGTAAAATAAAAATTTTGCGATTTTTTTTACTATTTTTTTTTTACACTAAACTACAAAAAAATGGGTCCAAATTCGATTTGTCAATTTCAAGTGGCCGCCATTTTGTCAAAAAAAATCGCAAAATTTTTATTTTACTACGGGCCAGAATGGTGACAATTCTACGTCGATTAAACTTTGTTTCATCCAAATCGGTTCAGTAGAACTGGCGGAATCGTGGCCGCCAGCACCATGCCTTTTTTTTGAGGGCCAACTTTGACGGTGCCATCATCTATGGACAGCCCCTATATCGCGGCGAAAAAAATTTTTTTATTTTCTTTCATTCATTACTAATTCAATAAAAAAAACAAAATTCAAATATCTTTTTGCGTTTTCAAATGAGAATTTTTTCAAAAAAGGTCCAAAAACAGCAAGCTGAAGGAGAATAGGGCCTTAAGTAGAGATGTAAGACGGTTGTCAACCCTCTCGTATTTGGATTAATTCTTATCACGCCTTTCTTCGACGTGTAGTTCAATTAGTTTATAATCTTGCTCATCTTGTTCCTTCATAATATAGTTTAAAAAATAAATATATATAAATTTTACTCGATGATTGCGATTTTTAATAAAATATTTTTGATTTTGTTTAAAATGTTTGTTTTTGTGACCTTTCTTTGATTTTGGCTTTTCCTAAATTTTGTCAGACAAACTGTATTTTTTTCTAATTTTTGTACTTTTGAATAAATTTCATAGTTGAATTTCCTAATATATGATACCCTTGTTGTCAACCTTATTATGGTTTCTCAAAATTTTGTATCAATTTTTTTCTAATTGTTTTTGTTATTCCTAAAAAAAATATCCCGACTTCACCAAATAAATAAAATTGTTCAAATTTTTAGTAAATAGTGAAAAAAACATCTATACATACATATATATGAGCTTTTCAAGACTTACTCATGTCCATCACGTGTAACAAGCTCATCTTTCAATCGTTGCTTGAAGTTCTCCAGCTTGATCTGCTCTTCGTCATCCTCGGCTGCCGACACATTGTGTCCATTGCCGGCAGCGCTCTGCGCCAGAAGCTCCTCATCATCCAGTGTGGCATCGGTATCATCGCCCGCGCCATTCTCGTTGTCGTCGTTGTTGTCATTGCTGGAGGAATTCGACTCGGCGGGACTGTGATTCCCATTCTCCGACTTCGACTCGTCGATTTTCTTACTGCAAGGCGAAGCGAACTGTGCAAGGAGTTAATAGACAGATACTCGTTAATAGATGGATAGATGAATATGTTTATCTGTAACTCACCGGCTTAACAACTTTGGTAATAAAGTAGGTCTTTAATCCCGCTATGCGCAACAACTCCTCGCGTTTCTCGCCAAATGCAGGCTCCACCTCGAATTCGCCATTGAGAAAGGCCAAAGTCTTGTCAGAGATATGCACACGTCTGCGAAATTAAAAGTTGAAAATTTAATAGTTTTAGAAATAGTTTCATATTTAATAATTTCTAAAATATTAAAAAATTTAGAATAAAGTTTACTTTAATAAACTTCTATTGGGACCGTCTTTTAAAATATTAAAGCAATAAATGTGTTAACGAAAATGAGTCTTAGATACATGTTTAATTTATAAATAATTAAAATTTTAGTAAGTTTTAACTTCTGTTTCCAGTTCCACACTTAATTTAATAAATAACCACATAACTAAATTAAGCAAAATAAAATTAATTTAAGAATTTTTTGTATTTAAATTTTTTTTCCAAATCAAATTGTATTTTTTTTAATTTTGGTATTTCTTTTAGTAAAAATAATTTCTTGCATCGACTGCATTAATTTATTTAAATTTTTTAAGTTGAACGTATTTTCTGCTAATCTTAAATTTGTTGTACAAACACAGTCCGGATTCTTAGTCGACTTTAATTAAATAAATAAATAACAAGTACTTGTGTACAAAATGAATATAAAGAGGAGGAGCCGCTGCCTGGTGTCCACACACCCATTAAATTTGCATATTGTAGTGAGAACGACAAATCATAACATCATTGGCCTCAAGTTGCTTTATCAATAATGCAAAAGTTTAGAATTCATACTCACCCAGCCTTGCCGCTCGATTCCATTTTATTAGCCAGCTCAACGTCCTTGGAGTAAACGTCAAACTGCCACTGACGCTGGCCAAGAATGCCAGCCAGGACAGCCCCCGTGTGTATGCCAACACGCATATCAACAGGTGAGTTCGCTTTCTGTTGAACATATCTAAAATATATAAAAAAAAAAGAGAAAAATATTGCATTAAAGGGATAAAGTTATTCCCTTACGCTAAAAACTATAGCCAACTACAGTCAGGACACTCAACGACGACGCGTGGTTAAGTGCAATTACATTTAATTGAACAAACGTTGATTTGACGTCGCATCGCGTCGCTTGTCGTCGCCTGTCGTCACTTGGTTGTTGGTTGGTTGTCCCATGGGTTATATAGGCTACTATGTACCTCTACTCTCCCCTACCACTTACTTTATGGCCTTCACCATTGAAAGTCCCATGTGCACACAGAGCACGGCATGATCCGGCCGCTCGTCGGGCGCTCCACTAATGCAATAATAGCAATCACCGAGAATTTTAATGCGCAGTTGTTGATACTTCTGTGGGTGGGAAATTGAAGAGTGTACGCAATGGTTCCAGTTAGTTACAATGTTTATAACGAAACGAGCTAATCGAAGTTAATGGTCATTCATCCCCTTTAAATGATTGAGTTTGCCAAATTCATACAATTGAACAAATTAAATAAATCAATGAACAAAGAAAAACATTGGAATTTAAAGTAAAAAAGTTTCCCATTAATTTTATTCTTTTCAGCAAAAATAAATATTACAATAAGTTGCTTATCTATAAAGTAAACTTTACAATCTATTGACTCAATTAATTAATAAAAAAAAACAAAATTTAGATAAAGGAAACATGTACAAAAGCTTTACTATTTCTTTTACCCTGCAACAAAAGAGGTTACCAAAATCCCTTTTCTGTTTAAATGATAAATTTGGCTTCCCGGTCAACAAATGAACTGAAAACGTTACAAGTCAATACAAAAAATGAAATCAGTGAAAAGGAAAACACACACAAAATCCCAGACCCTGACACAACCCCCAGCAACTGCAGTAAATTAACTGGACCCAAATGCGAAAACCAAACCCTAAAATCGCATGAGAGAAAAAATCAACTTGACACATTTAATACGGCTGACTGAGCGTAACTTTTGTTACACCCCCCCCCGCACCAAACAAACGAAAAAAAAATTAAGGTAGTCCAAAAAAAAAACAGAGAAGAAATATTCAAAATTAAAGTCCGAAAAATGCGAAAGTGAAGGAAATGAAAAATTCTACGATGAAACCTTTGAAACATCATCATCATCAAGAGATTATTATGGAGGGCCTACAGGTGAACGAACGAACAAACAGCTGGAAAAACACACAAAAAAAATAACAAATGAAAGCAAAGAAACACACAAAAAGTGTAATAGATTGAAAGGCAGAAACAAAATAAAAGCATAACGGATTTAGGTTTAACGTGTTTCATATTACCTCGGCGAGCCTATCGAAGCGTGCGAAGAGCTCGTTTAGCATTTTTACCAGATCTTGGGCGCTATACGTCGAGGAGATGGCGGTAAAGCCAACAATATCCGCATAGAGTATGCTTTTGTGGGTGTGAAAAAGAACATAACGATTAAAATGCTAAAATGCTGTGGCTTTGGTCAGTTCGTTTCGTTTACTTATGAGCCTATTAAATGTACACAGCGGAAACTAATATAAGAAAATTGCAGGAAAACCTGTTTTACAAATATCTTTATTACTCGTTTTGTAATCGTTCAAGAAATCACTCGTTGAAAGCATGACGAGTAATAAGCGTCAAATGAAAATGTTCATAAGATACTCATAGCAGGAAATTGCTTACACTTCTTTATTTAACGAGTGATGAGTCGAAAGGACTATAAAATGACGATATTAAACGGAGTAGAGAAAAATTCAATTATTTCTAAAATGCACCTAAGACTTAATAATTTCTGCTTAATAACGAGCTATAAGTAACGAACTGATTCTGCTTAAAACGAGTAACAATAGTTCCTGAAAATAAACTATTCATAAAAATACTACTTAAAATACGCGCAAAACCAGTTAAAGAATTTTATACAGTTTTTACCCGTATTAATGCAGCGAGTAGCATTTTAAGCAGACTAACGAATAACGAGTAATCAATAAACGAGTTGATTTGATTTTGAATCACTAATCTCTGCTCGTTAATGCAAATATTTTTATAGAAAATGGATAGATCAACAGTGCCAATTTAATATAACTAACGACTAGAGCTTAAATACATTATGTATACCAAATATTCGTATTGCTTGCGTTAATTATACGAATAACGAGTTTCTCATTGAGCTGACTAACGAGTGCAGCTCAAACGGCGAACGATTTGAATGCTGACGAGTAACGAGAGGGGAGTGATTTGTTATACAACTTCAAATCTATGGGAAGGTTTTGAAAATTTACCTCACATTCTCATGACGACTCATGTAGATCTTTTTGAAAGCCTCCGAACTTGATGAGCCCAAGTCCTCGCGCATCTTAATAGCCACATGTTTGGGCAGTACAGATAGCAACAGGCGTTCCTTGCAAATAAAATTCGTAAATATTTAATTAAACAAAATACTAAATTTGATTCTGCTTACCTGCTCCGCCGATTGCTCCTCGATGACCATCTTGACTTCCAGACTCTTTTTGGCCTCTAGGAAGGCCCGCTTTTGCTTGGCTTCGCCCATGAAGTAGTACAACAAGCCAATTAATGCTGCGGTGGCTATAAGAACCGCATTGGCCGCTGCCTGTTCAGAAATCATTCGATCTGGACGCGAGAAGCCCACGGGAAGGCTTAAACAATTAAAGTACGTGCAAAAGCCAATGACCAAGCCGAGAAATATCAAGGGCAACGGCAGCGTGACATATATCAGGAAGTTTAATAATATAGCCCAACCGAGCACGTCTCTAAAAATTTGGAATGATATTCCAGGTAAGCTACAGGTTTTGTTAGATAGTTCCCTTCACTTACCGCGGCGAGAAGCTCGCTTGCAACATCACATAGGCGGCAAAATGCAGCATGGAAAGAAACCACAAGGCTCGTGGCACAATCGTCAACAGCGACTGATGAAACCTCCTTAATGCCGGCTTCTCCGACGTACGTCCAATGTGCATCAAACCCGTCAGTGCCATATAGGCCACTAGCATACTGCAATTGACCACTGCAGATGGGATTTATTTATGATTAAAACAATATTGTACAATGTTATTATGATGCGAAAGTTTTCTCTATAGCTGATTAAAATTGTGTCCATTATCGAGTTAGATATTAAATAAGCAAACCTCACACCAGGTGTAAAAGAATTCAAGTCTAAGGGGGACAAGCATGAAAAACGAATAAATCCTAGACTTAAGAATAAATGACGAGTAAGAGCACGAAAAAGTTAATTTCTTCGGCAAGTTAATTTCTGTAGTCTACAACTTAGAACACAAAGATCTTTGGAAACAGTCTTCATAGAATATTATTAATATTCTTTGGTGCCACAAAAATTGCTTTCGCTTGAATTTCTCTTAAATTTCATACAAATTTAAGTTAAATTCAAGCGAAAGCGATTTCTGTGGCACCCCAGAATATCTAGAAATTTTGTTTCTCACCAAATATGCAGGAAAAGGTTATTTCTACTCCACTTTTCCTTTCCAATTTGTTTTTCAAAGAATATACAGATCTATAAAAATTAGAATCCACCACTCAATGGACGTTTTTTAAAAACGATTTTAGCTAAGAAGTGTAAAAGAAAAATATTAAGATGCAATTCCCAAAAGAAAGAAAGTGAATCAAAGTATTTTTTTTCTTATGAACTTTGGCCCGCTTAACACGAAAATGACACTTGAAATTTTTTTTATGGAAGCGTTTTCGAGACTATCAAATTTTTTCGAATTATCGAGGTTACTCAACACTTTACAGTATATTTCCATTTCTACTTATCAACTTTCACCTACACAGTATTAAGATCGATTCAGCAGTTCAGGTGCTAGCAATATTAATAAGTTAGAAAATGGTCGATTTTTGTGATTTTTTGAGTTCGAAAGCTAACATATCGTCCTGGAAAAAATAGCAATCACAAAAAAAAATTAAAGGTTTAACGTAAAGCTTATACTGTTTAAAAGAAAATAAGGTATTGTTCATGGAAATCCATCGATAGATGGCGAAGTTATACATATTTCAGTGAAAGACCAAAAATCGGCTGCTTTTTATTGCTTTTGCACTTTTAATTAAAGTGCTTGCTTGGCCAAATCGGATAAGTAGAAATGAAAATATATTCAAAAATGTTGGAGTAACCTCAAAAATTCGAAAAAATTTGAATAATTCGAAAACACTTATACTATAAATACAACTTTTAATTTTGTAAACTAGTATAATCAATATAAGCTCCAAGCAACATCTAACTGGATCAGATAAATATATTAGCCTTCTCTTTTGAGCTTAAAAATGTAGCGATGCAGTCTTTATAATCTTAGCCCGTTAATTCGTGTCTTTTGCTCCACTCACCCCTTGTGGGAATCGCCTGCTCCCAGGGAATACAAATTGTCCAGATATTAAAGAGCACTGCCGCAAATAGAAACCACTTGAGGCCACTGCGGCGCTGCTTGATGGAGTAGTTGTGATAGAGTTCGTTGAGTACGTGCTGTGGTAGGATAACGACACCACCGCCAGTGATGCCGACACCGCCGGCAACCACATCGCCCTCGTGGGGCGGTCGACGGCGAGTTGGCGTCTTTTGACGTTTGGCTTTGTTGGGTGTTGATGATGAGGATGCCGTCGTCTGGCCATTTTCGAGATTGCCAGCTGATGCTGCTGCTGCTGTGGCTTTGTCTTCCGGCATTTTGCGAGGCTACTTTGCAGTTGAAAAGTTTTCGTTGATCGCTGTTTCCGATTTATAAATGAACCATGGCCATTTCCGCTCTGTCGCGGTATCTTTATTTATTTATTTATGAAACACACAATTTCTGCAGAACTGTTGGGAAAGAGATTTTCGCTTTGGTAAACATAATAATACAAAGTACAAACTCAAATACAAAACTTGGACAAAACACAAGCGTTAACGCTAAATTTGAGTCTTAACATTGCCGATGGCCTCGTGGCGCACAATGTGTCAGTGTGTGTGTGAGTGTGAGCGCCAAGGCGGAAGCGTCCTTGTACAAGAACCATGAGCGTGGCCCTGTGTGCGAGTGGCCCGTGTGTGTGTATCATCCTTAAGCAAAAAAGCTCCTGAGAATGCACAGTGGTATGAGTGCAATAATATTTGAAACAAATTACTGAAATCCCTTAAATTGAATTTTGCAAAAAAAAATTTATTTATTATTTTATGCATTTTCAAATAAATAAATTATTTTACAATACAAAGCGTTCTATTGCTTTAATTCCATTTAAATTCACATTTCCTTTATTTTAAATAACTCTTGAAATTTTCCATTTTTTTAATTGTACATTATTAATTAAAAAAATGTAATATCTTTAATTCCGTAAAATTTGACTTCTTCAATTCATTACTTGCTATTCCATTTTAAATACGCAGAAACTAAGAGTCTGCTACTATGAATTTAAATTTTAATCAATAACTTTAACAAGTAAATAAATTTTTGTTCAATTCCCTTAATTTTAAGATTCTGTTAATTCTGTAAGTTTTTTAAATATGCCAAAAATATGTGATTTATTCATTATCATATTAATTAATAATATTAAACGAACAACTTCAAGCTTTTGAATACTCTTAAATTCAACTTTTCAATGAATTTTGATTTAATTGCAAAAAAAAAAAATCTTGATTTTATTCATTATCATATCAATTGTAGTCTCATTATAAATACATTTAAACGACTATAAAATGTTTTTATCTTATCATTAGATAAGATAGTAAAAACTTTAAAGTTCTTCAAAAGATATAATAGCTTCTACAAGACCAGACCATAAAATAAAGATAAAAGTGTGTTCCTTATATGTAAATGCAATTGATTTAATTAAATATAAATTCTTATTGCATACGTTGAACAATTTAAATTCCGCAAGTTAGTCCCTTTTTGAGATGCAAAGTGAAATGTAAATTGAGTTATCAAATTTTCATGCATAGCGCGAAAAGCGCTTAATAACTATTTGCATAAATTATGAAAATATTTCGCCTACATTTTACACCCGCACACACCACAGTATTACATCCATCTATATCTAAAGACAACTTTCTTTCTCTCTGTCTCTTCCTTTCTCTCTCGCTCTCTTCCTCTCTCACTCTCTTTGACTGTTTTGCTTTCTTTTTCCTGCTTGGCCGAGTTGCTGCTGTTTCCTCTTCACTTGGTTGTCGTATCCTTATTGCCGAATTCGTTGCTTCTTTTCTTGGCATATGAAAATCCTTTACGTCTAGGTACGCGTATGCATACATACATACTTATGCATAGCTGTATTTGAATGTGTGTGTTTTTGTGTATTTATCTATGTGTGTTTAAGGCTGATTTCCTCAAGGTTCGTTTTAATGCGTTGTGATTTTGTTTGTGTACGCCTGAGCGTATGTGTGTGTGTGTGTAGACACTTAATGCATTTCAGTCAACTTCGTTTCTAATTTTAATTCAAATAAACAACAGCACAAGCACACACACACACAAGGCAGCGAAGACACTTGTGCAGATTTTCAGATTTTTGGAGGCTGCGATAACGGTTGAAGATGTACAGAAAATCATTTCACACAGCTGCGAGTTCACAATTTTCTTTGCTGCCATTTTCCATCACACTTTTCACATATGTATTTAAATGTTATATTTTTTCACTTTATTAGAGACTATCATTGCACGTCCTTTAATTGAATTTTATCAACCTTTATTTTAATCAACTGCTTCGTTGTGGCAACTTTTTTCTGCTTCTGCTGCCGCTGCTGCTGCTGCCTCTGCTGCCTGCGGAGCAACTTCGTATAGGCGTCGCGCACGCGAATTTTCCAACTAAACTAAGACGCACGATAAACTTGACTGATTGTTAAGTGAAAATTTTTGACAGTCAACAGCCCAACAGCAGTAAGGACTTTTTATAAGCTCGCTCTCACTTAACTTTTCGCTCTCTCACTCAACTTTTCGCTCTCTCACTCGACCACGGTCGGGCTCAGAGCGAGCTTTTTGGCTCAAGCTGTGTGAGCGCATGTCTGCGAGAGCCAAAGGGAATGCAACTGATAACGGTACAGCTGTGCAGCTTGATAACGGCATGTGCAACGATGTGTTTGTGTGTTAATGTGTTTTAGTGCTTCCCTCCCAGTTCCCCATACTTTCTAGTACTTAAGCATGATTACTCGAATTGCCGCAAGCTCATAAAATTAATTACATATTAAGGAATGTGGCCATTTCTCATCTAAAATGGCTATCAACAAGAACAACAACAACATCAACGATGACGACGCCGACAACGATGGCAACTGCGACGTCGACTGAGGCAACTGCTCTGTAGACAGCACCTGGCCTTGATTTTCCACAGGAAAAGGCAGCTGTTAATTTTTATGAGGCTTGAAAATTGGTATGCTTGTAATTAAGAAGCAAGAAGATGCATTCAAAGGACTTTATGAAAAACTCAAATTAATTTCAAATTTATCTATAACTATATATTTTTAATTTTTATAATAATTATTGTACACAGTATTTGATTTCTTTAAGTTTCTTCAATAATTATAATTTTGTAATATAATTTTTAAATTCTTTATTAATATCTCATTTTTAATCTTATACTATTAATATTTAATTTCTTATTTATCCTTTTAGTTTAAACTTAAATTTATACATAGTTTATGTTAATTTCATATCATATCCAGTAATTTAATTTCATTTTAATAACACACATAAATACATACATACACATACTGAATTTACTCACATCTCCCAAAATGCATTGCAGCTGGAGGCACACACAAAAGCTAGAAAGAGAGAGAGAGAGAGAGAGAGAAAGAATGTTGTAAAACCGCGCGCAACAAGGGCAATGTGCATTTAACTGGGACTCAGGTAATAAAAGTGGCAAACAGCCGGCAACCCAAAGCCGATGTTTTGTTCCCTGTTGTCCTGAAACAATTAATCCAGGACACAGGACACACAATGGCACGTGATGCTGCCTAATCCATCTGTCTCGGCCTGGGACTTTGAATGTGAGTTCTTTACCTGTTTTACCTGAGAACAAGAATGGAACAAGACAAGACGCTCAAATGTTATAATTTCCGTTTGTGAAAACTGCAACAACAACAAAGCGACAAGATTGATTGATTGCTTTGCACTGTGTGGCAACCTTGGCCCAATATGGCTACCTTAGCTCCCAAAACACAGATAAAACTCAATTTCTTTACAAAAACTCTTTTTAAAAAATGTTTTTTTTTTTAATTTTGATTAATATTGAATCTAAAATTTTGGAATTTTTAAAGGGTGACGTGCACCAAACAATCTTTCAAAAGAACTTTTTTTGGTTTATTAAAGTTGTACTTGTTTTGAATTATTATTGAATTACAAATACAAACGAATTTTACATTTAAATTCCGCGCCGCAAAAAATAAATTAGAGAAAAGAAAATGGGACCGCAACTGCTATCGATATGTTTATTAATCAATGTAATAGATAACATGAATTATGTACACAAAATATTAAAATCTGTTAATTCAACATGAATTATTTAAACAAATCTAAGAAGTAGTGAAAGGAAAGGAGTTATTAAATAACTCTAGCATATTTGGTTCTATTTATATTTGGTTTAACTTCCAATATCTTCAGGAAGAAATTGAGGGAGGTTTGAATGACAGACGGCAGCTGCGTCCTGGAATTGGAAAAGAGCAGATGTTCAAGCAGAATGAGTAAAGGAAATGCTTCCGATTAAGATAACATACGTGCGGTTGTTTTTCTCTACATTTTCGAGATCTTTGCGACTGTCAAATGTATGTATCTGAATAATGAAATAGATATAAATAATTATGTGCACGGCCAAGAGAGAGTACAAATAACAAATCCTTGTTTTGAATATAACGATGCATTCATGTTTTCGAATGCAAACATATCGCGAATTTCTAAGAACCGATAAAAAAGTGCATTGTTGCAGAATTGTAAGCCCTACTTTCTCGCTCTAACATGCAGTATATTTGAAATAGCTGTTGCTCTCTCATTATTTCTATATTCACCATTGCATAGTGGTGAGAAGCGATTGCTTAGCGCATGAAGTAACATGGCTTAGCGTAAGAGTGCCTTTTTGAGTTATTACATTGAGCAATAACATGACCATTTTGAGCATAACATATTGCTATTTTACAGTAGTAGATCATCGTTATTGTTAAAGTTAATCGATATACCGGCTCTAAAAACTGCCCATCTGAATTTGACATGAATTGGGCACTATTTATCCATTTAAAAGCCCTTATTTTTTTTTTTGTAATTGTTTGTTTCAATCTAGGCATACCTAGCATGTTTAATAGCCTTAATATTCATGGATATTGTGTGGAAAATATCGCAAGCAAGTTATCGAAATCGATTGTGTCGTTACAGTAAAATATCGATACGATGCTAATTTACCTTGCGTATATAAAGTTACCTCAGCTTCTGTCTCTATCTCATTCGGCGTTTTTCTGCGAAACTGTGTGGACGTTTTTCATAGCGGCAACCAAAAACCCATCAGGCATTCAACTTTGAAAGCAGAGATACCTGAAAAAGTTGTCAAGCAAGAGCAATTTGCACAAATTTATAAAATTTGCAAATTTTGTTGAAACTACGTGTTTGATTATAATTAACTGAAAGTCGTGTTTACGTACGCGTGCTATTTGCAAAATATAAAACAACTCTTTTCGCGCTTCTCTTTGAAAAGTAATTCTATAAAAGTAAAATGGCTGATGTGGCTGACAAAAAGAAGTGAGTAATTTTATTTAGCTTTGTGTGTAAATGTGTGTGCTTCATCATATGCATGTGTGCGTTGAATTTGTTTAAACTATATATAGCAGCAATTGCAGCTAATTTCGCAAGTGGTGTACATCATTTTTCCCCAACGGTTTGGAAAAAATTTCTTTTTGAATTTCGTGTCTATCTACGTAAAATGCTTGGCCAATCTATATTGTCATCTCGCTTACGCCAAGGCAGCTTAAATGTGCGCGCAAAAAACGACGCCGTTGAATTTGGCGCGGCGTCATGACGCTTTCTCGCTTACACTCCGGCCGGCAAACAGCGACGGCAGCGGCAGCAGCGACTTCGTCAGCATGCTTGTTGTTGGGCATGTTCGCGGTAGCGGCGGCTGTGAAGGCAAAGAAGTAATATATTGAGTGTGCGTGTGTATAAGTGTGCAAAGCGGAGTGTGCAAATAAATATGTATGTACACATGAAAGAACGTGTGAGTGCTGCATCTGTGTATAGCATTCAAGTTGCCGCTCTTTTTTTTTTTTTGGTTCCTTCATGTTCATGCCGCCGTTTGAGTTTCAGCTGTCGTTTTGTCCGTCTGTCTAGTCTGTTTGCTTTGCTGCTGCTTACTGCTGTCTGTCCCTGGCCATTAATTTTTGTGAGATGTCTTTTGTACGATTTTCGTACAAAGCTTAAAGCTTGGCATTATTAGCCGCTTGCCTTTGCGCTCTTGTTACTGCTCTTTGTGCTAATGAGCTGCTCAAATTCGATTTCCAGGTATTTTGTCACTGCCTAAAATAATCACAGTGCCGGTCGCTGTCGCATTGTATTTGATTGTCTGTGTTTTTAACTTCTCTCTTGCGTCGTAGCTAAAGATAACCGTTAATGCTAACATTGAAACCTTTTTGTCTGTTGTCTTAGGTTGTGTTGGAAGGGGGGCGGGGGATTGTCGCATAGTGGGTGTTTGTGAGCATATATTTCTGACCGTTATTTTTGCCGCTTTTGTTTCACACTGCACTTCTGTTTTCTCTCACTCGCTCTCTTTAACTGCCTCTTGTGTACGTGACGCGCGCATGTTGCGGCAGTTATAAGGTGTGTGCGAGGGAGATGCATATAGTGTTCAACATCAAATAACCAGTTTTTTTCTTCTTTCTTTTGTACGTTGTATTTCAAACAAGTCGCGCTTCTTTTTTGCACGCTTTGCCTTTTCCTCTGCACTCTTTTATGTTTTATGCTATGTACACCTATTTTTCACTGTGTATAAGAGGAAAAAATAAAAAAAAAAACATTCTGTATGGAGGAAGCGCATGCCGTTGCCAAATGCCGCTCACCTTTTCGGTGTCTTCTTTTTGCGTCGCAGTTTCCATGAGTTGTTTGCTCCCATTTATCATTTGCGGCGGCAGATGTTACAATGTGTGTGTGTATGTGTATCTGCGTCTGCCGGGGGTGGTTGTAAAATACGGAAGAGACGCCGGCTGCGCTTGCCGCGTGCGAGGCCGGTCTTTTGCCTGAGTGTGTGTATTTGTTGTATATGATTGGAAATTCGTAAATTAATGTTTAATATAAATTTTCTTTTCTCCCTCTCCCTTCCCTTCCATCACAGCGAAACCCCTGTGGTCGAGAAAGTGGCCGCTGAGGAGGTTGATGCTGTAAAGAAGGATGCCGTTGCTGCCGAAGAAGCCGCAGCTGAAACACCGACCACCACAGAGAACGGTGCCGCCGAAGAGGAGTCGAGCAGCAGCGCCGAGGGCGCCAAGGAGAATGGCGCTGAAGCGAGCGCTGCTGAAACTACTGCTGCTGCACCCGCCGCTGCCGACGCCGCCGATGCCGTCGATGCTGAGAAAAAGACCGAAGCACCAGCAGCAGCAGCAGCCGCCGATGAGGAGAAGAAGGAGGAGAAGGCTGATGAGAAAACAGCTGACGCAAAGGCAACCAGCGAGGCAGCAGCTGCTGAGAATGGCGCCGAAGAGGCAGAGGCAGCTAACGGTGATTCAAAAGGTAAGTAAAAGCCTGCCAAGTCTTCTTAGTACAGTTAACTTACTTGATCTTCATCATTGTCGAACTCTAGATGCGCCCGCTGCTGAAGCTGTGAAGCGAAAGGTCGATGAGGCCGCCGCCAAAGCCGATGAGGTCGTTGCCACGCCGGAGAAGAAGGCGAAGTTGGACGAGGCCAGCACAAAGGATGAAGTTCAAAATGGTGCCGAAGCCAGCGAGGTGGCTGCCTAAAGTCGTCGTCGTCGTCGCCGTATACTACATATAAAGTACTAACACACAAACACAAAAATCACACACAAAATGTGCTCACCCACACACACATACAGCAACACAAAAATGCGTGTGTTTGTGTGTGTGTGTGCGCACTTCTCTAATAACAATCCTGCAATGGGAGCGTAGTCTTAAAAAAAATGTACCGATTCTCTCTCTGACTCTACTAACACACAACACAAAAACAAAAAAGAAGAAAATCCATTATCATTTAAAATTTACTTAAATACAAAAACAAAAACTTAACTTTAAAAAAAAAGTATATATATATATAAAAATAATAAAAGAAACAATTAAGATGCGTTTTAAGCAGAAAGTAAAGCAAAAACACAAGAGTTGTAAACAAAAAGCATCAAATTTAATAATAATAAAAATACGAAACGAAACAAACACAAAAAAACACCTTGCAAGTCTTGTAAAAGTAAATGAGATAAAAAACAATTACATTACGCATTTTTGTCATTTTTAAGATAATTTCTTTTTTAATTTTATGTATGATCCTATATTATATATGAATATTTATATTAAAAGAAAAGCTCTATGTTTAAAACTTGATATGT
Organism: Drosophila subquinaria; assembly: GCA_037043405.1. Taxonomy (NCBI): domain Eukaryota; kingdom Metazoa; phylum Arthropoda; class Insecta; order Diptera; family Drosophilidae; genus Drosophila; species Drosophila subquinaria. Next base: position 307,700 of record JBAMBL010000466.1, on the reverse strand, counting down.
CCTAAAAACACAAGAAAATAAGATCAACAGAATGCTGCCCTCTATCAAAAATTATACATGGAACTGAGAAATGAAAAAACAACCATAAAAAAAGCGTATAATTCGTGTACATGAAATTTTAACATATAGCAAACGAATCAGCGCAGAAACTGAAATATCGTACTGTACAATTAATTCTCTGTTTTTTGCCAAGTCTTCAACTCTTCTACCTTCAACATTCTAATTTGCAACTATCACTTTCAAATTTTAAGTGCGGCAGCAGCAGAAAGAAAAATACAAAATCTGAATGAAAAATTTAGACCAAATCACATGAAAAATGTGAAAAGTGACGCAAAATACATAATTTAAAAAGCAGCATGTAAAATGGCTAAAATGAAACTTCTTTTCAAAAGCAAGCAGCGTGAATAGGCAACAAGAAAATGGCTAACTCTGTTTGGCCAGCAAACCGACAACAAAACATTCGTGAACATTCAAAAATAAATGGAAGAAAGAAAAACAACAACAAAAACTATTCAAGAAAAAGTGAATTATTCTGTCTTGTCTTCTTCGAGGGTTTTGCAACATTCTAGCAACTTCTAAAAGCTTTTCTAGTGGATCGCCGGCAACTCGGCTGCATGCACAAATACACACGGACACACGAGTGTGTATATTTAATGGGACGCGACTGTACAGTTCATGTAGCAACAACGAGACATCTGCAAAACACATACAGTTAGTCAAGTAACTGTTTTGACAGAACAAAAAAATTCGAGAATTTTATTTTGCAAAAATAATAATTAACCATTGACGTCAATTATTTAAAAAAAAAAACAAATACTTGGGATACTGTGTGTTTCATTGTAAATACATATGATACATACAAATTTTAGCACATATTTATTATCAACAGTCATGTCTCGGAAATAAATATGATCGAATCCGGACTATGAATCATTCTTTTGAATATGTAATTATGAACATACTTTCCGTTTGTTAGAAAAGCATTTTGGAACGTAAAAGCTTTTCTGAGTAAAGGTGGGTTCTCACTGCGTCACAAACGCTTCACAAACGCTTCACAAACGCTGCACAAAGCTGTTCACAACGTCACAAGGCAATGTGAACACTAAATGCATTGTCACAAAATTGTGAAGTCACAAAAATGTGACACTTCAATGTAAACACCACATTCACATTCTGTTAAACATTTTTTGCGAAGGAGGCTGACACAATTTTGATAAAAACTATGTTAACTCCTGTTAAAGTTGAAGCAGCTCAATTGAGCCCAATCCCATTGTGAAAGCACATCGAGCAAGTTGGTTTTCTTTCACATTTGTGAAAACATAAACGTCAAAGCTAATATTTTATTTGTTGTTTTTTCGGGCCTTAAGCATTGATTTTGATTTTTAAAAAAGAAATGGATTCACAAGATGAAACTGAGCTTGCTGCTTTGGCGGTCATTGGGCTGTGGCTTTTAGAGGACGACGATGATGAACCCAAGGCAAAGCGCAGCTGCTGGATCGACGAAATGAATTTGACTCGTGGAAAAGAGGGAACGTATGCAAAGCTAACGGGAGAGCTGCAAAGTCTTTCGTTCAAATTCTAAGCGATTGAGCTACAACTTGCTTCCTTGGCCTCCCGGTTCTTGTAGTTTTCACTACATACACTCCAGAGGCATTCTGACTCCTCCATAGCTTCAATTAGCTTGTGGATTGAATCAGAATGCCACTGGATTGTTACCCGACGTCCACGGCTGATTATCTGCTCCAAATTAATTATTTTTAAAGAATGCAACCTTTTTAATTAAAGGACATGTGCAAAGTGACATTTCTTTGTTTTTATTCTTTTTGTGGAACTTGTTATTGTTCAATTGCGAGCATTTTGTGAACATTTTGATTCCTTTTGATTTTTTGCGATGCTTTTTACATTGACTGGCAGTGTTTACATTGAAGTCTTTCACAAGTCTTTTCACAAGGCTTTCCGCAATTTTGTGAAGTACAAATTTTGTGTTGCCAATGTAAACACTTTGACGTATTCTGCAAATCATCACAAAGCATGACAAAATGTGATTTCACATTGTGCAGCAGTGAGAACCCACCTTAAGCTAGCTTTGAATCGTTGTTCATTGTGGGAATCTTCACTGGAAAGCTTCTGAAAGCTCCCGACATGTAGCGCATTGTTCTGAGCTTTTCTGCGAGGGCTTCCTAATGAGTACTGAATTAAAATAAGCACAATAAACAAAACAATTTTGCATTAAAATTTGATCTGCCCTCTTGTTACAAGATTTTTGAAGTGCGCGCGTGCCATAAGACATGAAACTTTTCTAGAAAACTCCAAAGATAGCTTTTGTAAACATATTTTTTTGAAACGCAATTTATTGTGTTTGACCCAGAAAACCAGACTAGTTGCCTATTGCTTTGTACATAATTAAAATAAAAAAGAGCAAGCTAAACTTAAACTGGTTCCGGCGAGAAACGATGAATGAATATAAAAAGAAAACGACACTTTTTCATACTTGCAGAACAAATATGTTTTTTTCGATACTTGATAAATTCTAAATAAAACGAATGTCAGCTATTATAGCAGTCAGCTTTGCGTCGTGTGTCAATTTATAAAAGGCAAGTATAAACAAATAAAGAAATTGGTAGACAGGCAAATTCGAAATTTGGATGTCGTGCAAAAGCTCGATCGTTGGCCAGTGGAATACTCGCAATATCGATTACATTATCGATGATTAATTGAAAATCCAGATGAGCTCAACAGCCGATAAGTTGCAAATAGAAAGTGATAAGATAACGGAGGAGCACAAACAGAATCACATTGACAGCCGACAACTTGTGTACTTACGTAGTGCTCTCATGCAAAAGCTCGATCGCAGTAGCTGTTGAAACTTGCGCGCGAGTGGTTGTCGAGTCGGAAGCACAGGCAAAAGCAAAACCGTTAAACAAGCAGAAATCGAAACACACAAACACAAGGCTAAATACAAAATAGACAAATAGACGTACACGTACTGTTATTTATACTATTATTATTGTAATTATATTTAATACAAAGTGGCGTCGCAGTGTATAACAAAAAAAATAGTGTCAGTGAGTCGTAAATATAATTGTTGTTGTTCTTAATACACACAAACATATACACATACATTATTATTAGTATATCAAATTCTGCACATTTCCTATACAACGTACATTCGGACATCGAAACGCAACAACCCGTGAACGAGGACGAAGCAACAGACGAAGAGGAAATACACTGAGAGCGAGAGTGCACGCCAAAAGATGTCTAACAATTTGCAAACGGTAAGTAAGAGTGCAAAATGCTTTCAACCTGTTTTCTTTTCTTCCCATTGTTTCTTTTTGTTGCTATTGCTTTCCTACATATGCGCTTCTCGTACATTGACCGACACGACGCGTCGTTGCTTAATTGTGTCTCATCGCAATCTTATGCGGTTTAAAGCCCTTGAAACCGGGGAAAAGCCCGTTTGCTGGGCTATTACGTTTACCCAAGGGCCTGCAAATGATCGCAGTCGATTTTTTTTTTTTTTTTGGGAATTTTTTGTGTATTATCAAAAGCACTCGCACGGAAATTTTGACACAATTTAGGGTTTTTACTAAAACTATATTTTTTTATTATTGATTAATTAAAATTCACTAATCTTTAAGTTCATTTAAAGCTACTTAAATTTTACTGTGAATTTGTTGCGTTAGATGGAAAGCTTAAAATTAAAATACAATTCTTAGTCCTTTCCTATTTTACCTTTTTTAAAAAGCATTTCTGAATCAGATATGCTTTCAAAGGTAATTTGATACAAATTGGGTCATATCGACTAAATATTACAATCAATAATATATATATATTTTTTAATTTATTAATATTTATTCCCATACAAACTTTTTTTTTAAAAAATTGTGCTCAGTGTACAGTATATTTCTGTTAGAATATAGCAAGTTTTAATAGGTGGAATTGTTATTGAACATATTCTCAATATTAACTAAATATTTACAAAAGAATTAAATAGATTAGAATATTACCATTAGACATTACAAATTATTTAAGCTATGAACTTGAAATATATTATTCTGACTTTTTTATTTTATTGCTTTAAATTCGTTATCGTTTTACTGTCAGCATAAAAACCATAACACAAAATTTATACTTTCTTAATCTCAAAAAAATAATGAAGCGCAAGAATCTTTTAAATCTTATATCCATACAAAGTTTGCCCATTTCCGAGAGTATCAGCAAGTCGACTTGTTGTTTTTGCTTGCTTTTGTGTATTGCTTTTATGGTCGCTCCACGTTTTTCGTTATTCCTTGTTAATCGTTCAAAAAAAGGCTTATCGCGCTGCCCGATGCGATGCCTCGATACATTGTTGTCACTTGATTTCTTTGACTCGACTCGAGTCGACGCTCGTTCTTGATAAGCTTTGTTAACTTATTGCCATCTTTTTTTTATTTAGTTTTTTTTTTTTTTTTTGCGTAAAGCTCGTGTCGCACTTACAATTACTCGTCGCAATGGGCGCCGCACAGGTGTCGCTGCGATCGAATACTCGTTTTCTCAGTGTCCGTCCTCGGTCGCAGTTTCGCTCTCAGTGTAATTGTTGGTGGTGGAGTTGCCATTGCCATTGCCGACGTTACAAATCACGTGCCGTCGCCGCTGCTGCTGCGCAGTTGCGAGTCGAGCTGCACACGCTGAATTGTAGTCAGGTAATTGCCGTTGTTAAGCATTTACCCAACACTTGGTAGTCAGTACTAAGTACTAACTACTTTTCTCATTTGCATTAGCTTTTCCCAAGTGTTGTTGTGTTAACTATTGTTGCTAGCTTTCCTTACTATTGCAATATTGCTTTCAAATTGGTTCAAGTGAACTTGTAGTTGTGTGATTTATTGCTTACACCTAATGATGAGTAATTTGTATATCTATACTATATTTGTTGACTACTACAATGTTGGCACTAAATTTATTACTGTTTTGTGAGCACTTTATCAACTATTAACTTAAATCTACAAATATATACCAGCAAAAAAACCCCTTATTACAATTGTAGAGTACTCTTGATTAATCGTACTTGTAAGAGACGTCTCTCATTTTTTCAACCCTTTTTTATCGTTTTGAAATTTTTTGAAATTTATTATAGTTTTTAGTTTTAATTACACTAAAAAACAATATTTAATAGCAGAAATTAAAGCTGTAACTATAACCGTTACCGTTAACGGGTACTAACCGATTGAAATCGGCAACCGTAATTGAAACCGTAACCGAAACAAAACTTTTGTATTGTACCGATACCCAAAAACCGAAAACATTTTAACCGAAATAACCGTTAAGAAACCGTTTCATGCATAACGGTTAATTTCGGTTCGGTGAAACATACATTTTAATTATGTTTTAGTATTTTTTTTAAAACCTAATTTAATTTTTACATCTGCCTTTATTTAATTTATACATAGATCTCCATAAAAAATCTTATTTTTGATATTTTTGAATATTTCTTTTAAAATTTTAATTTCCTTGACTTTTTTTTAAATTTGTTTTGTAAACCGAAATCATACCGTTATTTCAAAACCGAAAAAAAAACCAAAAACCGAAAACCGTTTTGTAACCGATATATCAAAATTTTGCGTAACCGAAAACCTAAATGAGAACATAACCGAAACCGATATTCGTTTCAGTTTGATACCATGTTTAAAAGTGGTTATTATAAATTAAATTTGTAATTTATATTTAAAAAATTTATTTTTTATTTTAAAACTTTGAAATTATTTACCCATGCATATAACTTAGATAAAATTTAGGGGCGTTTATTCCAAAATAACATAATAACTCATTTTTATTATAAAAGTTGATAATTTTTATTGATTTTATTGTGTTATCAGAAAAAAATATTAGTTGTTGAATATAACTAGCGCGGACTGCCGTCCGCAGTGATATCATTTAATTTATTAAGTATTGCACAAAGAATGCGCTTAGCCTTTATCTTATTTACTTAGTCAATATGTGCAAATATTTAGACACTATTTTATAGTATTACATATCATATTTATTAATTAGATTTCGTATTGAGATATCAAATTCGTAGAAACCAAAAGTAAATTGGTGTGAGTAAAGCACGTGTATCATTTAGCTAGTTTCACATACGTAAATATAAATTATATATTTGTTTGTATAGTTGGTCTGTGAGTATATGGCTTAATGAGATTGTTAAATAAACTGATATTATAGTACAGCGTATGATGTGATTGTGCTCAAGGTAAGATAAGCGACAATCATATACCAAATGGCTCTTAGAGACATTAGTAAACTTAATTTTATAACTTTGTCTGATTTTTATGCTATAGATAATGTTAATAGGGTATATTAAGATTGTGGGTGTGTATATAGTATAACAGAAACGCAGAAAAGTTGCTGACCAAAAAACAATTATTATTATAAAACAAAATAAAACAATAAAACAAAGGAAAAATATATTAAATAGATTTTTAAGATGAATATTATGACAATGGAATTAAAGTTTCAAGGGTATTTAAATCTTCGATATTCGTAAAATAGCTATAAGTTGAAGATTTGTTATTTGAAATATATTTTAGCTATGTTATTTGAAAGTACTTCCTGCATTTCGATGTTTTCCACTTAAAATTTTGCAAATCTTATCGCTGCAAACGTTGTTTTCGACAAGAATTTTTGCTATCAGTTCCAAAAATACTAGACGAAAATCGACATAGTCTAACAGCAACCAATTAATACTGACCTACATAGGGAAATCAAATAGATTAGCTAACAAATTGCATTGTGATGACCTAATTAATGATAATGTTGATAAGTTGGTAATAAGCTAATCCGCTTGCTGGACTTTCTGCACCATTTCACATAATTTGCAAGTCGACAACTGAGTTGAATTAAGTACTATCACAGATTTCGCACAACTTGCAACTACCAAGTGGATGTCGTAAAATAGTTTCTGATAAGGACTGATAAGGCCCCGGAACAGCTTATCAAAGACCTTTGGACAAAGCTTTGCTGTTACGCTTTTAATTGTATTGCAATTTGCAAATGATACAATTAAATACAGCCTAAGCACTTAATTGGTTTATGTCTTGTTTGCATTCCCATCAGTTGCCGTAACCGCCAATTCTGTTAATTTGCATTCGATGACATTCTCTTTTCATAGCCGTTTTCTTTCACATTTTTCTTCGATTCATTTGTTTACTCAACTCTCCTCTGATAGTACTCATTCTAATATTTATATTTATGTGTAATGCTGCCCACTTGATAAGACTCTTGCTTTGTGCGTTGGCGACTTTAGCTGTAATGGAAGATTTTCTAGTCACGATTATTGCGTGGAAAATTCCACGATAGATGCTTTTGTGTGTGTGTGTTTGTTTTTTCGGGGGTTTTCGATTATTGTTGGGATCAAACTAGCTTGTAGTGAAAACAGTTTTCGCTTATTACAGTCGCTTATTAAATAAATGTGGTATTTAAATAACTAACTATTAATTTTAGAAACCTGGAAATAATATAAAACTTGAATAAACAATCTATTATCGTTTGAAATCAGTTGTACAATACACAATTACCGATTTGTGTTCAATTATTTAAGCAAAGAAACATATTTTGTAGAATATATAATATCTGATCAGGCAGATATATAACCTTTTAAATATATGTTTATGTCCTATAAGTTTGGGGATGTATTTTGCCAACTATTATGCTGATATCCTCCGAAAAAAATCGCATTTAAAAATGATTTCTTCATTAAGTGCAATAACAGGAGAGAGTAAAAATGAGAGAAAGAGCAGGAAGAAAGAGCTAAAGATAAAGGACAGCATTTTTAAGAGAATGTGAAAATATGAAGGGAAGAGAAGAGCTATAAAAATCTTTTGAGGGTTGCACAGCTTAGGGAATTCCAAAGGAATTAAATCTTAGGGAACAATTGATGCTCATACCTGCTATGGTTATATATACCTGCTAGGGATTATCTGCAATTCTTAACAGTGGTGAGTAAGTTTTTGTTGTTGAGAATCACAGAATGTGTTGTATGATTCAAAAGTAAGAATTGTTTTATAAGTATATATATTTCGCACTTGTTATCTAAAGTGCATTGCTTATCGAACAATTTTGAACATGTGCCCATGACTAAAAGGTGAATGAACGAAATGGGCTGAAATGATTAATCGGAACATGTTTAAGGGCCATTACAAGGCTATTTAATTGTATCAGTAACAATATTTACAAGTAGTTGGCAGTTAATCTTATCTAAAGTTATTGCATAAGTGCCAAGTGTATTATAAATAATTGTAATGATTATTTTTACCTGGCACAGACAACAGAACATCTGTTCTAAATCTCAGCACGGAAATTTGCGTGGAGTCGACTGACGTCGTGTTCTTAGTTACCGGCGATACTTTGGGTAAACATATGCTTTACCCTAGCAACCACACAAGGGCTGGGTGGTGCAGCAAAAAGAGAGAGACAGAGAGAGAGCAAAGAGAGAACAGAAGGTCTTACGCTCTCACTAGAGAAATATACATAGACGAGGGCGTGAAATGATTCAGTTTGTTGTAGTCCGTTTTCAGTTTATTACTGACCGCGGTGCTGTGTGCAACAATCAACGGACCTAACACCAAATAGAGTATAATATATACTTATTGCTTACGCATTTCGCCACGGAATTGTACAATTTAATTTTTATATAATTAGATTTTTAATTAATTCTACACGCGATATATATTGTAGTATGAGACAAAGCAAACGTGTCAATAAACATAAAGCGCGTCGTCAAAAGCAACTGCAACAAATCGAACAGCAAATTGATCAAAATTGTTGCAAACGCAAACGTTGTAACTATGAACATATCCTGCAACATTTTCGACGCACTGTAAGCTTTTAATTCTAAACAATTTTAACTGCATTTTCGAGTTTTGCCTTATTAATTAATAAAGATCAGTGTTTATAGTCTTACTTCACAACAAACAAAATTTACTTTTCTTTCTCAATTTGTATCCTGTTTTTTATTAATCATAAAAATGTAATCTTTTTTCAGTGTAGAAAAAACATCTCTACTAATCGAGAAAATTCTATTTGTAGTTGAAATAATTAGATATTTGATTTTTTTTAAGTATCTTATTAACTTTGTTCAATTTTCGCAATTTAAATAGTTATGTAAGAGAATAACTATTTATTTATTTTTATTTATTATTTATTAATTTTTTTAATCCTTACTCATTATTTACTGCTTATATTTGATTGTTGTACCTCATGCTAAATTCTAATTTTTTTCAGTACATGCAAGGTCATTCTGAATCAGAACGTTTCTATAAATTTTATTACGTTTTAGCACATGCACAAAATATGCAAATATTCATTATATTTTAGTACCCAGTACAACCGCAACGCCCGCAGCCCTCGCAACCCCCTTAAAATTGTTTTCCCCTCAAACATTTGTTTTGTCAATTTTTGAACGCTCTCTCTTACGTTCTCTCTCTTACTGGTTCTCTTTTGGCAACACCCCAAATAGGCCACACTTCGGAAAATTCGCCAAGCAGCGTCTCGAATTTGCCGCGACTATCTAACGGGACGTTGGAGGGTGGTTACCCCCGAGCAACTTGTGGTAAAGCGCATCAGGTGAGTAAGAGAATAAACTTCCCCTATAGAACTACTCAGTCAATGGAAATTTAAATCGCTTTTAGTGGTGGCCTATCGAATTTCCTGTATTACGTAAGTCTGCCCGACTTGGATGATTTCGATGAGCAGCAACTGTTGGAGGTAGAGCAGCAGCAGCAACAACAACAGCAGCGGCAGCAGCAAGGAAATGTCATCGGCAAAGACGTCATAGCCGCATCAACATTTGCTAAGAATAGCCAAATATATAAAGAGAGCGAAGAGGCGCCAACGGTGGCAACACAATTGGACCAAACTGTTGGTGTGGGCGTTGAGGATGATGACGATGTGGCGCTGAGCGCCAAACAGGCAAACAAACGTCGACGCTTCGACAGCGACAGCGGCGATTCGAGTTTGCTGAGACGCCTACACACCCCCAAGCAGGAACCACGTGAGGTAGGTCCGGGTATATACCCCAAAAGAAAACAAAAAGACAAAAATTAATATATGTACATATTGTGTATATTTTAATTTATTCACCTTTGTCAACAGGTTCTGCTGCGCATCTATGGACAAACCCATGGCGATCACGCATTGGAGACCATGATTACCGAATCAGTTGTGTTCACATTGCTCAGTGAGCGCAACTTTGGACCCAAACTTCATGGCATCTTTCCCGGTGGACGCATCGAGCAGTACATACCGGTAAGTTAATCAGAAAATTAACAAATTCTGATTAGAAGGAAACTTTTACTTGTGCTAGTTAAAAATCGCTTTTGGTTATTTATAAAATCATGGTATTGTTCAGACAGAAAATATAATTTTTTTAATGATGAAAATGAATGGAAAAACGTTGAAGAAAGAATAATAGTTATTATTTATAGTGGAAAGAGAGTGAAAGACAGTTTTGTATAAAACTTCGCTCAAGCTTTATACTTCCGATTTATTTTACTGTTTGTCATAAAATGACTTATTAAAAAGTTGTTGGCTCTCGAGATATTTCTTAAATTTTTTAAATTTATGAAATTTTTTTTAACTTGAAATTATTTATTTTATTTTTGTTTGAAAATAAAATATTAAAAACAAATATGTATGCTTAACCGTTAATTTGTATCAGTGTAATTACTTAGGTATTGTTAACGAAGAGCAATAATAAATTTTTCCTGACTAAGCATATTTCACAACCGAAGGAAAAATCCCATGCTAGACTTCAAATATTGGAATAAATATGCATATTTATTCTAAACAAAAAATTGAATCAAATCAGATGATAAACGATGGCTAATAACGGTTCCAAAAAACGCTATAAATAAATAAAATTAAATAAATAATCAAGATTCCCTTAATTTTGTGTACTAATTAATAAACTTATTGTTTTCAGGCACGATCCCTGGCAACAACGGAATTGGGCGAAGCACGGATTTCAATGAAAATCGCTGAGAAAATGGGTGAAATTCACAGTCTTAATATACCAATGTCGAAGGAACCAGATTGGATCTGGAATTGCATGGACCGTTGGCTGGCCAGCGTTGATAGTATTGTCAAGGGGAAGATTGAATCCAAGCCCAATTCGACGGTACTGCAAAAACAACGCGAACTAATGCGCACCATTGACTACGTCAAGGAGATTGCCTGGCTGCGATCGGTGATTGAAACTAGAGCCTATCCCGTCGTCTTCTGTCACAACGATCTGCAAGAGGGGAATATATTACTTCGGCAGTCGAACAGCGGACAGGAGTCGCGTTCTCCTCGTGAATCTATCAGCATCTTGAGGTTTGTGAAATTATTCGAATAATGATCTTCTAGAAAATGAGAATTAATCTGTATTGATTCCTACCTAATTAGATCCAATTTCGATGAAACTCTGGGTGATAGCTTGGATGGCAACAGTAATTTGGAGGCGGAGGACAAGTAAGTTGAATTTCACATTAGATCTGTAGAGTTGAAAGCTAACCCGAACTTTTGTTGGCACGCTAACCCGTATTTATTTGCCAAATTGCCAAACTAGTCGTTATTGATATATGTATGCTTGTCCCCCATATAAAATTACCTAAAATTTTAGATGGCCAATTGCTGCGGTCGTGATTTGAGCTAATAATTAAAGAGCTGGTATTCCGGCTTATGCAAAATACCAAATACATACAGGTTATCCATGCCATTTAGTGAGTGCAACAAGTTACAAACCTAACTAATCGAGCTTTATTATCTCATCTAGCAAATCGCACAGTCCGTCGCCCTGCGATGAATTGGACACCACAGATGATTCGGCATTGGATGCCAGTTTCACATCGGATCATGAGCCGGATCTCATTATCATTGACTTTGAGTACTGCGCCTACAACTATCGTGGCTTCGATTTGGCCAATCACTTCATCGAATGGACCCTAGACTATACAAATCCACAATTCCCATACTTTTATCACAACAAGGAGCAACATTCCACGGCCCAACAGCGTCGTGATTTTATAATCACTTATCTGAAGAAGTATCACGACGATGAGCAATATGAGCCCACAGAGCATGAGCTCAATGCTGTCGAAGAGGAAATACAGTTCTTTACAATGCTCTCGCATCTGTTCTGGAGCCTCTGGTCGGTGGTCAATGTGACCTCAGCCATTGAATTTGGCTATTGGGTGAGTTTGACTTAAAATACAAATGATACAATCTAATATAAATTCATCATTTAAATTGTATAATAATTTAATTTCGTTTTCTATTTTCATTAGTTATATATTCTCATATTCAAAGAAAAGCTTTTAAAAATACGTTATAATATTATTTCAATAGATTGAAAATTGCAGAGCTGCCACCTTGCTATATACTACATTTGCATATACACATTTGGCAACGCTGTTCAACTCTTGTTGGACCAAGCTTGCCAACTGTACAGCAATTGTTGCCAGCTACCGCAATATTCAGTCCCATTATACTAAAATAAATACTAGACTATCGCCCGACCGCCACAATCTGGCGGCGTTAAATTGGTACATGGCGCGATATTTAAATTCTAAAAATTAGATGTTAAATTCATCAAGTGTTTAATTTGGCAATAAGGCTTAAATTAACTACACAATTTAATTTCAAAAAATAATAATAAAATCCGCAATTCGATTAAATTCTAATAAAAATATTACCAAATATGTAAGTTTTAGCTTTAAATTTTTAATTTTTATAATAATGTCTTTAGAGTAAGAATTATACTTTTTGAAGGTATAGAGATAATGGATATCTATGTTTTTAAATATTGTTGTTAAATCAACTCTGAATTGTCTTCTTTAACTTGCAGGAATATGGCATTGCTCGCATTCTGGAGTATCAGCAACTGAAGGCCGCCTATTTGGCCAAATGATTATGATATATTGGCACTTGAGGATCATTTTCAATGGAAACCATCATTAGCACACCGCACTTAATCGAATCGAATCGACGCGTACTTAAGTGGCCTTATCTTTTAAAACCCAACATAGTCAGGAATCTTATTTCCAGCTTAGTTATTGCTGTTGATAAACACTACTTCAATATACCACATGGACCTTTATGTACTGTAACTGGGAAGAATGATAAACTATGATATGATATGATAGCCTATTTTATTTAATATAAATGTAGCTACAATCATAATCAACTAATTATTAATTTTATATAATGCTGAGAAGAAAAGTCAAAATAACAATTGCAGCTGTGATTATTGCGTGAGTTAAGCAGACAACAATTTTACTAAGTTACGATTGTTGTTGCTTTTGGATGGAAGGGAATCGGTATAATACCCAAAACAGTTTCATCAAAGTATTAAAACAGCACGACTCTATTTATTAATAACAACAAGCACTTTTTCTTACTCGGCTCTAAAATTCCTTGCATTTTCAGCAATCTGTTTGAATTTATTATTTGTTCGAATTTGTTATCGAAATTTTCAAACTCTTACTATTTATTGAGCTATGTTTATAGTACATGCCAATTTAAGATTTGGTCTATTGCAGTGCATTTTCTATTCCTTATTTGTATTCCTAAAAGTCTACTCAACGAAGATTATAACAAAAAGCAGCAACAATCAACAACAAAAATTACAATTATAACAACAAAATGTGTTTTTATGTACCTACCTTAATTCCTTAAATGAATTTAGTTATATATATGTAATTAGTATTTAGGATTCTTGCGTATATTTTTTTAAATGCAATCAATAAATAAATATTTAGTTAAAATTTAAACTGCAATGAATTTCTTTAATTGTAAGGTCAGAGTTTATTATGTGGGTTTCGATAAATCACTTACACTACCGAAAAAATTCAGTATGTAATAATTTGTTCATGCTTAAACATTAGAATATACACGCAGAAAAATATGTCTTCCTAAAATTAAGTACGTGCGTAGATGAATTTATTTGGATTTGTTCTTAAAATTTTAAGATTGTTGTGCACTTTTATTCTTGAATTAAGAATGAAACGATCTGTATAGTTTTATTTTTTATTTTTTCGTCTTAGAATTCTCAACTGATTCTAGCCTCAAAAAAGGTGACTTCAAGGTACCATCTTTTGAAATAACTGAATACCGAGCATTGCTCCTTGCATTTATGCAAGTGTTTTCTGTGTTGCTGTGTAGCCAACAAAAAATACTCTTATTAAATGGTAATTCATTTTATTATTTGTCGCGTTTTTTATGTAATTAAAGTAGTAAATTTCAAGATTGACATTAAGAATTTAAAGATGAGAGTGTTTTGTAATGGAAACAAGTACATTTTGTGATAAGTTCAAGTTTTTGGGTTCTTATGCTACAATTACAATTATTCCAAAACTTATCTTAAGTAACTCTGAACAATCTTATTTTAAGATTTCCGGGGTTGCGAAAAACGAACTTAAAATAAAATTTTTGCTCTCAGCTTTGGAAATTCCGAACTCAGTCAGCTTTTGTGATCTTTTGAACTTGTACGGAATTCTTAAAATCTGAGTGTAGTTATCTGAAGCTTTAATAAAATAAGTCAATTAGTGGATGGTGTTATGGAGGGCTGTGAATCTTTTGCATAAAATAAACTAATTGAATACTCGAACAATCGTGAAACTTTATACCTTATATTGCATTTTACAGCACAATTGTAAACTAATTGAGCTTGTTCTTAGGTTATTAAGAAGTTACTTAGGGGAAATTGTTAAATTCTTTGGTTGTTGTATTCAATTTACTTACAAATGCCCAATCAGCTGCAATGCGAGTGCTGTGTATTGCTAATTAATTTCATTACGAGTCAACTTCAATGCTAATTAAGTTTTGGGTCGAAATGCAGGTGAGCATACATGTATGAGGTAGTAGGTCAGTTCAGGACATGGCCGGACACACGAATGGATAACAATTCATCATCATCTCAAAATCAAAGTGCATCACGTAGCAGTTGGAATATTGAAGTCTTGTCGCAGTGCAATCTGAAAACCATTTTCTATTTTGTATTCCCGTATGTCAACGTTGAGAGGGGTGGTGGAATGATACGGGGGGGGGGGGGGGGGGGGGGGGGCAAGTTGATGTACTTATTTAAACAATAGTTGTCCCTGGCAGGACATTCGTCGAGCGGCGGCAGCCACAGACAATTGCTCTGGATTGCTTTTGCCCGCCGAGGCGTACATTACATTAGACAAGAGTATAAAGGCCAAGCAGTTGATAACCCCCTCTCCTCGTTATCCCTTGTCTCTTGTCCTTGCTCCCTACCCTTACCCCTTTTCCCGTTGCATCCTTCGGCAAATGATTTCAAGTGCAGTCCAAAACCACAAGACAAGACAAGGCACCAAACACAGGACATGGACATGGACATGGAGATAGACATTGTGGAAGTGTCTCTGCACCAAGAGACATACATTGACTGACTGACTGACTGAAGGACTGACTGACTGAAGGACTGACTGACTGACTAACTGACTAACTGACTGACTGAATGTCTGGCATTTAAATGGTCCTTCTGTTGTCCTGCCGTTGCATTAATTAAAGATGCGCTGCATTGTTTGGCTTCGTCCTGGCAATTGTGATTTGTTGTTCTTGTTGTTGTGGTCCTGGCAACAACAACAACCAGAGCAACGCCAGCTCATTGTGTTTTGAATTAATGTCAAAGGAATTGCGTAATTGGGCGGTGTCTTTACCAAGGAAATTAACAGTAGGACGACATTTGCCACTTGCCAGTTGGTTTGATAGCCAGAAGACCAGAACCAATACTGACTCGTATGCCAATTGGAATGCAGCTTACTTCTTTACTTTTTTTTTTTAAATATGCTTCATTTATAAGCTAATTCGCTTTTAGCTTATCTCAGTAGGTAAATTTTATTCAATTTATAAATATTTAAGTAAGTTAACGAAAGCATTATGACTTAGATTTTTTAATTAAATAACTTTTTCTCTTTGATTAAAATATAATTAAAAAATGTTAGCATAACGATAGTAAATTACAAACACTCAAAAATGTTTTATTGAATAGCCAAATATATAAAATTTAATATTTTACACTTGAGAGTTATTATCCATGTATCCACTATATATTTTATATTAACTGAAAATATAGCTTAATATCTTTTTTTATTAACTTAACGGCGAAACTAGATTAAATGGCCGGATTCGAGTGATTTTTGTGATTTTCTTTAACTAAGAAGGAATAATTAGAATTCGATGAAACTTATAGGATAGCTTTTTCTATTTTGAACTACACATTAAAAATTTGTTTAACCCATTTTCGCCGGAAATAGTGAAGTGAGAGGCCATTGGCGATCGCCATCAAGGTTGACTGCTTTCGGGATTCCTGGAGGTCACAGTTTTCATTTGAAATTAATTGTCATTGTTTTTTCTTTCGTTAGTAACATAACGTTAATAACACAAAAAAGATTAAAAATTAAATTTTTTGGAGGTGTTTAAAAAAAGTTTCATTTATTTTTTGTTGTATTATTGAATTGGGTGTTTCACATAACGTATAGCCAGCGAAAAAATTCACCTTATCAACATGTGGCTCTTGATTAAAAATAATAAGATTTTATTTAATAATTTTATTTTTATTTGGAAAGGTTGTTTAAATTCCATTTGAATGATTCAAAAATTTCCTTAACCCATTAAGTACCCATTGAAAAATTCAATTTTTTGTGAACGTCTACTTTTTCAACTTTTAAGGCCTGTCTCCAGCACCTCGAAATTTTTATGTTAGGAATTTGCTATTTATTTCGTGTGTGTGGAACATAAATAAAACAGTGTGACGAATCACCTGTGTTTTGAAAGCAATGTCAATTGTGAAACTAAAATTCAACTAAAGCTCAAAAAAATAAACTCGGACATTGAAGTAGTTGATTTGGAGGCGGCATATATTGTTGCAGAAAAAAAGGAGGAAGTACAGCGTACCCGGAGGCGCCACAAATGATGGATGAACCCATATTTGCAGCTGATGAAATGAAAAGGGAATATTTCAAAATGATGCGAGTAAACGCAAGATAATCTGGCACCACGTTTGAAAGCCTATTAATTGAAAGCCCAGCAGACACTAATGCTAAACTCTTCCAAATTACACCAAGTATAATTTATTAGAAATATTATAAAGGATTTTGTCAACTCTGCAGCCGGTTCAGTACTTTGGCAAAATAAATCTGCTGGTGTGCAGCATTATTAATGTCTATAAAATTTACTTTTGTTTTATTTATTTTGAATTTAATTTGATTAAGGCATGGAATAAGTATTTTGATCCCGAGGGTCTATTGCTTGCCAAACTGCTGCATCTTCGAATAGAGTAGATTGGCAATCGCCACCTCCGTATATCCGCTGAAGAAGATGGGAAGATCGTTATTTATTTATTTCAGCCGAAACACTTTCCTATGCACTTTTCACAGATACATGAATAAAATGCGTATTTTCACTGATTCACCATAGCCATGACCTGGCCTACTGTATTTGGCTCCATCTTCTCACTCGACACTAACGAAATAATTGTCGACAATATATTCCTGAGCTGTCTGTCAGTTGCTCTCTCGTTCCACATTTGTGGATTTCGTTCAAGTTGCTGGATACTCAAGCAACGAAAACGAAAAAGAAAAATTCCTAGAAAATTTTTTTCTATATGAAGTTTGACAGGTATTTTTATTTTCCGGGGTGCTGGATACTATACTTTATCCTCGATTTTTTCAAAAAAATTTTTTTATGCATAAAAATTCTTGAAACAATTCTAAGAGTAACTAAAAAAAAATTTTTCAAAAATATTAAATTGATTATTTTAGACTCTTGCGGATGAATAGAAAATTATTATATATTATGAAAAATTTCCAGTTATTTCATGTGTATGTGTAAGTAAATCTTAATCTTAAAACTTTTTTCACAAACAATTATTTCAAATGTAAATGATATTTTCACTGGATGGTTTGAAAGTATCTCTCCAATTAATTTCAATTTTAAATAATTAATTACTAATAAATCGCAAAAAAGCACCTGTTATTAAAAACTAAATAAATTTAACAACCTTTCCCAATTGTATAGAAACAAGTTAAAATAAATGCATTAAAATCATGACTACGACTACAAGTACAATAAATTGCCAATTTATGGCTGTAATAATCGTTAAGCAAGTCTGAAAAAATAAATCATTTAACATTTTTAAAGTCATAAAACTTGTTGGCCACTACTGTTGAACAGTCAAGGACCTTCTTGCATTCAATTGGACTCGAAGTTGACAATTTCAATATGTGAAACAATAACACAAACATGAAAACTTTGAGATGGAAAGTCAAACGAAATGAAAAACCAAAGGGAAACTGACACAAAAGTTGTAAGAAACCAAACAATAAATCAACTTTTCCATCCGAAGGGAATGACCAGATGAGCAATGAACTGGACTGCCAGCTCCATATGAAGACTATCGGGGATTGCGGAGGTTGAAAAACTGAGTAGAACTTAGCATAGAGCACAGCTGAGAAACAGAGGAAAACAATGCAATGCAATGGAAAGTTGTTGCTCGTCGGCGGCCAAAAGTTTTCCTCTTGCGGAAGTGCAAATCTTGTCAGCAGAGGAAGAGCAGGTTTGTTCCGGAAAAAGACAAGAACAAGAACGATGGTAAAAAATTAAAAAAAACAGAAGTTGGTCAAAGCAATTTAGAAGTAGTTTATATACGAAATGGCCAGAAAAGTTAGCACAAAACTGACCGCAGCAGCAAACGAGAATAACAATAACAAAACAATTGCAGGAGTCGGAAGGATGTGCGTAGTGGTAGACTGAAAAATTGAAAAGAAGAATAAATATTATAAAAATGCTATAATCATATAGATATTTTACGAGTCGGAGCATCGAAGATTCTTCCTACAGAATATTATTGCTTGGAGAATTTCTTGACGGCGATGTTAACAAGATATCTTTTAATTATTAAGGCCCATTTTTGCAATGTCTAAATAAGGTGTTTGATAACTATTGAAAATATATTTTGACGTAAAATGTATAGAGATTACTGTCAAATTTTAAATTAATTTTAATTTTTCATTTTCAGTTTTTTTTTTAAAACAGATTTGATCATTGAGAACTTAAAGTTCATTGGCGAATGTCCCCTTTAAGATTGTCCCCTTTAAGATTGTCCCCATGCTAAATTTTTTTAATTTTTATAAGCATCGAAGATTTTTTGCTACTAAATTTTATAGCTTGGATAATTTTTTTAAAAGCGATTTTAGCTAGGGATCTTTTAAAATGAGCCTAGTCGGTAAATGTGTACATTTTTAAGAAATTTTGGGATTCCAAAAAATGTTGACAACCTTTTGTACGTATTTCATTTTAAGTTCAACATGAGTTTTCATAGAATATTTGAATTCGGCAAGTCCTTCGGCCAATGTTTCCTTACAGTTTTCCCCCATGCACTATGGTAAAAAAGCTCGATGTGCTATATGTAAATATAAAGCTAGGGACTTGAAATTCAGCATGATCCTTAGTTGGACTAATTTAGAATTGTTTTCTGCTCCCCTCCTCTTCCGACTATGAGAAAAATGTGTAATACATTTATTGAAATTTGGTATGAATTTTAGCTAGGCTAAAGTTGAATCTATATTTTTGTTGTTTTTTAATTTTACCTTGTGAGGTACTTTTAACCCCTACTTAGTGAAAAGATCCTTTTTTTGTTATACGCTTGAATATAAAGCAAGATGTTTTAAACTTTGCATGTTTGCTAATAAGACTTAAAAAGAATTAAAAATTTTTTTCGTTAGTTTTTTTTTTAACATGTCACGATGTTTTGACAAAATGCACACATGTTGCTGGTGTTTTAAAAAAAAAGGAGCAAAAACGGCAAACGGCATCTGATTCTAGATGGTTTTGTTAGTAAACACGACCATGGCTCGATTAATCTCTTTTATTTGAAAACCACTACAAATTCTTCTGTATCATTCCACTCAAAATGATACACTATTTCCACGCGGAGTTTCCATAATCATAACTTCTACTTATTTGCAAAATGATAATTTGATATATGAAGTCGGAGTTTTGTCTCTGTCGCATATAAACGATAACCACATACATTTTTGTCAGGCCATTTTCGCACTCGAAGCTCCTCACACTAAATTACGTATTTCAGCTGTCTTGACTTTTGGCATGCTAATTTTAGCGTCGACAAGTCAGAACTTTGGGCCCTATCATCAGTCAAAAGTGGTTACCGGGCTAACAGAGTGACTTCATTCCCAAGTGGCATCTTAAAGCCGCTAAAGCAGTGGAATTAGCCTTATTAGATATCTAAGTAAATAGCTAAATTTTAACAATTACATTAGAGCTTCTAAGCGACTGTGAAGTCATTACAATCTGTGATTTCATCAAAAGAGTTGGCTTAATATTCAGTTGCTCTGAATTAAAAATATATACATGCGTTTTAAAATATTTTTTTAAAATGTATTTAGGCTTGGAATTTGTTAACATGAAACATTTGTTAACAGAAAACCAAATGTAAAGTTTATTAAAAAACAAAACTATGTTTTTAATAAATTGTATAAAAATGTTTCAAATAAATTTAAAATTAAATATAATTTATAATTTTGCTGATTTTGTGAAATATACAGGCGGTGTTCCAGAAAACAATGCTCTAAAATTTCAAAACAATTGTTGAAGGCTTGAGAAAATGCCAAATATATTTTGTTAAATTTATAAAACATGAAATGAATTTTAAATAAATTTATTTGTTAAGTAAACCCAAGTAACCTAACCCAACCTATCTAAAATTAATAATTAATTATAACAATAATAATTCATAAGCAGATATTTTGAAAATGTCTAGAGCAAGGTGGATTTATACATGGTGATGTATTCGTTTGACGTGCTCTCTTTTTCGGGGCACAAACGTCATTACGAAAGCAAACATCGTAGTAAGCGGTTGTATTAAATTCTCCAAAAAATGGCTCGTGTGTGAAAAATGCATATGTCGCTCGAACTCAAGTCGTTTGGTTTGTGTTTTCAGAGATATTAAGAAGGGACAAATAAATGCAACAGGAACTGTGGGAGCATGCACTGGTGAGCAGCTTCCACAAAGAGAGCAACAGCGATAACAGTGTCGATGCTGACGGCTAACAGGAGCTTAACAGATCTCCATAATCACAATTAATTAATTGGTTACCTACGGGTCATTACAGGAACAACAAGACAAACATGCCATTGCATTTTATTTTGATTTATATATTGCACAGCGCACAAAACGAAAATGAGTGAAGAGTATAGAAAACAAAACAAAACAAATTTTCTATATATCTATCTCTGTCGTCTCTCTCACGTCAGACTCTTTTTGACAGCTTTGCCCCGAGAGAGAGCGAATACATCACCATGTATAAATCCACCTTGGTCTAGAGATTTGACAAAATGTAAAATGGATTGAATATAAACTAAATATATTTTTTAAATGTATAAAAACGTGAAACAAATTTAAATTTAAATATTTTATAAATTTATTTATGAAATAAAACATTGATATTTATTGTTGTGGAATAGAATGTTTTATTTCGAATTAAATATTCAAACTAAAGCCACTCTTAGATAGTTGCTCTTTCTTGTTTTGCTTTAGTTCACACTCGCAAAACATTTCTTTATGCTGACATAATCAGAGCAAGTCACAAGCACAAACACAAACAAGCAAAAGAAACTGTAAAATACAGGTAAACTAAATGAAGTCAGCAAACATATTGTCGATGAAGCTGTGAGAGTGTCCTGAAGAAGGACACTTGAGAGGGGGGCGCGAACTGAGCGGTGGTGGGGGATTAAAACCCATAAACATGTTGATTACATTTGCAAGATTAAAGCAGACATAATCAATCTCGGCGATTGCCTCGTTCGCTGACTGAGTGACTGACTGACTGACTGACTGAATGACTGAAAGCCAGGTGAAGAGTAATAGAGTATTGGCCAGAGGGGACAGACAGACGGCAGGAAGAGGGACAAGGTGCGAAGCGCTTCAATGACATTGCGCTGACACAAAGAGCGACGTTTGATTAAGCAAAACGCCTTTGGCAGATGCCAGGACATGACACCTACATCACAGTTTTCTCTCTTTTTTTTTTAACCCCTCTCCCTCTCTCACTCACTCTCTTTCTCTCTCTTTCATTTGCTGCGTCTTTGTGCTGCTGCCAAATGCAATCAGATTACAGTTCGTTTGGCGTTTTTGCTGCTTTTCTGCTGCTTTCTCTGATGCTGCTGCTGCTGATGCTAAATTGTCAGTGATAACACAAAGCGAAAGTAGCGAATGAATAAAAAAGGGAAGAATATTATGCAAAGTTTGCCATTAAGTATCAAGTATACGACATGGTCAACGATGGAACCTCTTGTTGCCCACGGCCAACAAAGCACACACAGTGCGTTTATCTATCTATGTATATTTAAGTCTATAGTTGTATACGTATATTTATGTGTGTTTGTGTGTATGTGGTTAGGTGTCCTTATTCCGGTCAAAGTCAATATTTTTAAACGCATACGGGCTAGTTCTGTTCATTAGGTCCTAAAGCCTCGAAATAAATTTTTACCTCAATCGGAGTATGATAACCCGTGCCGACTTGGATCGGAAAATTTAAAGATTATATGGGAAAAAAAAAATTTTTTTTTTTTTTTAATTTTTTATTTTTTTATTTTGTTTATTAGGTCCTAAAGAACTCAAAACCAAGTTTTCACCTTAATCGGAGTACGATAACCCATTCAAATTTGCATCAAAACATGAAAAATCATCGAAAAATGTATAATCAGTGTTAAATTACTGTTTTTTCATGTTTCGATGCAAATTTGAATGGGTTATCGTACTCCGATTAAGGTGAAAACTTGGTTTTTAGTTCTTTAGGACCTAATAAACAAAATAAAAAAATAAAAAATTTAAAAAAAAAAAAAATTTTTTTTTTGTCCCATATAATCTTTAAATTTTCCGATCCAAGTCGGCACGGGTAATACTCCGATTGAGGTAAAAATTATTTCTGAGTGCTTTAGGACCTAATGAACAGAACTAGCCCGTATGCGTTTAAAAATATTGACTTTGACCAAATAAGGGACACCCTAATGTGTGTGTCTGCGAACGCATTGCCATTATGTACATTATAATTTGTTCGCCCGAGCTGTTTGCTTAGTTACACTCTGCGACCAGAAATCGTAAAAATGCCACCACGAGATTGAGTCAGAGAGAGAGAGAGAGAGAGAGAGCGTGACAGAGAGAGAGAGAGGGGGAGACGGACGACAGCAAACTTCTATGTTTTATACATATATTATTACATTTGTATTTGGATTTGTTGTTGTATTTGTATTATATATGACATGCCATATATACACTGAGAAAAAAATCAAGATTTCGACATTTGAATAGAGGATATTCAAGTAGAAACGATCTCAAAAGCTAACTGAGTTCGGAATTTCCAAAATTGAGAACAAAAATCTTCTTTCAAGTTCGCATTTGCAATCCCGAAAATCTTAAAAGAAGATTTTTCGGGTATTTAAAAGAACTTAAACTCAGTAAGAGATCGGATCAAAATATCCTCATATTTAAGTACAATTCAATCTTAAAATATACTGTCAGAAAACACTTGCATAAATGTACAATATTGCGGCTAGAATCAGTTATTGATTTATTTGAAGAATGACAAATAAAACTTATACAAATCGTTTCATTCTTAATTTAAGAATAAAAGTACACAAAAATCTTAAAATTTTAAGAACAAGACGGAGTTAATTCATGTACGGATCTACTTAAATTTGGATTGTCATATTTTCCAAGTACATAAACACTGAAAAATCTTATTTTAAGATTTCCGGGACTCAAAAAAGCAGCAATATACGATTTTTTTAGTTTTCAGTTTTGAAAATTTCGAACTCAGTCAGCTTTTGAGATTGTTTGGACAGTTTAAGTAGAAAAATCTTAATTTTTTCTGAGTGTATACATACACATTTATGTACATATAGTGCGTGAAATTGCCACAGTAAGATTTCTGTCTCGGTGTGAGTCTGTGTGTGTGCATGTCTGTGCATGTGAATGTTTATCATTATATGTGGTTGGTTGGGTTCGCCTCGAGCTGTCACTTGTGGGCGTAGCCGCCCCTTTTTACAAGAGAAAGAGAGAGAGAGAGAAAGAGAGAATGATGATTTTCGCTTGGCTTCAGATACCAACAGTGCTAAACAGTCAACTGGAGTTGCCCTTAAAGCTGCGAAAGTGGCTTTTTAAACAACGAAAGAGTTGATATTGATTGACAGGAGAATTATTTATAGACAGCTCTTATATATTCCAAAATAATCCAATTAGAAATATTCATAATAATTTAAAGCGCAATTTTACGGTCTAAATTTATAAAATTGGTTGACGCTTGTTTAACAAACAGAGTGGACCAAAGAGCGAGACTGAAGTTTTGCTAAACACTCGTAGTCGAGCCTAAAAACGGACAAACAGCAGATCATAAGTGCACAAGATATCATAAAAAGCTCATAAGCGTGTCTCTTACGAGGAATTGCGCTCGAACTATTTGCTGCCACAAACTGAGGGACAGATGTATCATTTCCTGTCCATTCTCAGATCTGGTGACGAATGTTTTGTGCGCTTAAAACCCGCAATACTATCGTTGTTTTATATCGTTGACGAAGTTTTAGTCCATTAGATTAATACTGAACTACCCTAAGGGAAAACAGATAAACTAATGATGTAAAAATTCATCAAAAAACGACAACTCGATTTTTGCAAAAACTAGGTTTCAAGTACTTTGAATCGATAATTTTTTTCGACGATACATCGACATCTCGATTTTTCTTTGGACGATTTTTACATTTTCAATCCATAAATGAATTAAAGAGTTTCCAAATAAATTGCATTAATTAATTCAAATAAAGCAAACTGTTAAGCATTTGCTTACACATATTAGTGCGTTTTAAGTTTTCGAAACAAAAACAGAAGGGGGAGGGGTGCGTCACCCATATGGCGAATGTTTGGATAATTGACACCCGCTGACTTTGCACCATAGCAAACACATGGGAGATGCTGCCTGTAAGGATTTCACACAACCAAATGACAAACAGAATTCAAAACCGAAGCCTCTTCGTCGTGAAAAGTTTTTGGACTGCTTGTTTAGAGCAATATTAGGGTGGGGGAGTGGGGGTAGTGTGCAACGGGTTTGCGGAGTCCGTCAAACTTTAATGATTGTGCGGTGGCGCATAAAGTGCAAACCAAAGTACAACATTGAGTGCAAGCGGGAAGGCAGGAGGAGGGAGGAGGTAAGGGGGAGAAGTGAATAGGGTGGAGGGAGGAGGAAGGTGGAAGGTGGGAGGTAAAAGAAGAGAGTGGGTTTGACGGGTTTGATGGCTTCCCAGGCAAATACAATAGCTTAAGATTGTACTATGCTGTTGGGAGATTTGTGTACTCTCTGCCTCTCTCTCTCTCTCTCTGTCGCTGGTTAGGATAGAGAAACGCTGCGAGTGGGAATGACGGGCTGGAAAAGTTTGGAACGTCTCTTGTAAAACTTCACACGCTCAGTGGACGCCGGCGAGGCAGAACTTGAACTTTTAATTTGTTCCAAAGTAAATTTCGGGCAAAACTTTAAGTCATATTGGTAGTTGGCCGGTTTGCCTTGCTTTAGATTGCAGCTCTCTCTCTCCTTCTCTGTCTCTCTCTGTGCGACATATGTGGCATTAAGGGGCGTTAAGGGGTGTGGGCGTGGCAGAGAGACACACACACATTTTCATTTGAAATTGCTTCAATGGTTTTTCCACTTGCCACAAATCGATGCCGTCTACATACTGCCGTCTAGCCACGCCCATTTCGCCCAATCGCGTGGCACTGCCAAAAAGTTTTTCAATTAAATTTATGTGCAAATACAAGTTGCAATTTTTGGTTGTTGTTTTTAGCGCGAAAAGCCACGAAAATCGTTCAACAATTTAGCAACATTGACGAATTGTTCAAGTCCAGTAATTATTTATGGTTCCGTTCCGTTCCGTGTGGACGAGAAAAACGCGTATTCCGCTCCTGTGAGCAATTTGTGGTACTAAGAGTTCTCCTGCTAGTTGGTCAACATGTATGTACATTACAAATGGTTGTCGTAAATTCCTGTAATCGAAGCTTAAACATGCGTGCAGACGTGTCAATTGTACTCAGAACGGCAATTGAAATCGCAATTTAAGTAACATCTATAAGGGTATCAGTAATTAATTTATTTATGACAATATAACAACTTTTTGCAGTGTAAGAAACCACAATTTAAATTGAATTTTTTCTGAATTTAAACTCTGGCTAATCTGTTAAACTCAACAAATCGTGTTTGATAATTTAAGCAAAGTCGATGGAGATTTCAGTAATTCATTTATTTCCCAAAATATAATAATTTTTTACAATGTCGGCTGAAAATCCTAATCCCAATGAATCGTATTTGATATAGATATGAGATACCATAAACCATATTCAAATAGTATAAATTCATGTACAAATATTAAATCCCTTTCTATTTCACTCTATAAAAAATATTTTCTTAAAGAAACATTTTTTTTTTTAATTTATTTTTATTAGTTTGTGTAATTCCAAACTTAAAAAAAAACACTTAACGAGATAAAAATCTAGCGACGAAAACATTTGCATGCCATACATTTAATGATATTTTTTTGACAATTTTTTGACAAACAATAATTAATTTAACATATGAATTATTTTTCAAAAAAAGTCTGGCATTCGGCACGGCTCAAAAAGTAATTTTTATTAAGAATTCAGAATCAGGACCTTTATGCGCAATGTGCCGAGTGCCAAATTTTTATTAAAGAATATTTTATAATTGTAAATTTTTTATTTTGGGGCATGGACATATTTACGTCACTAGATTTATACCTTGTAAAGTGTTTTTATTTATAATTTGACCTAAGCACATGCAACAACTGAGCTCCAAGAAAACATTAAGATATGCAGACAGAGAGGGCGAAATAAAATTGACTGTTATTGATTAAAAAAGGGTAAAAATGTATGTAACTAAATACATATGTACATGTAATTTGATGTTTAATTACACTTATTTTTTAAACATTTCAAAATAAAAACATAGCATCTCAAATGGAATTTATTTTGCTTCCTTGAAAATTTAATAAATCTATTAATTGCTCATTTCGTAAGTACTTTACGGTTAAGAAATGATTATCGTGTTACACCATAAAATATAAACCAAATTGTAATCTGAAAATATAACACTCGTAAGTAGAATGTAGTTCTTCAGACTTTTGTCTGTTCAAACAGCGATTAGCTGCAATTGCTATCTGAAATTGTGTTATCGAAAAAGTTAAATAAATATGCAAATTGTGGAACGATATCATAAAAGCATTTTTGGGAATTGTGCAGATTAGTGTAAAACTTTTGTTGGACAGCGTTCCCACAGCACGTAAGCTCAGTCCGATACATACATACGTCATCATCATCATAAATGATAAATCATCAATTCCCGCTGGCCATGTCCAAGTGTCTTTTTTAAGTTGAACATCAATAAAAGAAAAAGGCAAAAGGAGCAACAAACAAAACACAACAAAAAAGAAACATAAACAAGAGATGGAAACAAGGAATAAACAAGTTTTTAGCCAAGAGCAAAACTACGCGTAGTAAGCCAGGAAAATGGGGGAGATGGCAAACAAAGCCAATGTAATAAAGGAAAACACAACAATCATATTTTTATGGCAAATGCAAATGCAAAAGGAAAACAGGACGACCCGACAGAACCTCGCCCCTATCCAACTCATTTGCAGCCCTTCCTTCGCCTTCGCCTTGTCCTTGTCATCAGCCATTGTCGCCCGGATGGCTGAAAAGAAAATACAAGAAATAACCTCAGCAAGCCGAATAACCAATACTCTTTCAAGAGAAGAAACTTATTTCACTTTGCTGCAATTTCCATAAAGTAAATTTCGAATAAATGAAGTATACTCGTATAATCAGAAGTTTGTAGAAATTTCTTAATTATTTTTTATAAATTTATTCGAATAAAAAATAAATAAATATCAGTATAGTTGTTGTCAAGTTGTAAATAACTTAGTTAAGACAGAATAAAATTCTGAAATAGCGGATTTTCTGAAACCAAGTACAAAATACTTGAGATAAGTACAATTTCTTTCTAAACTTAAGAATTTTAAACTTTTAAAACGACTTTTTATCCTGGTGAAGGTCGCATATGACTCAACAAAAGAGTATCAAAAGGGACAACCGCAATACATTTCATATTACCCACGGTAGATGGCGCTGTTGTGGTGTTGGCCGATAAAATGATTTGCGTACAAATTGGCTCGGGCGAAATTCGATTGAGCTGTGGGAATATTCAGCGCCCTTTTGTTAACCGGGTTAACGTTCAAAAGGCAAAGTGGAAAATATGGCAAAAGAGCAGCAGCAGCAGTAAAAATATTGTGAAAACTCGTCCGCCAACGTATTCGAACTTCGCAAAAGGGGCTAAAAAGCGATTTGGTCCGGGGACCACTTCAATGCAAAAGAAGTTCCGTGGAAAATACTCCAGAAGAGAAGCTTTTGTGGTTATTGAATTTTTGAAGCATTCTTTTTACTTTGCTGTAACAATCCCAGAAGCTGCCAAATATGCCGGAAAATTTTAATGATATCCGTCGTAGGATATAGAACCAGGTTCAACCACTATCTTGTAGAGACATCAGCAGACCAAGTAAATGAAAACAAATCGACTTGCGTCGAGTCAGCAAAAGTCGCGGCCAGCGCATTCATTAGATTTACCCTTAGCCAACATTTTCCACTTGCATTGGCCGAAAAAAGCGATGGTCACGAGAATGAATCAATCGATACGTCATCATTAGTTTTGTGGCTCGAATGGGCCACGTTAAGAACTGGTCTCTTGCTGAATTCCAAGTGCATACTTACTCGTCATGCCGCAATTGCCAAAATACCGAGCATTAAATAAAAAATAAAAATATGAGTACTTTGGTTTTGTGTGCATTTTGAGGCCATTACGACGTTGAGAGATAACTTTATTACTAAAATCAATATTCATTTGTCTTGGTTTTCATTTCTTTTCATTTTCTGTTTGACATGATCAAACTTTTATGAATGACTTGGTTCAAGAAAGCGTTCATTTCCAATTTGAAATAATTAAATAATTGTAAATAAGTTTCAATATCACTGCGGACGGCAGTCCGCGCTAGTGACGAAAGCAGCACGAAGGGTGCGAAGGCGACTAGCATATATACACAGGAAGAATGGAAAATTTGCTATGACTGTCCGATCAGGTCGAGTTACATACCGATCGAAAGGTATTAACTTAACTTACAAATGTGCATACTAAGACTTTTGGAAACTCACCTGGTTCGTGAGATAAACAGGTGTAAGTTGGAGGGGAAAAATTTAAATTATTGGAGCTAATGGGGTCGTTGGAGCCTTTTTGAATTTTCTTTGAATTTTTTACAATTTTCATTAAAAATACGCGTCGAATGACACCTCGATCATCGAAATCGGACAACTGGTTCGAAAGATAATTAATTTTGAAATTTTTAGGGGCCTTCCGAAAATGAGATGAAAAGTCAGTCTGTCTGTTTGTTTGTTTGTTTGTTTGGATCAAATCGTTGATTTAGCTTAAATGTTTGAATGAGGACTTGTTCCTGTTAAAAAATCTAGAAACGTTTGTTCTACGACTTTTTCGAAAAATCGCTAGTTTAGCGGGAAATCGCTAAAAGCCGCCAAACTTAAAACCATAGCATCCAAACGATAGAAGCCACAGATGTGATCTATATATCGTTGAAAAGGTATTTCGAAGCACTTTTAGGCATGCCTTCGAAGTTTTTTTTTTAGGTAAATGGATAAACAGCTATAGGTGAAATAAGGTTTTTTTGTGCTGTTTTTGAGAAAACGCCGCTAGCGATTTTTTTTAATTTTCAATATGTTATAGTTTGTACCATTTCGCGTTTTTTGATATATCATGCATGCATTTTTGTTGATTCGTTTGGAAGATATATCCTATTAACTGAATGTATACGTTTTATGTTAAATTGGGATAGGACAGTTCGGGTTCCGTGTTCGAATCCTGGCACGGACAAAACTTGTTTTTTTTTTTTAATTTTTAAATGCAATTAATTTGTGAGTAGATGATCCGTTTTTTAATGTTTTTCAATTTTAAAAAGGTGTTGGCAGAAATCTTAGCTGCAAAATAAAAAACAAAAATTTCTGATATCCCATAAAATAACCTCTTTACGAGGGAAAAGTCTAGTGACGAAAACATTTTCATGCCCCAAAATTTCTGATATCCAATTTTGTGACGAATAATATTAAGTTTTACACATAAATTATTTTAAACAAAATTTTTGCATTCGGCACTGCGCAAAACAGTGAGTTTTATTTGGTATGAAGAATTGAGACATTTTAGCGCAATGTGCCGAGTGCCAAAATTTTGTTTAAATTAATTTATGTGTAAAACTTAATATTATTCGTCACAAAATTGGATATCAGAAATTTTGGGGCATGAAAATGTTTTCGTCACTAGACTTTTACCTCTTAATTTATAATAATCTACTGTTGGCGCTTTATGGCAAATTAAAAAAATTAAATAAAATAGTTGCATTGCATAACGAATTTAGCTACATATTTAGTATTTTTCCCAAAGTGCATCTATATTATTTAAAATAAGTAGGATTTTTTCCAGGGACCGTAATCATTATAAGTTATATTATAAAAATTACATCATAATGATTATATTTTAATTTTTAATTTTTTTCCTTAATGATGATCATTATT
Organism: Drosophila subquinaria; assembly: GCA_037043405.1. Taxonomy (NCBI): domain Eukaryota; kingdom Metazoa; phylum Arthropoda; class Insecta; order Diptera; family Drosophilidae; genus Drosophila; species Drosophila subquinaria. Next base: position 276,961 of record JBAMBL010000466.1, on the reverse strand, counting down.
TTTGAGTAATATCATAAGACTCAAAAATAATCATTATAAATGAGTTTTATTTTTTTCGCTTAAAATAAAACTCAAAAGTAATTTACGGCTTCTGTGTTAAGATTTTTACCAATATTATTTTATATCCTCATAAAGGGACACCATATCTACCTCCCAGCATAATTTATTTTTTTATCGGAGTACGATAATCCATTCAAACTTGCATCAAAACATGAAAAAACATCGAAAAATGTATAATAGAGTGAATCGATTTGTATGGGTCCGAAAAATTGAAAAAAAGGTAACCCATTTTCGTAATCTATGGTCAATTCTAAGATGTTTCCACCAAAAATCTATAGTTCTAAAATGAATTCCTGGTCCGCGCTTTTGAGTTGAAAAATTTCACTCTTTTGAAAATTTATATATTGGGTTTTTATGGTCTGATCCCGACAAACTTGGTGTCAATACTCTTGTTAGGACCAGGACTTTTAAAATTCCACAGAACCAAAAGACGAAATGTCCTTTTAACATAATTTTCATCCTTGGAACGACGATTTTGCGACTCGATTATATCCTACAAACTTAGTTAGAATTTAATATAATTTTGCCTTAAAGGAAATGTTTATCGTCCTTGAACCTGTATTTTTTTATAAGCAGAAAATATAAAACATATTTTAATACAATTTTAATACAGGTTAAATAAAATAAGTTGTATATTTTCTGTTAATAAAAAAAACAGGTTCAAGGAAAAAAAATTTGTTTGGCCCAAAAATAGCTTTAATTTTGACGAATTTCTTAAAATAGAAACGAATCGCGAAATCGTCGTTTAGTGCTTTAACACTGATTATACATTTTTCGATGTTTTTCATGTTTTGATGCAAGTTTGAATGGGTTACCGTACTCCGATAAAAAAATAAATTATGCTGGGAGGTAGATATGGTGTCCCTTTATAGGGAAATAAAATAATATTGGTAAAAATCTTAACACAGAAGCCGTAAATTACTTTTGAGTTTTATTTTAAGCGAAAAAAATAAAACTCATTTATAATGATTATTTTTGAGTTTTATGATATTACTCAAAAATAATGATTACCATTAAGTAAAAAAGTAAAAATCATAAAAATAAAAATCATGGTGGAAATACAGAGATTGTAAAAAACTAAACATTTTGGTGCAAACCATTATTTTCTAGGTCTTTTATAAGTGTCTGATTTTTTTATTTAAAAAAAAAATAAATAATCATTATTTGCAGTCCCTGATTTTTTCTCAAACAGATTCTCTAAGTAAATAATATGTTATTGGCCAATTTCTAAGTTTATTCATCAATTGTTATTGGAAAAAATACATAGAGACATTTCAATACGATGGTCTATAGAAGCTCGAAAAGATTTTGGCTGATTGGGTTACCATCATTGCCAGTCAGTTGGCCTTTTGATGTCATCAAGAACAGTGCGTCATCCTTCCACATCACATTCCTCCATTGACTTTGTGCTCTCGTTTTCTATCCCACGCATTCATGTTCGATTTTAGTTGGTCATATTTGGTTTCCGTTTTTGCTGCCATTTTTTTGCACTCAAAGACCGAATTAATCACGATAATTGAAGGCGCCATATTCACACACAGCCTTGATATTTGTACATACTTATGTACATTGGCTGTAGTATACTTATAAGCTTTGTGCTGGTTTCCCAATGTTTTTTGAACATATCAAATGTATCAGACCGTGATTAGTTTAAGTTTGTTTTTCTGTTTAGTTTAATAAATTTTTTATCATTTAAAATAAGACTTAGCTATAAAAATATTCAAAATAAAAAATAAATAATGTGATTTATTTGATTTTTATTTTAATTTTCTGTATTTTAATCATTTGATTTTTTTTAATTTTTTGTATTTAAATAAATATTTTTTTTTATTATACTGCGAAAATAAAAAAGGAATACGTTATATTCATATGTTATGTAAAAAGAAAATTAAAATTGGCGTTGCAACTCCGCAAATTTAAAATTATATTGACAATAATGGAAATAGAATATTTAGAACTATTATATTTTTTGTACTCATAAGTCTTGTTAGCGATCTCCGATAATTTGTTTCAATGTCTAAATTAAGGTGTTTAATAATCTTATTTGTTAATTAATTTATATTATGACGTATGAATGTATTAGAAATTACTGTCTTAAATTTTAAATTATATCATTAGTGTAATTAACTTGAAGACAACAGTTTTTATCTGGACGTAACTATACACGGTACTTGGACCGAAATTAATAACCGGTACACTCGTTATGAAACTTTTACTATAACAGCTATTGCGTAACCGATCAAGTCTTCAAATGCTAACATAACCGATATATTTGGAAACCGGTATCGTTTCGGTTTAAATTCCTGGTATATGCATATGTATGCATCCATACTTTCCTTAAGCCCATTATGTACCCATATGAAATATTAGAATTTGGTCACACAACAATGGATTCCAACTTCTCAAAACTTTGAGATTTCGCTAAACAAGCTAATGTTTGTTAAAAAAATATGTATGGGATGCCCAAAAACATTCTTCAAACAATTGTATAGCCGTAGTGACTTGCGAAAAATAAATTTTCAAAAATCTATAATTAGCTTATTTATTTATTTATTAATTTTGCTTCATGGATAGTAAGTACGAGGTCGTTCGAAGTCGACTATGCTCGCCTGTCGCCTATCCCACAAGCCTGCTTTAAATTTGTATAATAATTAACCATACTTAAACTATACCCATACTTAAACACTTAAACACAATTAAACAGTAGTTTTCCCACTGCGGAGAATAAAGATGCACGGAATCCAATCAAACTACGCAAGCTGCATTTGGGGAATTGGTTGCCTGGCTTCAATTACGGGCAAACTTACGACACTGGTTGGCAAAGCAAATTTAACTAATTCAATGTGCAATTTAATTATGCAAACAAATGAACAGTTCCAAGTCTGGTATAGACACACACAGAAATGCTGAACAGGAAGTGCGTCTAACTTTGAGAGCAGTTCGAAAACTTTGAAAACAAACTGCCAAAAACTCCCGCACCCCCAAAAATCTCTCCGAACGAGTGTCGTCTGCATGTAAGGATGTGGAAATACAATATGCACAAAGTCCAAGTACGTGTATAATGTTGAACAATGCAAATTCAATCGGAATGGAAAGCAAAGGAAAACCAAAGCATTTGCGAGTCATAATATTTATGGCTTAAACTTAATGGCAAGTTCAGATGCCGTTTAAATTTTTGACAAAAAAAAAATCACGCAAAATGCAAATTGCAGTCAATGCCAACGACAAAGAAAGAAAGAAGGCAACAAAGAAAACAAGTAACAAAAAAAAGTAGAAGGAGGCAGCAAGTCCGGAAGTTGACACTTAAGTTTATAAATCCAATAAAAATCACATTAGCCTTGCGGCGGAAACTCGCGAGCAAACAATGAAGAACAAGAAGTGACACTGAAAAGCGGAAGGCAGCCCGGACTGCAGAGGGGCGGGAGGGGAGGTAAGGGTCGCCATATCCTTGCGACACATTTAGCTGAGCCACTTGAAGCGACCCTCCTCCTTGTTCCCCCCGAAGAACAGAAATGCTAATGATATCGCCACCCACTTTTCGACAACGCAAGTGGTTTACCCCAATACTTTCCTGACCAAGTTCTGTTCCAAGTCGACGCTTTTAATAATTTCAGAGAGGGTCTACTCTAAATGGCTAATGGATCGCCATCGCTTACCGTATTGACTCTCCACTGAAGCGAGCATTGAATAAGCCTTGAGTTGGCAAAGAGAATAGAGGAAATGACTGCACCCAAGGAAATTCTCAAAATGAAATTTCAGTATTCGGTGATTTGCTCAGCAGAGTGTATATTTAACTGCTAATTAAATAAAAGAAATCTACATTGTAAAGCTGATAAAAAAATCTTTCACTTGACTTGTTAATTTCTTAAAATAGCATTGAAAAATATAATGCTTGAAAATGTTTTTTCCAATTTAAACCTTAAAAATTTCCAGGATATTGGTTATTAACTCTACATAGTAAATGACTTTACTAACTGATTGTAAATGCAATTGAAGTACTTTAAACCAAATAAGACATTTAGGCTTTGTAAATTACAAGTTATTTGAGGTAGATAAATAAATGATTGGGAATTCTTGCTTAGTCTATATCGAATTTCCGAGCTTTATTTGTCCCCTAAAAATTATCTTCTCTAATGAGCAGCGAATGGAAATTCGAATTTTCAAATAATTAACATATCTTCCGTTTGGATTATGAACATTATTAAATCCTGCAAAAAAAGATTATGGTGTTATGCATACCCTGTGTGTGAGAAAACTCTTAATTATCTAACAAACGATCCACATTTACATGCGGTTGAAGTAAATTTCCATTCAAGATACTACAAATTGTGGAAAGAGGTAGAGAATTGCAAGTATCTGAGAATTCGAAATACCTTGTGCTCCGTTCAAGTGAGTGACATTAACAGCTGAATGCCATATTGAAAATTCCATGATGAATGAATGAAAACGAAAGAGACAGAGATAAATATAAAGAGAGAGAGAGTGAGAGAGGGAAAGGGAGACTCGTAATGTCGGCGACTTCATTCTGCCTGCAACTCATCATCAACGTCATTTGCAAAAGTTCGCGCGGCAGAAGCGCTGAAATTTCTAGCTGCAGGCAGCATTTCAACGATACCAACAACAATCAGGCAACAGCTTCAGTTACTTTTAGTGCCGTGTGCCCCTTCCCTTCCCTTCCCTTCCCTTCCCTTCCTACATGCCTGCCACATCGCCTTCGTCTTGTCCTGCCGCGTCCTGCATAAGTGCCGAGTGCTTGCCACAAATAAATTTGATTTGCATGTGCAAATGAACGTGGAATTGAATTTTCTTATGCATGAAATGTGCGCATAATTGGTCTATGGCACTCACACTCAAACACACACACACTCACACACACATAAAGACACAAAAGCATTCTAACGGGGCATAGACATAGATTGGAAGAGCTACTGACATCGGCTGTACAGCATTTTACTCCTCGACAAGTATCCCAGTTGTGGCATTGGTCGTAATTGCTTATGTATAAATTTAAATTCACAAATAATTTCGGTATCCCTAAATACCAAACAGGTGGAATATGTGTAAAGATATTACCTCTATAGAATTATCTCTTTTGCTTTTAGCTTGGATTGAAGTGTAAGTAACGTAAAATTTATATTTTATCTAAAAACAAAGCACTATATTTGAGCTAGAAAAATACAAATTTACATCCAACCGTTTCTTATGATATCCATTTTATTTCAGTATTTCAATATTTTTGAGTGTCCTTATAAAAGTAATTCAGGGGAACCACATAAATCAAAAAGATTATTTATTAAAAAGTTTTTAATCAAAACTATTGCCCATTTATCTTTTTTTTCCACTTTTCGATGAATTAAGTAAAATAAGTCGATGATAATAAATATATTTAAATATGGTGGTTAATTGGTTGCTTTGGATTTCCTTCATAAGGCCATGCAACAAAATTGGGACACAATTCTACGTCAAGGCCATAAAAAAATAAAAATTTGAAATGATTGTAACAATAAAGATTTAAGCAAACGGTAACAAAATGGTTTCACTAAGAAAATCAATTTGATTATGTAATGGTATCGAATCCGGATCTTTTGCTCGTTGACTCGAGTGCTTGCCATGTGTTTGACAGTTGTCATTGCCCACTTTATAAGGGGATAAGTAGCGAACACTACATTATACTCTTACACTTGACGGACTTGTGGAATACAATGCCCATTCTGTGTGTGAGAGAGACAGGGAGAGAGAGAGAGAGAGAGAGAGAGAGAGAGAGAGCGAGGTAGAAGGCAGGGGATTGGATAAGGGAACTGCACTCGAGAACTTGAATAATTAAAAATACAATATTGTAGTGCAAACAGTTGGCAAAACTGGAGCGTTCTGCTGGCGGCTGAAAGGCAGAAGTCAGAGTTCCTGGCTGCACTTAGCCAAAGATATCCACTTACAGGACTCAACATCCGAAGCCAACCTACTGACAGTGGAAATGCTGTCAAGCTGTGCAAACAATCGAAGCAAAGGCATGACAAAAATGCAGCCTGGCCCGTGATTTTTCTCCAGGCAAACGTGAACGTACGTAAGGATGTGGATGTGAATGTGGATGCGGTGTAGATGCTAGAATGAGACCCTTATGGGTCAGCGCCAGAATTGTGAGCGTGTGTAACGTACCTATGTCTAGAGATGACAGCGTGAGTGCTTTCAGATGATCACCAAACTTTTAAAATGAAGCGATTCGTTAACGAGACACTTTTCTGTTTTAAATATCAATCGGGAAGACAAATATTTTTAAAGTAAATTTATATAGTTTATATAAATTTATTTTGTATATTTATTTTCTTGTTATTTTCTCTGAATTGTGAAAATAATGTTTTTGTTTTAATTTTATGCTTATCATCTGAGGTTTAATGTAAATACAGTCGAACTTCCCTAGGGGAGATATCACCATTATCCCAAGAAAACGTTAGAGTTATGGAGATATTCGACTTATAGAGTTATTTTTCCTAAGTTTATTCATTTTACTGCCACTCTTTTAGCTCGAGTTAGAGAGAAATTTGAGTTATAGAAGTTCGAGCTATGGAAGTTCACCTGTATAAACAATTGAATTATAGAAAAATATTTATTTATTTTTATTTATTTTTATTTAACATCCCTAGTTTTATTCAAATTTACTTGTATTTATTTCAGTTGATTCAGAATATGAAATTGTTAGAAAATTTTACTATAATATTATAAATGTTGTCTTCTCGTTTTTCCGTATGTTGCCATTATTAATTTTACATTTATTTTTTTAAAAATTGTTTAAGTGTTGCAAACTTATCGCATTTCTAATTGCCATCGCTAACTGAAGAGCATTCGTCGTTTTGTGGCAAGTCTCCAATCGTCATTGTCAACGCTTTTTAGCTTTGTTTTGCTCTCTTCTTCGGCTACCGCTGTGCTAGCTGTTTTTACTGTTAGCGCTGCCGTTAACGTTACCGTTACGCCATTGCTGTTGCTTTTGCTGTAACTGTTACTGTTTTATTTATTGTTTGCGCTCATTTGAGTCAATTACGACAAACGGAGATTGTTAATTGTTTTGCTGCCGTTGCTTTGCTGCTCTGCTTCTCTGCTGCTGCTGATGCTGCTGCTGCAGCGGTCGCCGCTCAAGTCCAAGACAAACAAGTCACATCCTGTCCGTGGGCGGGCTCTCTCCATTTTGTTTCGCTTGTATTTATTTATTCGTCCGCCTTTTTGCCTTTTGTTTTTCAGCTGCTGCCTCTGCTGCTTCTTGACTGCTTATTGTTTGGCTTTTGGTCTCTGTTGGCTTTCGTCTGTTTGCTTTTGGCCAATAAACGGTGTCTCCCCTGTATAACCATCCCCCTTCATAGCCCCCCTCGCTTCCACTTGCCCTGTCCGCGTTTAATGGCGCGTAGAACGTTACATTTGCTCGTCTCGTTTGCCTCTCTCTCTGTCTCTCCCTCTCTCACTCGTCACTCGACACTCGTCTCTCATCTGCCGTTTCCCATCATTCTCTTCTCTTTATCATGCTGCTCTGACTTGTTGTCGTGTCTCTTGCGTAAACTTTAATTGACTGTCAGTTCATTGAGGTAAGTTTTAATTAATTTTTTGACCATACCGAATGTGTGTGTGTGTCTGTTAGTGTGTGTGTGTGTGTGAGTCTGTGGCGTCCTTGTGTTAAATGGGTGGTAATAGGGCTAAATGACAACCGTCTTGGCCCTAGACTAAATACAGCCAAGTGGTGCGTTAAGCTTACCACTCAAATGGCCTGCTAATTGTTTTGCCAATATTTAATTCTTATCTTGGGGCAGTAAGTGAGGGATGCTTAGGAAAACATTTTCTTTATTTTGATATATGTTGCAAAAATAAACAAACATTTCTTTCTTGTTGTTAATAATTAAATACTATACTTCAAAAGTTGTTTATTCGTTCTTAACTTTTAAGAATAGTTAAACGTAGTAATGAAAAAATACATTGAAAAATGGAAAACTCGATTATCGCGGAAGAGTGTTTCGAGTACTTTAATTCGATAATTTTTTTTAATTACCAATCGAGTCAATTATATAAATTTTCATGAAAAATCGACAACTCACTGGAGCTCGTCCACCGTAGTTCATTTGAATTATTTTGTTCAGTTAATTATTTTATAAGTTGATTAAATGTTAAGGCTTCAAATTTTAAATACAGTCGAACTTTCGACTTCGAGTCATTAATACATTTAAAATTGCAAATTTTTCTTGTTATTTTCAATAAAAAAGGATTCTAGTTTGTTCAAGACCTATCGATATTCTCAAAATAGTTTTTTTTCGATCTTTTGCTGCATCCAGAATAAGTTACCGATTCAAATGACATTTTAAATATTTGAAAAATTTTAAGGGAAGGAAAGTTAAGTTTCTTAGAAATTGATATCTTGAGGAAAAGCAAGCGGGAAAGGCTATTCTCGAGCTCCCGACTTTAGGAGACCCGTTTCATATTTAAATAAATTTAAAAGGAGACGGGAAGGGCGTGAAAAAAATTGGAAACAAACTTGATCTGCGTGAGACTCATCTCTATCTCTTATAGTTTCTGAGATCTCACACGGACAGACGGACGGACGGTCGGACGGACATGGGTATATCGACTCGGCTGCTGATGCTGATCAAGAATATATAATTCATTGGGTGCCTTCTTCTTCCTGTTACATATAAATATATACGAGACCAATCCACTATTAATTCGTACGCCCTTTTTTTACTTTAACAGCTATGTACATAAGTCAAAAAAATATATTTGGAAAGGTCTATTAAATTCCGTTTGAATGATGCAAAACTTTCCTTTACCCATTAAGTACCCATTGAAAATTTTAAAAATAAGTCAATTTTTCAACTCTTTTCCTCGATTTTTCACAAAAAATATTTTGATGTAGAAAAATTCTTAAAACAATTCTAAGAGTGACTGCAAAAAAAAAATTTCGAAAATCTCATCGCTAGTATTTTTTATGATTTTTTTTAAATTGCCATTTTAACCGATTTTTCCTACTTTTCATACAAAAAGTGGCTTTTTAGCAATTTTAAAAAAATCATAAGAAATACTAGCAAAGAGATTTTTGAAATTTTCTACATAAAAATATTTTTTGTAAAAAATCGTACTTAATGGGTTAAGAAAAGTTTTGCATCATTCAAACGGAATTTAAAAGACCTTTCCAAACATATTTCTTTTACTGTGAAGACTTGACTTACATAGCTGTTAAAGTAAAAAATAGGGCTTACGAATTAATAGTGGATTGGGCTCGTACATAAGTTGCAACGAATACAATATCCCCTATTTATTTTTTTAGTAACGGGTACACAAATTATTCATGCAATAAGATGCCAAACCACAGATTTGGCAATGTTGTGAACATTTGAAGTTGGTCTGATTGTAAATTTAATATATTTTTATTTTCTATATTGTCATTATTTGCAGATATGTACATAAATAAGGAGCGTTTCACAATCAGAATTTTTGTTAATATTTCAAAAAATACATTTTGTGGACAACTAGATTTTTATGATTTTGATATTAAGCTCGACTCACTATTTGGATCTATATCCCTAAAGAATGAGTACGCGTATCCCTTCAAGTAAAATAGAAACCGGGTTGCAAAAATTTAATTTATTTATTTGCACAAATTCGTACTATCTGTTACATGGAATTTACATCAGGACCGTCTCTTAAATTTGATAAAAATGCCAAATTTATATGCCAAGTTAATTTAAACGAGGAATGCATCGAGCACCTGTAATTATATTTAAAAATTGCTAATTGAATTAATTGTCACACATAAATAAATATCAAATGATTAGGAACCGAATTAAATTCACAATTAATGAAATGGTTAAAATGGAGGGTCGATTGAAAATTCCCATTTTTGTTTTTTTTAACATCAAATAAGCTAAAGCCAATTTGAATATTGCAAATTTTTCTGTTTGATAATTTACTTACCAAGTTGCCACATATTCTTATACTTGTTTTTTGCCTGATGGCTGCTCAGCAATTGGTCCGGCTCTATACTTTCCCTAGATGGTACGACTTTAGGTCCCCAGATTTCCGGTGGTTGAACTCTGCGGCTTTGCTTGGATGCTGAAGATGAATTGCTTTTGGCCAATTCCATGTCGATGAGATTTTGTGCTTTCTTGTAGGGGATCTTCATGCGCCAACGGTTCGAACGGCCACCATTTTGGGGCTTAAAGTCAGTTGGGTATCGTATACACTCAAAGCCCTGACACTGTTTGAGATCGTCAAGTAGTGGTGTTTCTATCGGTTTAATGGTCGCGTTCAATGCCATTATGGCCTTCAGTTTCTTAGACAGTGTGGGAAGCTCTTCAATCTGTCCAAATCTGCCAGTCACCCCTTTCTGGCCCTGTTCACGCCTTTGCAAATAGTGCTCCTTCAGTATCTTATTGCACTTGCGTAGCTGAGCTTCAGCCTGCTCGTTCTCGAGCTGTCTTTCATTGCAGGATTTGCGATTCAATCCCTTTGCTTCTCTTACCAAATAGATTGCCGAGTCTTTGCTTAAAAATTTGGAATAATTTGGCTCGTTTGTCCGCGGCTTTTTCTTCAATTGACTGCACGATGTGACATTTCTTTGGGAAGCGTAGCCTTTAGTGGATTAAAGATGAAAGATAGAACACTTGAAAATCGGTTGCAGAATTTTGTGCTTACCTTTTGGAAATCGTTTGGCAAAACCGAAAAGATTTAAACTGTTAATTTTAGTTTTTGTAGCCATTATAAGTGATACAAATAAAAACGGTCGATTAACTTATGGGTCCCAAATTTTGGATAAAGTTAGAAAAATAGTTACGTTTATCTGAAAAGAATGAATATTGTTAAGATTTCTTTCACTAATCGTCTAAATAATTCATATGTTGAAAAAGCCTACTTATTTTCCTCAATATGTTTTAACCAATCAAATATCATGTTTAATAATTTTCAATACTTTTTAAAATCTCTGAAAAAATATGAAAAAACTAAAATCTTTTTCTAGGTAAAATTCTTTTCTCAATGCGTTTTTACTTCTCTGTAAACGTAAGTAAAGATTTTCAACTTTTCAACAATTAACGAGTTTCTCGAATAGAGATCCCAACTAATGTCACTTAATGCCCATCGATGGGCTCCATTAACCAAATATCCAGTCTAATGTCTTCTAAGTACCTTCAGAGCCCTCAGGAATAAAAGTGCATTAAGTATTTAGTAATATTTAATGTTTGCGAAAAAAAGGTTGGCCTACCTTAACTTGTATAAACTTCAACATGACTTAAATAATCCTTAACCAACAATCATTATCATCATCATCATTATTATCATGATGTAGCAACCATGTCCAGCAGTCGAATCCAGGACGTGCTCCTGTTCTCACCGGCGGCAGCTCGTTTAGAAAAATTGCTCACGCACGGTTTCGGTTCGGTTTGGGTTGGGTTCGTTTTGAGTTTGGGTTGGATGGAGGGAGATATTTTAAGTGCAGGTCTGTGGTTTGGTTTGCTTTGCTCTTGATTTTGTTTACCATTTACCGTTCAACATTTTCTTCTGTGTATCGTTCGTCGCCTAAGCGCATTAAAACTTTTCTCTTCTGGCGATTTTCTTTATTTTGTGCACTTTATTGAAAGCACATCACGTAGTGCACCTGATTTGCTGACAATCCTTGGACATTCTAAATAGGCGACCGGCAGAGCTTACGACCGAACTCAAAGCTTCTACCTGTGTTGCATAACAAATTCGAGCGATATTTTGTGGCATCATTATAATTAGGATTAATTGCCTTTTGCAGTTAATAAATTCGCACACCTTGTTTAATATTTAAAACGGGTCAATTGACAGCCAAATAAAAACAGGCAATTTACTTACAATATTTTACAAAGTATTCGTGCTCATTAGAATTTCTACGAGTTTAGCATTTGAAATTTTCATAAAACCTTTCATTAGTAATTGTTTGATTAAATATTTACATATATGTTTTTATATATTTGTATAAGAAATAACTGATTGTGAAAGTTTAAAAATAATTCTTAGAAATGATATCTTCTCTCAAAATATCTCAGTCTAGTATCAACATCAGGGATTGTAAACTTAACAACAGATGGAATTGATAGGCTCAGCTCATCATGTTTACCTGGAATCACTGCGGACGGCAGTCCGCGCTAGTGACGAAAAGCAGCACGAAGGGGGTGCGAAGGCGACTAGCATATATACACAGGAAGAATGGAAAATTTGCTATGACTGTCCGATCAGGTCGAGTTATATACCGATCGAAAGGTATTGACTTAACTTACAAATGTGCATACTAAGACTTTTGGAAACTCACCTGGTTCGTGAGATAAACAGGTGTAAGTGGGAGGGGAAAAATTTAAATTATTGGAGCTAATGGGGTCGTTGGATCCTTTTTGAATTTTTTACAATTTTCATTAAAAATACGCGTCGAATGACACCTCGATCATCGAAATCGGACAACAGGTTCGAAAGATAATTAATTTTGAAATTTTTAGGGGCCTTCCGAAAATGAGATGAAAAGTCAGTCTGTCTGTTTGTTTGTTTGTTTGTTTGGATCAAATCGTTGATTTAAGCATAGTATCCAGTTGTTGAAAAACCAGTTTGAAAGGTATCAACTCCATATAAAAAAAAGGGTTGCAAACTGGCTCGAAATTATTTCGTAAGGCTATTTCTAAACCCCTTGTATCCAGTACCTAAATTTGGGCAGCTCAGAAAATTTTTGGGTGTTTTACAACACTCTTTAATGACAGCTGGCCGCTTTTTTTTTGACCTTTCAAAACATCGATTCGTTCAGTGTTTCGACTAGTCGAAATCTTTTTGAACAGAAATGGCGACCAGCAAGCAGCAAAATAAAAACCGAATTGAGATCGTTGAACAGAAAGAGCGAATTAGACTGATTGAAGAGGTGCAACAGAGGTCAATATTGTGGGATTTGACCGGAAAAAAAACATTTGGATGGGATTTTTATAATTAATAATTTTTAATTTAATAATTAGGGTATTAGTCGCTGCCACTTCTCTAATCATGTCTATTTGGTCAATTTTCGCTATTTGTTGTGCTCAATGTTATTTATTTATTTGTTGTGCACAGCTGACGCAACAGTGTGACCACAGCAGCATATGACCAACAATCTCTCAACTTTTTAGTGATTTTTGGTATTATGCTGTCACACTGAATTCTGTAAGGTCCGACATCAAAACATCGAACATTTTGACCGGGCAAAATATTTTCAGCTACTGGATATTATGCTTTAGCTTAAATGTTTGAATGAGGACTTGTTCCTGTTAAAAAATCTAGAAACGTTTGTTCTACGATTTTTTCGAAAAATCGCTAGTTTAGCGGGAAATTGCTAAAAACCGCCAAACTTAAAACACCCATAGCATCCAAACGATAGAAGCCACAGATGTGATCTATATATCGTTGAAAAGGTATTTCGAAGGGCTCTTAGGCATGCCTTCGAAGTTTTTTTTTTAGGTAAATGGATAAACAGCTACAGGTGAAATAAGGTTTTTTTTGGCTGTTTTTGAGAAAACGCCAGAAGCGATTTTTTTTTAATTTTCAATATGTTATAGTTTGCATCATTTCGGGTTTTTTGATATATCATGCATAAATTTTTGTTGATTGATTTGGAAGATATATCCTATTAACTGAATGTATACGTTTTATATTAAATTGGGATAGGACAGCAGCAGCAATTACATTTGACTAACAGTCGAGTAACAATGAAATCTATAATTAGAAAGTTGTTCTTAAAGATCGCCAGTGGCGCAAAGCGTAGAGCGTCCGATTTTTGCATGAACTCTCAGTTCGGGTTCCGGGTTCGAATCCTGGCACGGACAAAACTTTTTTTTTTTTTTAAATTTTTAAATGCAATTAATTTGTAAGTAGATTATTATCATGCATACATTTTTGTTGATTGGTTTGGAAGATATATCCTATTAACTGAATACATACGTTTTACTTTGAATTGAAATAGGACAGCAGCAGCAATTACATTTGACTAACAGTCTAGTAACAATGAAATCTATAATTAGACAGTCGTTCTTAAGGATCGCCAGTGGCGCAAAACGTAGAGCGTCCGATTTTTGCATGAATTCTCAGCTCGGGTTTCGGGTTCGAATCCTGGCACGGACAAAACTTTTTTTTTTTTTTAAATGCAATTAATTTGTTAGTAGATGATCCGTTTTTTAATGTTTTTCAATTTTAAAAAGGTGTTGGCAGAAATCTTAGCTGCAAAATAAAAAACAAAAATTTCTGATATCTCATAAAAAAACCTCTTTACGAGGTAAAAGTCTAGTGACGAAAACATTTTCATGCCCCAAAATTTTTGATATCCAATTTTGTGACGAATAATATTAAGTTTTACACATAAATAATTTTAAACAAAATTTTTGCATTCGGCACTGCGCAAAGCAGTGAGTTTCATTTGGTATTAGAATTGAGACATTTTAGCGCAATGTGCCGAGTGCCTGTTCTTAAATATAGGTGTCGACTGTCGACTTGAATTCCATCATGAACCCTGCGAATCTGGTGAATCTGAATCTGCTCTTGTCGTTTTTGTTGTTGTGTGGCGGAGAGTGAAAATTAAAAGACAACATGAGCTTTAAGCCAAACAGAGCATAATAATTGCTAATTGAAAATCTATGGCACTTATTAACTTACCTGCACATGCAGCTTTAAATAGGAGCTACAGATGCACGCATATTTTTAAGTTAAAACTGATACAGCTCCACATGTTAATGCATTTTTTCTGGAAAACGCAGGTCTTTGGCAGTATTTTTCAACCTATGTATTTGAACATAAAAGCCTAACTGTTTTCGAAAAAAAAATAAAGCTTGCTGAAATTTACGCCGCGGACGTTACAAAAAATGAAAGTCGATTTGGGGTTAATGTGAACTTTCACATTTCTTAGCGAATTTTGCATAATAAACAAAAAATATCCAAATACAAAAAATTAAGTGATAAATTATGTCCATATCAAACCAGCTTCCAAAATAATGTTAATTAATCTTTATTTTTATCTGTTGCGGACGTTACACTTTGTATTCAAATTTAATTTAAATTAATTATATATATTCAATATCCTTTCAATAAAGTTTTTATCTTAAATAAAAGAAACTCAGACGACAGTTTTTTTTTTTCAAGAACGGCTCGGCCATGAACAAAAAACCACCGTAAAACAATTTTGTTTTTATATTTTGAAAAATGTATCCTATTATTCCAAAAAGAACTATTAATAAATTACATTTAGTTTTTATTGAAGTTAGTTAAAACACTTATAGATTAGCCCATATGTATCTATAGATACTTGAGCTACGCAAGTGGCTACTTAAGCAGCAGAAGGTCTCTGTCCTGTTCGCAAACATCAATTGCTGATTATGCAAAAAAGTGCTGACCACGAAAGTTCCAGTTAAATGTTCGCCAAGTTATTTTTGCCAATTGAACTGTCCAATAGCAAAGGGTTTGGTATTAACCCATTGGGTAAGAATATTTAGTCCAAGACAGAATAATTTTATAGTTGTATTAGTCTCGATACGGAATCTACTTCGTTATTCATATTCAATTTGCATTTATTCATTAAAATGTGTATTGTAATTATCCAAAGATTTTTTGACTGATTCTTATTGAACTAATTCATAGTTTGGACTAACAACACTAATTTTCAAGCACTTTTTAAAAACTTTAAACTGTTTTAAATTTGGTAAAACGTAAACTTTTTCTTTAAAATAAGTAAATATCTCTAATTTGATTCCGCACAAGAAATGTATTCATTTGGAAAATTCAATTTTGTTCCAGCCCTGTTCAAAAACTTATAACAGTCATATTTTTGACAAAACTTAACCAATTTTCTTGCGAAATGCCAATTTGGATCTATGTACGTCCCAAAAAATATTTGTGTAAACTCGATTTATAGGTTTTATATGCCGATTGATCAACAACTTGATTCTTTTTTTTTCGACTTTCATTTTGATCTTATGCTCGATTCACAGTTTTAATTGAATTAAAGTATTTCATATATTATTCTATATATTTAAATATCAACGAGTATTTTATTAAAATTTCTAGGGTTAAAGTTGTTCAGACAGAGGCAATTTTGTTGAATAAAAATGCTTGGGATTTAACTGTGTGCTAAGAAAACTGCAGGCGCCACGCACCATTAGAGTAGACCAACAAACGAAGGGCCAGACAATCTCAGATCATCCCAGACATGAAGGCAAAGCCACTTCCGAAGCAGTCAAAAGCAGAAATTGTGACTCAGCAGGGACAAATTGAAGAGTATTCGAATTTGGCATTCCGCTAACAGCCATTACATTGAAATTTAATTTCAATTCAGTCAGAGCAAGATTGAATTTCTCCTTGTAAGTCCTTCGATAAAAAGCCATTTTTAGGTTCTTATGTAGATATTACATATTGGTTGGCTAACAGAACTAGCTTTTGGTAGTATTGGTATTGGAAAAAGTAACTTACGATTATTTAAAACTAAGTACCTATAAAATGCACCATTTACTCATATAACGGCAGTAAAAATTTAATTTTGTATTTTAATAGCCTCCCACTTTAAGATATGTATATTTAAAACCTTGTAAAGCGAGACAGCCAAAACATAAAGAAACAAGTGGGAAAGGCTATAGTCGAGCTCCCGACTATAGGATACCCGTTACTTACTTAAATAAATTTAAAATTTTTTATTGCATGCTTTTAGGCACTTACATTGCTTAAAAGCTTTAATCAACCATTACCACCTTTCTATTTGTCCGATCTTGTTATGATATAATAAGATGATTGGTAATAATAGTAGCTAACGGTAATGATTTAAAAAATCCTAATATCTTGAAAACTATGCGTGTGGTGGCTTTTCCCGATTTACGGGGGCGGAAAGGGGCGTGGCAAAATTTTGAAACAAACTTGATCTGCGTGGGGCTTAAAGAAATCTGTGTGCAAAATTTGGTTGCTCTAGCTCATATAGTCTCTGAGATTTAGGCGCTTACACAGACGGACATGGCTATATCGACTCGGCTGTTGATGCTGATCAAGAATATATATACTTTATAGGGTCGGAGATGCTTCCTTCTCCCTGTTACATACATTGCAACGAATACAATATCCCCTTTTACTTATTTTTATAAGTAACGGGTATAAAAATGACATTTTTGTGCTCGTATTGTAAGCTACATTGAATTCCATAGATTCACAATGTAGTAGACAAGAATGATTAACATTGCAATGGAAACATTGGCATTTAAATATAAAGAAGATAGATTTCCTCTTTATCGCTCATCTACCTTATAATTTTCTGCACTTTGACAGACTCTTATTTATTGTGAAATCATTATTTTTATTTTATTTTATTTTAGCCAATTACATTATTCGCTTATAGCACGCTATAGCAGGTCGAATTATAAACCGATCGAAAGGTATTAACTAAACTTACAAATGTGCATACTAAGACTTTTGGAAACTCACCTGGTTCGTGAGATAAACAGGTGTAAGTGGGAGGGACATAATAATTTAAGTTTTACACATAAACTATTTTAAACAAAATTTTTGCATTCGGCACTGCGCAAAACAGTGAGTTTTATTTGGTATTAGAATTGGGACATTTTAGCGCAATGTGCCGAGTGCCAAAATTTTGTTTAAAATAATTTATGTGTAAAACTTAATATTATTCGTCACAAAATTGTATATCAGAAATTTTGGGGCATGAAAATGTTTTCGTCACTAGACTTTTACCTTGTAAAGACGTTTTTTTTATGGGTATTCAGAGTTCAGAAAGAATTAATCAAGTTTTATGATTGATAAATTTTTTTTCTAAATGCCCTCTATTTTCATCATAAACTGTCCAGATCATACATATTTCATAAACTAACTGGACTCTACGATTATTGCAACTTCAGTCAAAATAATGAAGTGCATTTTTGTAGTAAAATCAAATATGTAAGCAAAGTGGGCTGATAAAACATTCAAAAAATGTAATGGGCATTGACCTTGCGACAAACTCGAGTTTTGGGCTTCCTTTAACTATGATAACATTTGGTTAAAAGCAATCCAGAATGACATTTTGTGCAGCACATTACAGATACTTAAGTTTCACAACGAAAATAAATTATGAACATACACGAAAGTAGATTGTACATGCGCCTCTTTTGTACACTCTTGATATAAATAGCTTAGCTTGAGAAATTGAAAATAGTTCTAAGGTGAAAGTCGGTATGGTAAGTCACAGATTTATAATGAATTTTCATTTGCTCTGAAGACACCAAAAATTGTTTTTAGTTTTTCAGATACTTTCTTATCCTTGTGCTTTATCAAGCGCTTGCAACACAATCGGGAAAATGCTCCCCAAATCAGGCAAGGCAAATATTACCAACAACGACAAGAAGACCACCATCAACAATTACAACCACAGTCCGAACAGTGCCCCCAATATTATGTCAACTTTTTCCGAATTGGCCACCATGTATTACAACCACAGCTATGACCACGACTACTGATGACACCACAACAACCGAAATAACTACGACTACAGAAGACACTACAACAACCGAGGAAACTACGACTACAGAAGACACTACTACAACCGAGGAAGCCACGACTACAGAGGAAACTACAACAACCGAGGAAACTACGACTACAGAAGAAACTACTACAACCGAGGAAACCACGACTACAGAAGAAACTACTGCAACTGAAGAAACTACTACAACCGAGGAAACTACGACTACAGAAGACACTACTACAACCGAGGAAGCCACGACTACAGAGGAAACTACTACAAATGAAGAAACTACTACAACCGAAGAAACTACGACTACAGAAGAAACTACTACAACTATTGAAGACACTACTACAACCGAAGAAACCACGACTACAGAAGACACTACAACGACCGAAGAAACCACGACTACAGAGGAAACTACTTCAACCGACGAAACCACGACTACTGAAGACACTACCACAACCGAAGAAACCACGACTACAGAGGAAACTACTACAACCGAAGAAATAACAACTACAGAGGAAACTACTACAACAGAGGAAACCACGACTACTGAAGACACTACTACACCTGAGGAAACCACGACTACAGAAGACACTACAACAACCCAAGAAACTACGACTACAGAAGACACTACTACAACCGAAGAAACCACGACTACAGAAGAAACTACTACAACCGAGGAAACCACGACTACAGAAGAAACTACTACAACCGAAGAAACCACGACTACAGAAGACACTACTACAACCGAGGAAACCACGACTACAGAAGAAACTACTACAACTGAGGAAACCACGACTACAGAAGACACTACTACAACCGAGGAAACCACGACTACAGAAGACACTACTACAACCGAGGAAACCACGACTACAGAAGACACTACTACAACCGAGGAAACCACGACTACAGAAGACACTACTTCAACCGAGGAAACCACGACTACAGAAGACACAACTACAACCGAGGAAACCACGACTACAGAAGAAACTACTACAACCGAGGAAACCACGACTACAGAAGACACTACTACAACCGAGGAAACCACGACTACAGAAGAAACTACTACAACCGAGGAAACCACGACTACAGAAGACACTACTACAACCGAAGAGACTACGACTACAGAGGAAACTACTACAACCGAAGAAACAACAACTACAGAGGAAACTACTACAACAGAGGAAACCACGACTACTGAAGACACTACTACAACCGAGGAAACTACGACTACAGAAGAAACTACTACAACCGAGGAAACCACGACTACAGAAGAAACTACTACAACTGAAGAAACTACGACAACCGAAGAAACTACGACTACAGAGGAAACTACTACAACCGAAGAAACAACAACTACAGAGGAAACTACTACAACAGAGGAAACCACGACTACTGAAGACACTACTACAACCGAGGAAACTACGACTACAGAAGAAACTACTACAACCGAGGAAACCACGACTACTGAAGACACTACTACAACCGAGGAAACTACGACTACAGAAGAAACTACTACAACCGAGGAAACCACGACTACAGAAGAAACTACTACAACTGAAGAAACTACTACAACCGAAGAAACTACGACTGCAGAGGAAACTACTACAACCGAGGAAACTACGACTACAGAAGAAACTACTACAACCGAGGAAACCACGACTACTGAAGACACTACTACAACCGAGGAAACTACGACTACAGAAGACACTACTACAACCCGAGAAACTACGACTACAGAAGACACTACTACAACCGAAGAAACCACGACTACAGAAGAAACTACTACAACCGAGGAAACCACGACTACAGAAGAAACTACTACAACTGAAGAAACTACTACAACCGAAGAAACTACTACAACCGAAGAAACCACGACTACGGAAGACACTACTACAACCGAAGAAACTACAACTACAAAAGATACTACTACAACCGAAGAACCCACGCCTACAGAGGAAACTACTACAACCGAGGAAACCACGACTACAGAGGAAACTACTACAACTGAAGAAACTACTACAACCGAAGAAACTACGACTACAGAAGAAACTACTACAACCGAAGAAACCACGACTACAGAAGAAACTACTACAACCGAAGAAACCACGACTACAGAAGACACTACTACAACCGAGGAAACCACGACTACAGAAGACACTACTACAACCGAGGAAACCACGACTACAGAAGAAACTACTACAACCGAAGAAACAACGACTACAGAAGACACTACTACAACCGAGGAAACCACGACTACAGAGGAGACTACTACAACCGAGGAAGCCACGACTACAGAAGAAACTACTACAACCGAGGAAACCACGACTACAGAAGAAACTACTACAACCGAGGAAACCACGACTACCGAAGACACTACTACAACCGAGGAAACCACGACTACAGAAGATACTACTACAACCGAGGAAACCACGACTACAGAAGACACTACTACAACCGAGGAATCCACGACTACAGAAGACACTACTACAACCGAGGAAACCACGACTACAGAAGAAACTACTACAACCGAGGAAACTACGACTACAGAAGACACTACTATAACCGAGGAAACCACGACTACAGAAGACACTACTACAACCGAGGAATCCACGACTACAGAAGAAACTACTACAACCGAGGAAACCACGACTACAGAAGACACTACTACAACCGAGGAAACCACGACTACAGAAGACACTACTACAACCGAGGAAACCACGACTACAGAAGACACTACTACAACCAAGGAAACCACGACTACAGAAGACACTACTACAACCGAAGAAATTACGACAACAGAGGAAACTACTACAACCGAGGAAACCACGACTACAGAGGAAACTACTACAACCGAGGAAACCACGACTACAGAAGAAACTACTACAACCGAGGAAACCACGACTACAGAAGACACTACTACAACCGATGAAACCACGACTACAGAAGACACAACTACAACCGAGGAAACTACGACTACAGAAGACACTACTACAACCGAGGAAACCACGACTACAGAAGAAACTACTACAACCGAGGAAACCACGACTACAGAAGACACTACTACAACCGAGGAAACCACGACTACAGAAGACACTTCTACAACCGAGGAAACCACGACTACAGAAGACACTACTACAACCGAGGAAACTACGACTACAGAAGACACTACTACAACCGAGGAAACCACGACTACAGAAGACACTACTACAACCGAGGAAACCACGACTACAGAAGAAACTACTACAACCGAAGAAACCACGACTACAAAAGACACTACTACAACCGAGGAAACTACGACTACAGAAGACACTACAACAACTGAGAAAACTACGACTACAGAAGATACTACAACAACTGAGAAAACTACGACTACAGAAGACACTACTTCCACCGAAGAAACCACGACTACAGAAGATACAACTACAACCGAAGAAACCACGACTACAGTAGACTTTACGACAACCGAGGGAACCACGACTACAGAAGAAACTACTACAACCGAGGAAACTACGACTACAGAAGACACTACTATAACCGAGGAAACCACGACTACAGAAGACACTACTACAACCGAGGAATCCACGACTACAGAAGAAACTACTACAACCGAGGAATCCACGACTACAGAAGACACTACTACAACCGAGGAATCCACGACTACAGAAGACACTACTACAACCGAGGAAACCACGACTACAGAAGACACTACTACAACCAAGGAAACCACGACTACAGAAGACACTACTACAACCGAAGAAATTACGACAACAGAGGAAACTACTACAACCGAGGAAACCACGACTACAGAGGAAACTACTACAACCGAGGAAACCACGACTACAGAAGAAACTACTACAACCGAGGAAACCACGACTACAGAAGACACTACTACAACCGATGAAACCACGACTACAGAAGACACAACTACAACCGAGGAAACTACGACTACAGAAGACACTACTACAACCGAGGAAACCACGACTACAGAAGAAACTACTACAACCGAGGAAACCACGACTACAGAAGACACTACTACAACCGAGGAAACCACGACTACAGAAGACACTTCTACAACCGAGGAAACCACGACTACAGAAGACACTACTACAACCGAGGAAACTACGACTACAGAAGACACTACTACAACCGAGGAAACCACGACTACAGAAGACACTACTACAACCGAGGAAACCACGACTACAGAAGAAACTACTACAACCGAAGAAACCACGACTACAAAAGACACTACTACAACCGAGGAAACTACGACTACAGAAGACACTACAACAACTGAGAAAACTACGACTACAGAAGATACTACAACAACTGAGAAAACTACGACTACAGAAGACACTACTTCCACCGAAGAAACCACGACTACAGAAGATACAACTACAACCGAAGAAACCACGACTACAGTAGACTTTACGACAACCGAGGGAACCACGACTACTGATGAAATTACTACAACCGAAGAAACTACTACAAGCGAAGAAATACCATCCACTTCTACAACAAGACCTAATAGACCGGGATATCACGGTCACCACCACGTTCATCATCACCATTTCCCGTCACACCACATACCCAAGCTTCCTGTACCTCATCAGTTGCCGAAACTCCCACCACCTCCACCTAAGCCTCCAGCAATTCCAGCATTTTCTTACCAGCCTGCTAATCCGATTCCACCTCCTCCTCTTTTTCCCGTACCTGTACCTCCTCGTCCCTTACTACCGCTACTACCCAGCCCACCAGCTCATCCCACCTTGCCTCCATTTTCCACTATATCTCCGTTACCTTTGCCTGCGTTTCCTTCGGCGTTACATCCTTTGCCTCCTTTACCACCAATTATTCCAATTCCCATTCTTCCAAGTGTTCCTGTGGTTTCCCGACCGCCTCGTCCCATACAACCGCGACCTCCAGCGCGTCCAACTCGACCAGCACGTCCAACCGTTCGTCCAGCCCCTCCACCCCAACGCCCATTTCCCAATCCGCCATTCCCAATCCTACCTAATCCTTTTGGTTTTCTTTGGAGGTCAGCAAGTCAAAATACTACTGATAAGATAAGGTAAAATAATAAAAACGATGTGATTTGATGACCATGATAGTTCCAGTTAAATGTTCGCCAAATCATTTTGGTCATTTGAACAAAGTGTTTGAAATTTGCCCATTTCGTAACAATTCTTAATTTAAGTAAAAATTATATTTTAGTTGTATTAGATTCCATACGGTATCTTCTTTGTTGTTCACACTCAATTTGATTTTTGCTTACTTAATAATTATAAAATAATATAACCATTAGAGTGCATCGATTTTTTTCACCAAAAATGGTAACCCATTTTCGTAATCTGTGGTCAATTCTAAGATGTTTTCACGAAGAAACCATAGTTCTAAAATGAATTCCTGGTCCGCGCTTTTTGAGTTGAAAAATTCACTTTTTTGAACAATTATATCTCGGGTGTTTATGGACCGATCCTGACAGATTTGGTGTCAATACTCTAGTTAGGACCAGGACTTTCAAAATTTCACAAAACCAAAGGACGAAATGTCCTTTAAATATCATTTTCATCCTTGGAACGGCGATTTCGCTATTCGTCTCTATCTTAAAAAATTAGTCCGAATTAAAGCTATTTTTTGGCACAAAGTAAAATTTTTTTTTTTGAACCTGTAATTTTTATTAAAAGAAAATGTAAAACCTATTTTAATACAGTTTTAACACAATTTTAATAAAATATGTGTTACATTTTCTGTCAACAAAAAATACAGGTTCAGGGGAAATAAAATTTTTTTTGCCAAAAAATAGCTTTAATTCTGACTAATTTATTGGTATAGAGGCGAACCGCGAAATCGTCGTTCCAAGGATGAAAATTATGTTTAAAGGACATTTCGTCCTTTTTTTCTGTTGAATTTTAAAAGTCCTGTTCCTAACAAGAGTATTGACACCAAGTTTGTCAGAATCGGACCATAAACAATCAAGATATAAATTTTCAAAAAAAATGAGTTTTTCAACTCAAAAAGCGCGGACCAGGAATTCATTTTAGAACTATGGTTTCTTCGTGAAAACATCTTAGAATTGACCACAGATTACGAAAATGGGTTACCATTTTTTCATTTTTTCGGGCCCATACAATTCGATGCACTCTAATAACCATATCTTAATTAACATTAAATTAATGTTATCAAAGGAATCTTTTTATCTTTTGAATTGTCCTTAAAATTTAGATATAAAATTATTAATTAATAAAAACAAATTGATCTGCCTGCAGTATAAACTTACCTACATCCCAAGTTTGGTGTCTCTAGCACTTATAGTTTCTGAGATCTAGGTGTTCATTTAGAATGACGGACGGTCATGGCAATATCGACTTGGCTGTTAATGCTGATCAAGGATATATATATGTACTTAATGGGGCCTGCCACTCCTGAGCTTATATGAATCTCAAAGTAATTCCAATAGAATTTGAGGATTTTTTATTTTTTTGCTTGATGTTAAAATTGTACAATGTGCTTTGAATCCGCTAAGGCGATGACAAGTGTGTCACAAACAGATGGTACAACACCATCATCAATGACAGAGACAATTGCTGTAGCTACAGCACTACAAAATATACTGCATATATAAATATATCAATGATTATCAATCGGCGGTTCAACTGCGTTTAACTTAATTACACGTTTAGAAGACTAGAGTGAACGAGTGCTCCTTATCATTCGGAAGATCTGCTAAGTACACACATGCATATTTATACACATATAAGTCATTAACATATAGAGAATAAGTTTTATAACATTCTGAACTTACATAATGTTGAAATAAATTTGGTTTCGTGTAATCTAGAATCTTTTATTTGTAAATTGTCTTTGTAATTTAAATATTTAATTTGGAATTTCGATTTTAGTGGCGTTTGGTGTCTCTAGCTCTAATAGTCTTCTAGGTTTTTATTTAGACAGGCTGTATTGACTTGACTGTTGACGCTGATCAGGAATATATACACTTTATGCCTGATACTCATGTTTTTGTTGCGACAAACTTTATCGACCTCTGTACTTCTTTAAGGCATGGAGTTTGTTAATATGAAGTGAAATAATAGGAGTTAAGGCCTTTAATAAATATAAATTGAGCAAATAAATGATTATCTCCATGGGGCTTGCTTTAGAAGACCTGCTTCAGCCCAGTATTTGTCTGCACTATGAAAGACTCAATGAAAGTATTTGATTGTGAAATCATAAATGAAATCGCGGATGACATTTTTTTAGGAAGCACTTTCAGCAAAATAATTAAACATATGAAGGTCACATTTTTGTATTAGTAAAGTCAACGTTCGTAAATGAGCTATAAGTGTCTTGTTACCTGACAATATTCGTACAATATATTTTTTTGTGATACCGATACCAAAATGTTAACATTTTTGATAGTTATAAATTTCCATCTGAATGCATAAAGTAGTGGTCAATTATTATGTTTGCTGATCAATGTTACCTAATAAATGCCCTCTATTTTATCGAGAACTGTCCTGATAATTTTTCATACACTGACTGGACTCCGATTATTGCAACTTCTGTCACATTGATGAAGTGCACTTTTGAAGTGCAACCAAATATATTATCAAGGTTAGCTGACTAAACATTCAAATAATATAGTGGGCATTGACCTTTCGAAAAATGTACTCGTATTTTTGGCTTTTTTAAAGTATGATAACATTTGGTTAGTGGGAATATACAATCACATTTTGTGCAGCACATTCGAGATACTTACGTTTCACAAAATAGATAAATTTTAAACATTTACAAAAGCAGAATATTTAAGTGTCTGTTTTCGACACTCTACATATAAATAGCTAAGCTTAAGGAAAAGAAAATAGTGCTACGGAGAAAGTCGACATGGTAAGACACAGATTTTGAATATATTTTATTTTGCTCTGAAAACTCCAAAAAACTAAATTAGCCTTTCAGATACCTACTGATCCTTGTGCTTTATCAAGTGCTTGCAACACAAACGGGAAA
Organism: Drosophila subquinaria; assembly: GCA_037043405.1. NCBI lineage: Eukaryota > Metazoa > Arthropoda > Insecta > Diptera > Drosophilidae > Drosophila > Drosophila subquinaria. Next base: position 250,410 of record JBAMBL010000466.1, on the reverse strand, counting down.
ATGCTCCCCCAATCAGGCAAGGCAAATATTACCAACAACTACAGAAGGCACTACTACAACCGAGGAAACCACGACCCCAAAAGACACTACTACAACCGAGGAAACCACGACTACAGAAGAGACTACTACAACCAAGGAAACCACGACTACAGAGGAAACTACTACAACCGAGGAAGCCACGACTACAGAAGAGACTACTACATCCGAGGAAACCACGACTACAGAGGAAACTACTACAACCGAGGAAACCACGACAACAGAGGAAACTACTGCAACCGAGGAAACCACGACCACTGAAAACACTACTACAACCGAGGAAACCACGACTACAGAGGAAACTACTACAACCGAGGAAACCAGGACTACAGAAGAGACTACTACAACAGAGGAAACCACGACTACAGAGGAAACTACTACAACAGAGGAAACCACGACTACCGAAGACACAACTACAACAGAGGAAACGACGACTACAGAAGACACTACTACAACAGAGGAAACCACGACTACAGAGGAAACAACTACAACCGAGGAAACCACGACTACAGAGAAAACTACTACAACCGAGGAAACCACGACTAAAGAGGAAACTACTACAACCGAGGAAACCACGACTACAGAGGACACTACTACAACCGAGGAAGCCACGACTACAGAGGAAACTACTACAACCGAGGAAACCACGACTACAGAAGAGCCTACTACAACAGAGGAAACCACGACTACAGAAGACACTACTACAACAGAGGAAACCACGACTACAGAGGAAACTACTGCAACCGAGGAAACCACGACCACTGAAAACACTACTACAACCGAGGAAACCACGACTACAGAGGAAACTACTACAACCGAGGAAACCAGGACTACAGAAGAGACTACTACAACAGAGGAAACCACGACTACAGAAGAGACTACTACAACAGAGGAAACGACGACTACAGAAGACACTACTACAACAGAGGAAACCACGACTACAGAGGAAACTACTACAACCGAGGAAACCACGACTACAGAAGACACTACTACAACAGAGGAAACTACTGCAACCGAGGAAACCACGACCACTGAAAACACTACTACAACCGAGGAAACCACGACTACCGAGGAGAACACCTCAACCGAGGAAACCACGACCACGGAAGATACTACTACAACCGAGGAAACCACGACTACAAAACTACAGAGGAAACTACTACAACCGAGGAAACCACGACTACAGAGGAAACTACTACAACCGAGGAAACCACGACTACAGAGGAAACTACTACAACAGAGGAAACCACGACTACAGAGGAAACTACTACAACCGAGGAAACCACGACTACAGAGGAAACTACTACAACCGAGGAAACCACGACTACAGAGGACACTACTACAACCGAGGAAACCACGACTACAGAGGAAACTACTACAACTGAGGAAACCACGACTACCGAAGACACTACTACAACAGAGGAAACCGCGACTACAGAAGACACTACTACAACCGAGGAAACCACGACTACAGAGGAAACTACTACAACCGAGGAAACCACGACTACAGAGGAAACTACTACAACCGAGGAAACCACGACTACAGAGGACACTACTACAACCGAGGAAACCACGACTACAGAGGAAACTACTACAACTGAGGAAACCACGACTACCGAAGACACAACTACAACAGAGGAAACCGCGACTACAGAAGACACTACTACAACCGAGGAAACCACGACTACAGAGGAAACTACTAAAACCGAAGAAACCACGACTACAGAGGAAACTACTACAACCAGAGGAAACCACGACTACAGAGGAAACTACTACAACAGAGGAAACCACGACTACAGAAGAGACTACAACAACAGAGGAAACCACGACTACAGAGGAAACTACTACAACCGAGGAAACCACGACTACAGAAGAGACTACTACAACAGAGGAAACCACGACTACAGAAGACACTACTACAACTGAGGAAACCACGACTACAGAGGAAACTACTACAACCGAGGAAACCACGACTACAGAGGAAACTACTACAACAGAGGAAACCACGACTACAGAAGACACTACTACAACAGAGGAAACCACGACTACAGAGGAAACTACTACAACAGAGGAAACCACGACTACAGAGGAAACTACTTCAACTGAGGAAACCACGACTATAGCAGACACTACTACAACTGAGGAAACCACGACTACAGAAGACACTACTACAACCGAGGAAACCACGACTACAGAGGAAACTACTACAACCGAGGAAACCACGACTACAGAGGAAACTACTACAACAGAGGAAACCACGACTACAGAAGACACTACTACAACAGAGGAAACCACGACTACAGAGGAAACTACTACAACAGAGGAAACCACGACTACAGAAGAGACTACTACAACAGAGGATACCACGACTACAGAGGAAACTACTACAACCGAGGAAACCACGACTACAGAAGAGACTACTACAACAGAGGAAACCACGACTACAGAGGAAACTACTACAACCGAAGAAACCACGACAACAGAGGAAACTACTACAACAGAGGAAACCACGACTACAGAGGAAACTACTACAACCGAGGAAACCACGACTACAGAAGACACTACTACAACCGAGGAAACCACGACTACAGAAGAGACTACTACAACAGAGGAAACCACGACTACAGAGGAAACTACTACAACCGAGGAAACCACGACTACAGAAGAGACTACTACAACAGAGGAAACCACGACTACAGAAGACACTACTACAACTGAGGAAACCACGACTACAGAGGAAACTACTACAACCGAGGAAACCACGACTACAGAGGAAACTACTACAACCGAGGAAACCACGACTACAGAGGAAACTACTACAACAGAGGAAACCACGACTACAGAAGACACTACTACAACTGAGGAAACCACGACCACAGAGGAAACTACTACAACCGAGGAAACCACGACTAAAGAGGAAACTACTACAACCGAGGAAACCACGACTACAGAGGACACTACTACAACCGAGGAAACCACAACTGCAGAGGAAACTACTACAACTGAGGAAACCACGACTACCGAAGACACAACTACAACAGAGGAAACCGCGACTACAGAAGACACTACTACAACCGAGGAAACCACGACTACAGAGGAAACTACTACAACCGAAGAAACCACGACTACAGAGGAAACTACTACAACCGAGGAAACCACGACTACAGAGGACACTACTACAACCGAGGAAACCACGACTACAGAGGAAACTACTACAACTGAGGAAACCACGACTACCGAAGACACATGTACAACAGAGGAAACCGCGACTACAGAAGACACTACTACAACCGAGGAAACCACGACAACAGAGGAAACTACTACAACCGAAGAAACCACGACTACAGAGGAAACTACTACAACCGAGGAAACCACGACTACAGAGGAAACTACTACAACAGAGGAAACCACGACTACAGAAGAGACTACAACAACAGAGGAAACCACGACAACAGAGGAAACTACTACAACCGAGGAAACCACGACTACAGAAGAGACTACTACAACAGAGGAAACCACGACTACAGAGGAAACTACTACAACCGAAGAAACCACGACAACAGAGGAAACTACTACAACAGAGGAAACCACGACTACAGAGGAAACTACTACAACCGAGGAAACCACGACTACAGAAGACACTACTACAACCGAGGAAACCACGACTACAGAAGAGACTACTACAACAGAGGAAACCACGACTACAGAGGAAACTACTACAACCGAGGAAACCACGACTACAGAAGAGACTACTACAACAGAGGAAACCACGACTACAGAAGACACTACTACAACTGAGGAAACCACGACTACAGAGGAAACTACTACAACCGAGGAAACCACGACTACAGAGGAAACTACTACAACCGAGGAAATCACGACTACAGAGGAAACTACTACAACAGAGGAAACCACGACTACAGAGGAAACTACTACAACCGAGGAAACCACGACTACAGAGGAAACTACTACAACCGAGGAAATCACGACTACAGAGGAAACTACTACAACAGAGGAAACCACGACTACAGAAGACACTACTACAACTGAGGAAACCACGACTACAGAAGACACTACTACAACAGAGGAAACCACGACTACAGAGGAAACTACTACAACAGAGGAAACCACGACTACAGAGGAAACTACTACAACAGAGGAAACCACGACTACAGAGGAAACTACTACAACAGAGGAAACCACGACTACAGAAGAGACTACTACAACAGAGGAAACCACGACTACAGAAGAACTACTACAACAGAGGAAACCACGACTACAGAGGACACTACTACAACAGAGGAAACCACGACTACAGAGGAAACTACTACAACCGAGGAAACCACGACTACAGAAGACACTACTACAACCGAGGAAACCACGACTACAGAAGACACTACTACAACAGAGGAAACCACGACTACAGAGGAAACTACTACAACCGAGGAAACCACGACTACAGAGGAAACTACTACAACAGAGGAAACCACGACTACAGAGGACACTACTACAACCGAGGAAACCACGACTACAGAGGAAACTACTACAACCGAGGAAACCACGACTACAGAGGACACTACTACAACCGAGGAAACCACGACTACAGAGGACACTACTACAACCGAGGAAACCACGACTACAGAGGAAACTACTACAACCGAGGAAACCACGACTACAGAGGAAACTACTACAACCGAGGAAACCACGACTACAGAGGACACTACTACAACCGAGGAAACCACGACTACAGAGGAAACTACTACAACTGAGGAAACCACGACTACCGAAGACACAACTACAACAGAGGAAACCGCGACTACAGAAGACACTACTACAACCGAGGAAACCACGACTACAGAGGAAACTACTAAAACCGAAGAAACCACGACTACAGAGGAAACTACTACAACCGAGGAAACCACGACTACAGAGGAAACTACTACAACAGAGGAAACCACGACTACAGAAGAGACTACAACAACAGAGGAAACCACGACTACAGAGGAAACTACTACAACCGAGGAAACCACGACTACAGAAGAGACTACTACAACAGAGGAAACCACGACTACAGAAGACACTACTACAACTGAGGAAACCACGACTACAGAGGAAACTACTACAACCGAGGAAACCACGACTACAGAGGAAACTACTACAACAGAGGAAACCACGACTACAGAAGACACTACTACAACAGAGGAAACCACGACTACAGAGGAAACTACTACAACAGAGGAAACCACGACTACAGAGGAAACTACTTCAACTGAGGAAACCACGACTATAGCAGAGACTACTACAACAGAGGAAACCACGACTACAGAAGACACTACTACAACTGAGGAAACCACGACTACAGAGGAAACTACTACAACCGAGGAAACCACGACTACAGAGGAAACTACTACAACAGAGGAAACCACGACTACAGAAGACACTACTACAACAGAGGAAACCACGACTACAGAGGAAACTACTACAACAGAGGAAACCACGACTACAGAAGAGACTACTACAACAGAGGATACCACGACTACAGAGGAAACTACTACAACCGAGGAAACCACGACTACAGAAGAGACTACTACAACAGAGGAAACCACGACTACAGAGGAAACTACTACAACCGAAGAAACCACGACAACAGAGGAAACTACTACAACAGAGGAAACCACGACTACAGAGGAAACTACTACAACCGAGGAAACCACGACTACAGAAGACACTACTACAACCGAGGAAACCACGACTACAGAAGAGACTACTACAACAGAGGAAACCACGACTACAGAGGAAACTACTACAACCGAGGAAACCACGACTACAGAAGAGACTACTACAACAGAGGAAACCACGACTACAGAAGACACTACTACAACTGAGGAAACCACGACTACAGAGGAAACTACTACAACCGAGGAAACCACGACTACAGAGGAAACTACTACAACCGAGGAAACCACGACTACAGAGGAAACTACTACAACAGAGGAAACCACGACTACAGAAGACACTACTACAACTGAGGAAACCACGACCACAGAGGAAACTACTACAACCGAGGAAACCACGACTAAAGAGGAAACTACTACAACCGAGGAAACCACGACTACAGAGGACACTACTACAACCGAGGAAACCACAACTGCAGAGGAAACTACTACAACTGAGGAAACCACGACTACCGAAGACACAACTACAACAGAGGAAACCGCGACTACAGAAGACACTACTACAACCGAGGAAACCACGACTACAGAGGAAACTACTACAACCGAAGAAACCACGACTACAGAGGAAACTACTACAACCGAGGAAACCACGACTACAGAGGACACTACTACAACCGAGGAAACCACGACTACAGAGGAAACTACTACAACTGAGGAAACCACGACTACCGAAGACACATGTACAACAGAGGAAACCGCGACTACAGAAGACACTACTACAACCGAGGAAACCACGACAACAGAGGAAACTACTACAACCGAAGAAACCACGACTACAGAGGAAACTACTACAACCGAGGAAACCACGACTACAGAGGAAACTACTACAACAGAGGAAACCACGACTACAGAAGAGACTACAACAACAGAGGAAACCACGACAACAGAGGAAACTACTACAACCGAGGAAACCACGACTACAGAAGAGACTACTACAACAGAGGAAACCACGACTACAGAGGAAACTACTACAACCGAAGAAACCACGACAACAGAGGAAACTACTACAACAGAGGAAACCACGACTACAGAGGAAACTACTACAACCGAGGAAACCACGACTACAGAAGACACTACTACAACCGAGGAAACCACGACTACAGAAGAGACTACTACAACAGAGGAAACCACGACTACAGAGGAAACTACTACAACCGAGGAAACCACGACTACAGAAGAGACTACTACAACAGAGGAAACCACGACTACAGAAGACACTACTACAACTGAGGAAACCACGACTACAGAGGAAACTACTACAACCGAGGAAACCACGACTACAGAGGAAACTACTACAACCGAGGAAATCACGACTACAGAGGAAACTACTACAACAGAGGAAACCACGACTACAGAGGAAACTACTACAACCGAGGAAACCACGACTACAGAGGAAACTACTACAACCGAGGAAATCACGACTACAGAGGAAACTACTACAACAGAGGAAACCACGACTACAGAGGAAACTACTTCAACTGAGGAAACCACGACTACAGAAGAGACTACTACAACAGAGGAAACCACGACTACAGAAGACACTACTACAACTGAGGAAACCACGACTACAGAGGAAACTACTACAACAGAGGACACCACGACTACAGAGAAAACTACTACAACTGAGGAAACCACGACTACAGAGGAAACTACTACAACAGAGGACACCACGACTACAGAGAAAACTACTACAACCGAGGAAACCACGACTACAGAAGACACAACTACAACAGAGGAAACCACGACAACAGAGGAAACTACTACAACAGAGGAAACCACGACTACAGAGGAAACTACTACAACCGAGGAAACCACGACTACAGAAGACACTACTACAACCGAGGAAACCACGACTACAGAAGAGACTACTACAACAGAGGAAACCACGACTACAGAGGAAACTACTACAACCGAGGAAACCACGACTACAGAAGAGACTACTACAACAGAGGAAACCACGACTACAGAAGACACTACTACAACTGAGGAAACCACGACTACAGAGGAAACTACTACAACCGAGGAAACCACGACTACAGAGGAAACTACTACAACCGAGGAAACCACGACTACAGAGGAAACTACTACAACAGAGGAAACCACGACTACAGAGGAAACCACTACAACCGAGGAAACCACGACTACAGAGGAAACTACTACAACCGAGGAAAACACGACTAAAGAGGAAACTACTACAACCGAGGAAACCACGACTACAGAGGACACTACTACAACCGAGGAAACCACGACTACAGAGGAAACTACTACAACTGAGGAAACCACGACTACCGAAGACACAACTACAACAGAGGAAACCGCTACTACAGAAGACACTACTACAACCGAGGAAACCACGACTACAGAGGAAACTACTACAACCGAAGAAACCACGACTACAGAGGAAACTACTACAACCGAGGAAACCACGACTACAGAAGAGACTACTACAACAGAGGAAACCACGACTACAGAGGAAACTACTACAACAGAGGAAACCACGACTACAGAAGAGACTACTACAACAGAGGAAACCACGACTACAGAAGACACTACTACAACTGAGGAAACCACGACTACAGAGGAAACTACTACAACCGAGGAAACCACGACTACAGAGGAAACTACTACAACAGAGAAAACCACGACTACAGAGGAAACTACTACAACAGAGGAAACCACGACTACAGAGGAAACTACTACAACAGAGGAAACCACGACTACAGAAGACACTACTTCAACTGAGGAAACCACGACTACAGAGGAAACTACTACAACAGAGGAAACCACGACTACAGAAGAGACTACTACAACAGAGGATACCACGACTACAGAGGAAACTACTACAACCGAGGAAACCACGACTACAGAAGAGCCTACTACAACAGAGGAAACCACGACTACAGAGGAAACTACTACAACCGAGGAAACCACGACTACAGAGGAAACTACTACAACAGAGGAAACCACGACTACAGAGGAAACTACTTCAACTGAGGAAACCACGACTACAGAAGAGACTACTACAACAGAGGAAACCACGACTACAGAAGACACTACTACAACTGAGGAAACCACGACTACAGAGGAAACTACTACAACCGAGGAAACCACGACTACAGAGGAAACTACTACAACAGAGGAAACCACGACTACAGAGGAAACTACTACAACAGAGGAAACCACGACTACAGAAGAGACTACTACAACAGAGGAAACCACGACTACAGAGGAAACTACTACAACAGAGGAAACCACGACTACAGAAGAGACTACTACAACAGAGGATACCACGACTACTGAGGAAACTACTACAACAGAGGAAACCACGACTACAGAAGAGCCTACTACAACAGAGGAAACCACGACTACAGAGGAAACTACTACAACAGAGGAAACCACGACTACAGAAGAGACTACTACAACAGAGGAAACCACGACTACAGAGGAAACTACTACAACAGAGGAAACCACGACTACAGAAGAGCCTACTACAACAGAGGAAACCACGACTACAGAGGAAACTACTACAACCGAGGAAACCACGACTACAGAGGAAACTACTACAACCGAGGAAACCACGACTACAGAGGAAACTACTACAACAGAGGAAACCACGACTACAGAGGAAACTACTTCAACTGAGGAAACCACGACTACAGAAGAGACTACTACAACAGAGGAAACCACGACTACAGAAGACACTACTACAACTGAGGAAACCACGACTACAGAGGAAACTACTACAACCGAGGAAACCACGACTACAGAGGAAACTACTACAACAGAGGAAACCACGACTACAGAAGACACTACTACAACAGAGGAAACCACGACTACAGAGGAAACTACTACAACAGAGGAAACCACGACTACAGAAGAGACTACTACAACAGAGGAAACCACGACTACAGAGGAAACTACTACAACAGAGGAAACCACGACTACAGAAGACACTACTACAACAGAGGAAACCACGACTACAGAAGACACTACTACAACAGAGGAAACCACGACTACGAGAACACTACAACAGAGGAACCACGACTACAGAGAACTACTACAACGAGGAAACCACGACTACAGAGGAAACTACTACAACAGAGGAAACCACGACTACAGAAGAGACTACTACAACAGAGGAAACCACGACTACAGAGGAAACTACTACAACAGAGGAAACCACGACTACAGAAGAGCCTACTACAACAGAGGAAACCACGACTACAGAGGAAACTACTACAACCGAGGAAACCACGACTACAGAGGAAACTACTACAACCGAGGAAACCACGACTACAGAGGAAACTACTACAACAGAGGAAACCACGACTACAGAGGAAACTACTTCAACTGAGGAAACCACGACTACAGAAGAGACTACTACAACAGAGGAAACCACGACTACAGAAGACACTACTACAACTGAGGAAACCACGACTACAGAGGAAACTACTACAACCGAGGAAACCACGACTACAGAGGAAACTACTACAACAGAGGAAACCACGACTACAGAGGAAACTACTACAACAGAGGAAACCACGACTACAGAGGAAACTACTACAACAGAGGAAACCACGACTACAGAAGAGACTACTACAACAGAGGAAACCACGACTACAGAGGAAACTACTACAACAGAGGAAACCACGACTACAGAAGAGCCTACTACAACAGAGGAAACCACGACTACAGAGGAAACTACTACAACCGAGGAAATCACGACTACAGAGGAAACTACTACAACAGAGGAAACCACGACTACAGAGGAAACTACTTCAACTGAGGAAACCACGACTACAGAAGAGACTACTACAACAGAGGAAACCACGACTACAGAAGACACTACTACAACTGAGGAAACCACGACTACAGAGGAAACTACTACAACCGAGGAAACCACGACTACAGAGGAAACTACTACAACCGAGGAAACCACGACTACAGAAGAGACTACTACAACAGAGGAAACCACGACTACAGAAGACACTACTACAACAGAGGAAACCACGACTACAGAGGAACTACTACAACGAGGAAACCACGACTACAGAGGCTACTACAACAGAGGAAACCACGACTACAGAGGAAACTACTACAACCGAGGAAACCACGACTACAGAGGAAACTACTACAACCGAGGAAACCACGACTACAGAGGAAACTACTACAACAGAGGAAACCACGACTACAGAGGAAACTACTCAACGAGGAAACCACGACTACAGAGGACTACTACAACAGAGGAAACCACGACTACAGAGGACACTACTACAACAGAGGAAACCACGACTACAGAGGAAACTACTACAACAGAGGAAACCACGACTACAGAGGAAACTACTACAACAGAGGAAACCACGACTACAGAGAACTACTACACAGAGGAAACCGACTACAGAGGACTACTACAACAGAGGAAACCACGACTACAGAAGAGACTACTACAACAGAGGAACCACGACTACAGAGGCTACTACAACGAGGAAACCACGACTACAGAAGAGCCTACTACAACAGAGGAAACCACGACTACAGAGGAAACTACTACAACCGAGGAAATCACGACTACAGAGGAAACTACTACAACAGAGGAAACCACGACTACAGAGGAAACTACTTCAACTGAGGAAACCACGACTACAGAAGAGACTACTACAACAGAGGAAACCACGACTACAGAAGACACTACTACAACTGAGGAAACCACGACTACAGAGGAAACTACTACAACCGAGGAAACCACGACTACAGAGGAAACTACTACAACCGAGGAAACCACGACTACAGAAGAGACTACTACAACAGAGGAAACCACGACTACAGAAGACACTACTACAACAGAGGAAACCACGACTACAGAGGAAACTACTACAACCGAGGAAACCACGACTACAGAGGAAACTACTACAACAGAGGAAACCACGACTACAGAAGAGACTACTACAACAGAGGAAACCACGACTACAGAGGAAACTACTACAACAGAGGAAACCACGACTACAGAGGAAACTACTACAACCGAGGAAACCACGACTAGAGAACTACTACAACAGAGGAAACCACGACTACAGAGGAAACTACTACAACCGAGGAAACCACGACTACAGAGGAAACTACTACAACAGAGGAAACCACGACTACAGAGGAAACTACTACAACGAGGAAACCACGACTACGAGGACTACTACACAGAGGAAACCACGACTACAGAAGAGACTACTACAACAGAGGAAACCACGACTACAGAGGAAACTACTACAACAGAGGAAACCACGACTACAGAGGAAACTACTACAACAGAGGAAACCACGACTACAGAAGACACTACTACAACCGAGGAAACCACGACTACAGAGGAAACTACTACAACCGAGGAAACCACGACTACAGAGGACTACTACAACCGAGGAAACCACGACTACAGAAGAGACTACTACAACAGAGGAAACCACGACTACAGAGGAAACTACTACAACAGAGGAAACCACGACTACAGAAGAAACTACTACAACCGAGGAAACCACGACTACAGAAGAGACTACTACAACAGAGGAAACCACGACTACCGAAGACACAACTACAACAGAGGAAACCACGACTACAGAGGAAACTACTACAACCGAGGAAACCACGACTACAGAAGAGACTACTACAACCGAGGAAACCACGACTACAGAAGAGACTACTACAACAGAGGAAACCACGACTACAGAAGAGACTACTACAACAGAGGAAACCACGACTACAGAGGAAACTACTACAACAGAGGAAACCACGACTACAGAAGACACTACTACAACAGAGGAAACCACGACTACAGAAGAGACTACTACAACCGAGGAAACCACGACTACAGAGGAAACTACTACAACAGAGGAAACCACGACTACAGAAGACACTACTACAACCGAGGAAACCACGACTACAGAGGAAACTACTACAACAGAGGAAACCACGACTACAGAAGAGACTACTACAACCGAGGAAACCACGACTACAGAAGAGACTACTACAACAGAGGAAACCACGACTACAGAAGACACTACTACAACAGAGGAAACCACGACTACAGAAGACACTACTACAACAGAGGAAACCACGACTACAGAGGAAACTACTACAACCGAGGAAACCACGACTACAGAGGAAACTACTACAACAGAGGAAACCACGACTACAGAAGAGACTACTACAACAGAGGAAACCACGACTACAGAGGAAACTACTACAACAGAGGAAACCACGACTACAGAAGAGACTACTACAACAGAGGAAACCACGACTACAGAGGAAACTACTACAACAGAGGAAACCACCACGACCTACAGAGGACTACTACAACCGAGGAAACCACGACTACAGAGGAAACTACTACAACCGAGGAAACCACGACTACAGAAGAGACTACTACAACAGAGGAAACCACGACTACAGAGGAAACTACTACAACCGAGGAAACCACGACTACAGAGGAAACTACTACAACAGAGGAAACCACGACTACAGAAGAGACTACTACAACCGAGGAAACCACGACTACAGAGGAAACTACTACAACAGAGGAAACCACGACTACAGAAGACACTACTACAACCGAGGAAACCACGACTACAGAGGAAACTACTACAACCGAGGAAACCACGACTACAGAAGAGACTACTACAACAGAGGAAACCACGACTACAGAGGAAACTACTACAACAGAGGAAACCACGACTACAGAAGAGACTACTACAACCGAGGAAACCACGACTACAGAGGAAACTACTACAACAGAGGAAACCACGACTACAGAGGAAACTACTACAACCGAGGAAACCACGACTACAGAAGAGACTACTACAACCGAGGAAACCACGACTACAGAAGAGCACTACTACAACAGAGGAAACCACGACTACAGAAGACGAAACCACGACTACAGAGGACACTACTACAACAGACACGACTACACCGAGGAAACCACGACTACAGAGGAAACTACTACAACAGAGGAAACCACGACTACAGAAGAGACTACTACAACAGAGGAAACCACGACTACAGAAGACACTACTACAACAGAGGAAACCACGACTACAGAAGAAACTACTACAACCGAGGAAACCACGACTACAGAAGAGACTACTACAACAGAGGAAACCACGACTACAGAGGAAACTACTACAACAGAGGAAACCACGACTACAGAAGACACTACTACAACCGAGGAAACCACGACTACAGAGGAAACTACTACAACAGAGGAAACCACGACTACAGAAGAAACTACTACAACAGAGGAAACCACGACTACAGAAGAGACTACTACAACAGAGGAAACCACGACTACAGAGGAAACTACTACAACCGAGGAAACCACGACTACAGAGGAAACTACTACAACAGAGGAAACCACGACTACAGAAGAGACTACTACAACAGAGGAAACCACGACTACAGAGGAAACTACTACAACAGAGGAAACCACGACTACAGAAGAGACTACTACAACAGAGGAAACCACGACTACAGAGGAAACTACTACAACAGAGGAAACCACGACTACAGAAGAGACTACTACAACAGAGGAAACCACGACTACTGAGGAAACTACTACAACGAGGAAACCACGACTACAGAAACTACTACAACAGAGGAAACCACGACTACAGAGGAAACTACTACAACAGAGGAAACCACGACTACAGAAGACACTACTACAACCGAGGAAACCACGACTACAGAGGAAACTACTACAACAGAGGAAACCACGACTACAGAAGAGACTACTACAACCGAGGAAACCACGACTACAGAGGAAACTACTACAACAGAGGAAACCACGACTACAGAAGAGACTACTACAACCGAGGAAACCACGACTACAGAGGAAACTACTACAACCGAGGAAACCACGACTACAGAAGAAACTACTACAACAGAGGAAACCACGACTACAGAGGAAACTACTACAACAGAGGAAACCACGACTACAGAAGAGACTACTACAACCGAGGAAACCACGACTACAGAAGACACTACTACAACCGAGGAAACCACGACTACAGAGGAAACTACTACAACCGAGGAAACCACGACTACAGAAGAACACTACAACAGAGGAAACCACGACTACAGAGGAAACTACTACAACAGAGGAAACCACGACTACAGAAGAGACTACTACAACAGAGGAAACCACGACTACAGAAGAGACTACTACAACAGAGGAAACCACGACTACAGAAGACCTACTACAACAGAGGAAACCACGACTACAGAAGACACTACTACAACAGAGGAAACCACGACTACAGAGGACACTACTACAACAGAGGAAACCACGACTACAGAGGAAACTACTACAACCGAGGAAACCACGACTACAGAAGAGACTACTACAACAGAGGAAACCACGACTACAGAGGAAACTACTACAACAGAGGAAACCACGACTACAGAAGAGACTACTACAACCGAGGAAACCACGACTACAGAGGAAACTACTACAACCGAGGAAACCACGACTACAGAAGAGACTACTACAACCGAGGAAACCACGACTACAGAAGACACTACTACAACCGAGGAAACCACGACTACAGAAGACACTACTACACACCGAGGAAACCTACAACGACAGAGGAAACTACTACAACCGAGGAAACCACGACTACAGAAGAGACTACTACAACAGAGGAAACCACGACTACAGAGGAAACTACTACAACCGAGGAAACCACGACTACAGAAGACACTACTACAACCGAGGAAACCACGACTACAGAGGAAACTACTACAACAGAGGAAACCACGACTACAGAGGAAACTACTACAACAGAGGAAACCACGACTACAGAGGAAACTACTACAACAGAGGAAACCACGACTACAGAAGACACTACTACAACAGAGGAAACCACGACTACTGAGGAAACTACTACAACAGAGGAAACCACGACTACAGAAGAGACTACTACAACAGAGGAAACCACGACTACAGAGGAAACTACTATAACAGAGGAAACCACGACTACAGAAGAGACTACTACAACAGAGGAAACCACGACTACAGAAGAGACTACTACAACCGAGGAAACCACGACTACAGAAGCAGAGGAAACCACGACTACAGAGGACTACTACAACCGAGGAAACCACGACTACAGAAGACACTACTACAACAGAGGAAACCACGACTACAGAGGAAACTACTACAACAGAGGAAACCACGACTACAGAGGAAACTACTTCAACCGAGGAAACCACGACTACAGAAGAGACTACTACAACAGAGGAAACCACGACTACAGAAGACACTACTACAACTGAGGAAACCACGACTACAGAGGACACTACTACAACCGAGGAAACCACGACTACAGAGGAAACTACTACAACCGAGGAAACCACGACTACAGAAGAGACTACTACAACAGAGGAAACCACGACTACAGAGGAAACTACTACAACAGAGGAAACCACGACTACAGAAGAGACTACTACAACAGAGGAAACCACGACTACAGAGGAAACTACTACAACAGAGGAAACCACGACTACAGAAGAGCCTACTACAACAGAGGAAACCACGACTACAGAGGAAACTACTACAACCGAGGAAACCACGACTACAGAGGAAACTACTACAACAGAGGAAACCACGACTACAGAGGAAACTACTTCAACTGAGGAAACCACGACTACAGAAGAGACTACTACAACAGAGGAAACCACGACTACAGAAGACACTACTACAACCGAGGAAACCACGACTACAGAGGAAACTACTACAACCGAGGAAACCACGACTACAGAAACTCTACAACGAGACACGACTCAAAAGACTACAACAGAGGAAACCACGACTACAGAAGACACTACTACAACCGAGGAAACCACGACTACAGAGGAAACTACTACAACCGAGGAAACCACGACTACAGAGGAAACTACTACAACCGAGGAAACCACGACTACAGAGGAAACTACTACAACAGAGGAAACCACGACTACAGAAGACACTACTACAACCGAGGAAACCACGACTACAGAGGAAACTACTACAACCGAGGAAACCACGACTACAGAGGAAACTACTACAACAGAGGAAACCACGACTACAGAGGAAACTACTACAACAGAGGAAACCACGACTACAGAGGAAACTACTACAACAGAGGAAACCACGACTACAGAAGACACTACTACAACAGAGGAAACCACGACTACAGAGGAAACTACTACAACAGAGGAAACCACGACTACGAGAACTTACAACAGAGGAAACCACGACTACAGAAGAGACTACTACAACAGAGGAAACCACGACTACAGAAGAGACTACTACAACAGAGGAAACCACGACTACAGAAGAGACTACTACAACCGAGGAAACCACGACTACAGAAGAGCCTACTACAACAGAGGAAACCACGACTACAGAGGAAACTACTACAACAGAGGAAACCACGACTACAGAAGACACTACTACAACCGAGGAAACCACGACTACAGAGGAAACTACTACAACAGAGGAAACCACGACTACAGAAGAGACTACTACAACCGAGGAAACCACGACTACAGAAGACACTACTACAACCGAGGAAACCACGACTACCGAAGACACAACTACAACAGAGGAAACCACGACTACAGAAGACACTACTACAACCGAGGAAACCACGACTACAGAGGAAACTACTACAACCGAGGAAACCACGACTACAGAAGAGACTACTACAACAGAGGAAACCACGACTACAGAGGAAACTACTACAACAGAGGAAACCACGACTACAGAGGAAACTACTACAACAGAGGAAACCACGACTACAGAAGACACTACTACAACAGAGGAAACCACGACTACAGAGGAAACTACTACAACAGAGGAAACCACGACTACAGAGGAAACTACTACAAGAGCTACAGAGGAAACCACGACTACAGAGGACACTACTACAACAGAGGAAACCACGACTACTGAGGAAACTACTACAACAGAGGAAACCACGACTACAGAAGAGACTACTACAACAGAGGAAACCACGACTACAGAGGAAACTACTATAACAGAGGAAACCACGACTACAGAAGAGACTACTACAACAGAGGAAACCACGACTACAGAAGAGACTACTACAACCGAGGAAACCACGACTACAGAAGAGCCTACTACAACAGAGGAAACCACGACTACAGAGGAAACTACTACAACAGAGGCAACCACGACTACAGAAGACACTACTACAACCGAGGAAACCACGACTACAGAGGAAACTACTACAACAGAGGAAACCACGACTACAGAAGAGACTACTACAACCGAGGAAACCACGACCACAGAAGAGCCTACTACAACAGAGGAAACCACGACTACCGAAGACACAACTACAACAGAGGAAACCACGACTACAGAAGACACTACTACAACCGAGGAAACCACGACTACAGAGGAAACTACTACAACAGAGGAAACCACGACTACCGAAGAGACTACTACAACAGAGGAAACCACGACTACAGAGGACACTACTACAACCGAGGAAACCACGACTACAGAGGAAACTACTACAACCGAGGAAACCACGACTACAGAAGAGCCTACTACAACAGAGGAAACCACGACTACAGAGGAGACACAACTACAACAGAGGAAACCACGACTACAGAAGACACTACTACAACCGAGGAAACCACGACTACAGAGGAAACTACTACAACCGAGGAAACCACGACTACAGAAGAGGCTACTACAACAGAGGAAACCACGACTACAGAGGAAACTACTACAACCGAGGAAACCACGACTACAGAAGACACTACTACAACCGAGGAAACCACGACTACAGAGGAAACTACTACAACAGAGGAAACCACGACTACAGAAGAGACTACTACAACCGAGGAAACCACGACTACAGAAGAGCCTACTACAACAGAGGAAACCACGACTACCGAAGACACAACTACAACAGAGGAAACCACGACTACAGAAGACACTACTACAACCGAGGAAACCACGACTACAGAGGAAACTACTACAACCGAGGAAACCACGACTACAGAAGAGACTACTACAACCGAGGAAACCACGACTACAGAAGAGACTACTACAACAGAGGAAACCACGACTACAGAAGAGACTACTACAACAGAGGAAACCACGACTACAGAAGAGACTACTACAACCGAGGAAACCACGACTACAGAAGACCTACTACCACACTACTACACAGAGGAAACCACGACTACAGAAGAGACTACTACAACAGAGGAAACCACGACTACAGAGGAAACTACTACAACCGAGGAAACCACGACTACAGAAGACCTACTACAACAGAGGAAACCACGACTACAGAAGACACTACTACAACCGAGGAAACCACGACTACAGAAGAAACTACTACAACCGAGGAAACCACGACTACAGAAGAGGCTACTACAACAGAGGAAACCACGACTACAGAAGAAACTACTACAACCGAGGAAACCACGACTACAGAAGAGACTACTACAACCGAGGAAACCACGACTACAGAAGAGACTACTACAACCGAGGAAACCACGACTACAGAAGACACTACTACAACAGAGGAAACCACGACTACAGAAGACACTACTACAACCGAGGAAACCACGACTACAGAGGAAACTACTACAACCGAGGAAACCACGACTACAGAAGAGACTACTACAACAGAGGAAACCACGACTACAGAGGAAACTACTACAACCGAGGAAACCACGACTACAGAAGAGACTACTACAACCGAGGAAACCACGACTACAGAGGAAACTACTACAACCGAGGAAACCACGACTACAGAAGAGAAGGAAACCACGACTACAGAAGAGCACTACTACAACCAGAGGAAACCACGACTACAGAAGACACTACTACAACCGAGGAAACCACGACTACAGAGGAAACTACTACAACCGAGGAAACCACGACTACAGAAGAGGCTACTACAACAGAGGAAACCACGACTACAGAGGAAACTACTACAACCGAGGAAACCACGACTACAGAAGACACTACTACAACCGAGGAAACCACGACTACAGAGGAAACTACTACAACAGAGGAAACCACGACTACAGAAGAGACTACTACAACCGAGGAAACCACGACCACAGAAGAGCCTACTACAACAGAGGAAACCACGACTACCGAAGACACAACTACAACAGAGGAAACCACGACTACAGAAGACACTACTACAACCGAGGAAACCACGACTACAGAGGAAACTACTACAACCGAGGAAACCACGACTACAGAAGACACTACTACAACCGAGGAAACCACGACTACAGAGGAAACTACTACAACAGAGGAAACCACGACTACAGAAGAGACTACTACAACCGAGGAAACCACGACTACAGAAGAGCCTACTACAACAGAGGAAACCACGACTACCGAAGACACAACTACAACAGAGGAAACCACGACTACAGAAGAAACTACTACAACCGAGGAAACCACGACTACAGAAGAGGCTACTACAACAGAGGAAACCACGACTACAGAGGAAACTACTACAACCGAGGAAACCACGACTACAGAAGAGACTACTACAACCGAGGAAACCACGACTACAGAGGAAACTACTACAACAGAGGAAACCACGACTACAGAAGACACTACTACAACAGAGGAAACCACGACTACAGAAGACACTACTACAACAGAGGAAACCACGACTACAGAGGAAACTACTACAACAGAGGAAACCACGACTACAGAAGAGACTACTACAACAGAGGAAACCACGACTACAGAGGAAACTACTACAACAGAGGAAACCACGACTACAGAAGACACTACTACAACCGAGGAAACCACGACTACAGAGGAAACTACTACAACAGAGGAAACCACGACTACAGAAGAGACTACTACAACCGAGGAAACCACGACTACAGAAGAGACTACTACAACCGAGGAAACCACGACTACAGAAGACACTACTACAACCGAGGAAACCACGACTACAGAGGAAACTACTACAACAGAGGAAACCACGACTACAGAAGACACTACTACAACCGAGGAAACCACGACTACAGAGGAAACTACTACAACAGAGGAAACCACGACTACAGAAGATACTCCACGACACAGAAGAGCCTACTACAACAGAGGAAACCACGACTACCGAAGACACAACTACAACAGAGGAAACCACGACTACAGAAGACACTACTACAACCGAGGAAACCACGACTACAGAGGAAACTACTACAACCGAGGAAACCACGACTACAGAAGAGGCTACTACAACAGAGGAAACCACGACTACAGAGGAAACTACTACAACAGAGGAAACCACGACTACAGAGGAAACTACTACAACAGAGGAAACCACGACTACAGAGGAAACTACTACAACAGAGGAAACCACGACTACAGAGGAAACTACTACAACAGAGGAAACCACGACTACAGAGGAAACTACTACAACAGAGGAAACCACGACTACAGAAGACACTACTACAACAGAGGAAACCACGACTACTGAGGAAACTACTACAACAGAGGAAACCACGACTACAGAAGAGACTACTACAACAGAGGAAACCACGACTACAGAGGAAACTACTACAACAGAGGAAACCACGACTACAGAAGAGACTACTACAACAGAGGAAACCACGACTACAGAGGAAACTACTACAACCGAGGAAACCACGACTACAGAAGAGCCTACTACAACCGAGGAAACCACGACTACAGAGGAACCTACTACAACAGAGGAAACCACGATACAGAAGAGACTACTACAACCGAGGAAACCACGACTACCGAGGAGACACAACTACAACAGAGGAAACCACGACTACAGAAGACACTACTACAACCGAGGAAACCACGACTACAGAGGAAACTACTACAACCGAGGAAACCACGACTACAGAAGAGGCTACTACAACAGAGGAAACCACGACTACAGAGGAAACTACTACAACCGAGGAAACCACGACTACAGAGGAAACTACTACAACCGAGGAAACCACGACTACAGAGGAAACTACTACAACAGAGGAAACCACGACTACAGAGGAAACTACTACAACAGAGGAAACCACGACTACAGAGGAAACTACTACAACAGAGGAAACCACGACTACAGAAGACACTACTACAACAGAGGAAACCACGACTACTGAGGAAACTACTACAACGAGGAAACCACGACTACAGAAGAGACTACTACAACAGAGGAAACCACGACTACAGAGGAAACTACTATAACGAGGAAACCACGACTACAGAAGAGACTACTACAACAGAGGAAACCACGACTACAGAAGAGACTACTACAACCGAGGAAACCACGACTACAGAAGAGCCTACTACAACAGAGGAAACCACGACTACAGAGGAAACTACTACAACAGAGGAAACCACGACTACAGAAGACACTACTACAACCGAGGAAACCACGACTACAGAGGAAACTACTACAACAGAGGAAACCACGACTACAGAAGAGACTACTACAACCGAGGAAACCACGACTACAGAAGAGCCTACTACAACAGAGGAAACCACGACTACCGAAGACACAACTACAACAGAGGAAACCACGACTACAGAAGACACTACTACAACCGAGGAAACCACGACTACAGAGGAAACTACTACAACAGAGGAAACCACGACTACAGAAGAGACTACTACAACAGAGGAAACCACGACTACAGAGGAAACTACTACAACAGAGGAAACCACGACTACAGAAGAGACTACTACAACAGAGGAAACCACGACTACAGAGGAAACTACTACAACAGAGGAAACCACGACTACAGAAGAGACTACTACAACAGAGGAAACCACGACTACAGAGGAAACTACTACAACAGAGGAAACCACGACTACAGAAGACACTACTACAACCGAGGAAACCACGACTACAGAGGAAACTACTACAACAGAGGAAACCACGACTACAGAAGACACTACTACAACAGAGGAAACCACGACTACAGAGGAAACTACTACAACAGAGGAAACCACGACTACCGAAGACACAACTACAACAGAGGAAACCACGACTACAGAAGACACTACTACAACCGAGGAAACCACGACTACAGAGGAAACTACTACAACCGAGGAAACCACGACTACAGAAGAGGCTACTACAACAGAGGAAACCACGACTACAGAGGAAACTACTACAACCGAGGAAACCACGACTACAGAGGAAACTACTACAACAGAGGAAACCACGACTACAGAAGAGGCTACTACAACCGAGGAAACCACGACTACAGAGGAAACTACTACAACAGAGGAAACCACGACTACAGAGGAAACTACTACAACAGAGGAAACCACGACTACAGAGGAAACTACTACAACAGAGGAAACCACGACTACAGAGGAAACTACTACAACCGAGGAAACCACGACTACAGAAGAGACTACTACAACAGAGGAAACCACGACTACAGAAGACACTACTACAACTGAGGAAACCACGACTACAGAGGAAACTACTACAACCGAGGAAACCACGACTACAGAGGAAACTACTACAACCGAGGAAACCACGACTACAGAGGAAACTACTACAACCGAGGAAACCACGACTACAGAAGACACTACTTCAACCGAGGAAACCACGACTACAGAAGAGACTACTACAACCGAGGAAACCACGACTACACAGGAAACTACTACAACCGAGGAAACCACGACTACAGAGGAAACTACTACAACCGAGGAAACTACGACTACAGAAGAGACTACCACGACCGTAGAAACCTCCCCCACAACAATTACAGAACATATAACACCAACAACGACTTCAACAAAACCTGATGGACCAGGGCACCACCACGATCACCACCACGTTCATCATCATCATTTCCCATCACACCATATACCCAAGATTCCAGTACCTCCTCCACTTTCTTTGCCACAGCTGCCGAAACTTCCACTACCTCCACCTAAGCTTCCAGCATTTCCAGCACTTTCTCACCAGCCTGCAATTCCAATTCATTCTTTTCCTCTCATTCCTGTACCTGTACCTCCTCGTCCCATACTACCGCCACTGCCGAGTCCACCAGCTCTTCCAACTCTGTCTCTTCTATCAACTTTACCTCCGTTACCCCTGCCTAACTTTCCTCCACTTTCTTTGCCACAGTTTCCAAAACTTCCACCACTTCCACCTCCTATCCCAATTCCATCTCTTCCCCTTATTCCCGTACCTCCTCGTCCCTTTCTGCCGCCACTGCCTAGTCCCATTCCTGCTTTTCCTCCATTTCCGCCATTACCTTCTTTACCAAATAAACCAATTCTCATTCCTCCAAGTATTTCTGCTGTTTCCCGACCGCCTCGACCCATTCAACCGCGGCCTCCAACGCGACCTTTAATGCGTCCAACTCGTCCGGTTCGTCCAGCTCGTCCAACGCGTCCAACTCGTCCATCTCGTTCAACAAGCCCAACACCTTCACCCCAACGCCCAGTTTTTCCAATTCTTCCTAATCCATTTGGTTTTCTTTGGAGGTCAGCACATCAAAATTATACGGATTAGATTAAGTAAGACTCTTATTTGTATACTCAAAATTTAGTTTAAAACGATGTAATTTGAGCGTGAAATTGCTGCAAATAATGTGAATGGCGAAATACACTGAAAGTCGGTAAAGAATCGGTGATAAACTGATTGTAATTGCTAAAACTTCAATCAATTATTATTAAGTAATCATGGATTAAAACCCTAACCGAAACCGTGACCCTTAACCGGTAAATCCTGATTGAAATTTAAAACCATAACTGAAACCGTAACCGAAAAAAAAAAAAACAATTGACCGAAACCTTAAAACCGAAACTCTGTAAACCTATTTAGTCGTTAAGTAACCGTTTTATTTTTAAGGGTTAATTTCGGTTTTTCATATATCCAAAAATTAAAAAAATTTTCATTTTTAATTTTGATTTTTTGGTTTTAATTTTCTTATGTTTAATTTATTTTATTTGTGATTTACATGATCGAATTTTCATAGCACTGAATAAGCGCAAATAAAATAAATTTGTTAGATGAAAAATTAAAATTTTTAAAATGTAACTAAACTACATCAAACTGAAGAATATGTGAAATAAATGTGTGAATTAAACATTAAGAAAGAATTGCCT
The DNA here is from genome assembly GCA_037043405.1 of Drosophila subquinaria. Taxonomy (NCBI): domain Eukaryota; kingdom Metazoa; phylum Arthropoda; class Insecta; order Diptera; family Drosophilidae; genus Drosophila; species Drosophila subquinaria. Next base: position 225,492 of record JBAMBL010000466.1, on the reverse strand, counting down.
TTTTAATTATTATATATTATTAATATAATTATATTTTTGCAATTTTAATTAATTTTAATTTTATTTTTTGAACCGAAACCATACCTGTATTTTAAAGCCGAAACATACAAAAACCGGTTTCACCGCTACGAAACCTATAGATATTGAACATGACCGATACCGTAACTGGAACCGATATTCGTTTCGGTCTTAATCTCTGTAAGTAATTGTTAAATATTCATAAGGGATATTAATTCATTTGAAATCAATGCAACAATAATTTATAATCCCAAACAAGTTGAAAATTAATTTAACAGAAATAGACTAACAGCACTAACTAATTTTTTTTAATGGTCTGGTTTAATAGTCTTATCACCAGAAGCCTAGGAATGTCACGCCTATACCTAGTAGTAGGGCAAGAAATGCCACAAAACATGCTACATTTTGTTACTTCTTTTACATATCAATGATTTAATATTTTTTTTGTATCCTTTTGTATTAAAATCTACATGTTTCAATTTATAATTCGGCATTATTCGTTCAGTACTGAATTAGTACTTTATTTCGTTCTGAAGATGGAGCTAACACCAAGGTCCACAGCCGCCACAGCATGGACCACAGCCACCACAGCCATATCCACACGGTCCACAACATGGTGAACAGCAAGAGGAGTAGCAGAAGGGGCTGCAACAGGGTGAGCAGCACGGGCTGCAGCACGAGTAGCACGGATAGCACATCTTGATAAGAGACTGTAGTTACTAAAAATAAAAGAGATATTATTTAATAACTTTAAATATTTACTAAGGTTAAGAACCTACCTTATTGTTAGCTTCTTCACGGAAACAAGTACGTTATACTTTTGGCAAACAACTCGTGGATTTTTTTCGAGCTTGCGGCTTTTTTCAAGCCGGATTCTTACAAAGCTTCCACACAGCCGATGCACCTTATGGTAGACTACAAAAAATACTGGCACCTATTTTCGTATAGATCGGAATTAAACAGAACTAGAATATTATAATTTTTTCCTACATATTTAGTTTTTTCTACTCACATGCCTGAAAACAGTCACGAATATGCACAAATATTGTGTGGAGATGTATACTGTTTAAACTGTAAAATATTTCTGATGAAAGCAATGTGAGGCTCTTAGCAGTTAGCAGAAGTTTTCAAAACTTGAATTTCAAAGCCTGCTTGGATATGATTTTAGGCATACTATATTATAAATACCACACAATAAGGAATATGGAGAGTGATAAGCTGAACCGTTTATGACAATTGTCGTGCTTCCGATCCATTTAAACTGAATTTATCAACATCTCTATATGCAAACTAGGGAGCTCCGCTCCCAGCTCGCTTCGCTTGCAATATTGGAAAGAAGGTCTTTAGTTGTCCGGTTTAACATATTTATATGATAAAACATTTTTTGTTAAGCCTTGGTACCGACGTGAGATAAAAGGGCTAGCGTAAGCCCAAATTCCATACATGAAAACGCTGGCGTAATGTGAAAAGAAGAAGACGAAATTTATCACCGTTTGTCGGTCCGGAGGAAAACTAAAAACGGAGTTGCCAGATAAGGAACGGGCGTTATCCAGCACTGTTTGCATTTAGCTCAGAGGCCTCGCGGAACATCGAACTGTTTAGAGTTTCTCTAGATATATAGGAGATAAATGTCTGGCCACAAGTGAAAACGATGAAGACTTTTTGAATTTTGTCATAACGACAAAATTGGTATAAGCAAGAACGTAAGCTATAATTTTTTTTTAAGACAGAAAAATCCAGATTTGGCGGGAAAAAGCTAAATTTGGCGGGCAAAAGCTAAATTTGAGGAAAAAGTCAAAATTTAGCAAGAAGAGTTTATTTGTGAGTTTTGTTAGAATATCTCATACAACAACAGAGTTTTTGCGAAATATTATTTCGCATCCGATTGTTTCAATAGGGGCAGCTATATAATATAGTCATTTGACTTTGACCAAATTTGGTCAGAATATAAGAGACAAACCCAAACATATAATCTGTGAGTTTGGTTAAGATATTCTAAGAATCAAAAAAGTTTTCATACTAAAGATTATTTTCGCGTCCGATTGTTCCTATGGCAGCTATATGATATAGTCACCCGACTTTGACCAAAACTGGTCAATGTAAAAGATGGTCTCAAACATACAATCTGTGAATTTGGTTGAGATATCTTAAGAAGTGCCAAGTCGGCACGGCTTATCATACTCCAGTTGAGGTAAACATTTATTTCCGAGTGCTTTAGGACCAAATGAACAAAACTAGCCCGCATGCGTTTAAAAATGACTTTGAAAAAATTAGGGACAGCCTAATGTATATGTAAATGCCACCTCATTTAAATTGCAAGATACTAACCAGACTTTTTCAAAAATTAGATTTGGAGATAGGCACTACCGCAGGAATAGCATATCCGTAGCGATGGATAATGTTTGCTGCAACTACAGTCAACTACACTGTCAACCAAAAACTAAGACAATCTCTAGAACTGCTAATATATTGACAGCAAATGTAGAATATACTATAATGAACAAAACGCTTGACTCCATCGACTTTTTCATATACATTATGTAAAGCCCGCAAAAACAGAAATGGAGAACACAGTTGAGATTTAAATTAGCCATTTATTAACTCATTAAAATTCACAAAAAGTACCCATACCATCATCACCATTAAAATAATCTATGCCAGCTAAGATGAAAACCATGCAAATCTAAAGTTAGATTATATTGTTACTAAAATTTATATGTTATAAGTATTTACTTACCTAATTTGTGTATTGCCAGTACCTAATAAACCTTTCAGAGAAATTGTGGTGCATTGCGCTCTGCATCCTAAATGTATAACGTATCCTAATTCCAACATATGGCTAACACATACAAAATATGATAGTGTATGTATTTATGTATCTTCCAATTAAAAAATATTTCTTTGGTTATAGCGCCAACAAATTTGATTAAGTATTGTGAGCAACAATGTGTTTGAGAAGTGCAAGTAATACGTGACATATAGAGTAACACTGCGGGCGAATTTTTAAGGAATTTTATTATTATTTTTTTCTTAAATTCTAATACCTGATCATCAAAGTGCAGCTCTGTTGAAAAAGTAATATAATGGATATGCTTTAGCCATTTTTTGGAATTAAGATTTACCAATGAATTTCGACCACGTTACTAATAAAAGATATTAATATAAAATATTTTCAAAATTTTGTTTACCGACCAAACTCTCATCTAAAATAAGAATAAATGTATTTCAAGAAAATCTAAAAGCTGCTATTAAACTTAAAATCCAAAGCTGGCTATGTTTCGATTGAAGCAAGTTTGTAAATCGGAGATAAACGAAGTCCCTATACCATTTCGGCATAAACTTTCAGGCATCTCCAAGTGAACGACTATGAATGCTTTCAAGCAAGGTGGATTTTTACCTGGTGATGTATTCGCTCGACGTGCCCTCTTTTTCGGGGCGGAAACATCATTACGAAAGCAAACATCGTAGTAAGCGGTTGTATTAAATTCTCTAAAAAATTTCCCTTGTGTGAAAAATACATATGCCGCTCGAACGCAAGTCGTTTGGTTTGTGTTTCCAGAGATATGAAAAAGAGACAAATAAATGCAACAGGAACTGTGGAAGCATGCACCGGTGAGCAGCTTCCACAAAGAGAGCAACAGGGATAACAGCGTCGATGCTGACGGCTAACAGGAGCTTAACAGATCTCCATAATCACAATTAATTAATTGGTTACCTACGGGTCATTACAGGAACAACAAGACAAACATGCCATTGCATTTTATTTTGATTTATATATTGCACAGCGCACAAAACGAAAATGAGTGAAGAGTATAGAAAACAAAACAAAACAATTTTTCTATATATCTATCTCTGTCGTCTCTCTCACGTCAGACTCATTTTGACAATTCCGCCCCGAGAGAGAGCGAATACATCACCAGGTATAAATCCACCTTGCTTTCAAGTACATATTAAATACATATGAATCTAATTATTACAAACTTGCAAATAAAAACAAGGGGGCTCCGGTCTAGGCATCCTGACCATCCCGTATACATATTCTGTCAGTTTGGTTGAGATATGTCAAGCAACAAAAAAGTTTTTCATACTAATACTTAATTTTCGACTGATCGCTCCTATGACAGCTTTATAATATAGTTGTCTGATCCAAAATTAAAATCTAACTTGATCTGCGTCCAGTATTCAGCAAATTTGAAGTCTCAAGCTATTATAGTTTCTGAGATCGACGCGCTCAAACAGACGGACAGTCGGACGGACGGACAGACAGACACACAGACGGACATGGCTCAATCGACTCGGCTGTTGATGCTTCCTTCTCCCTGTTACATACATACATCACACAAGTCTAGTATACCCTTTTTGACCATTTTCAATGGGCACAGGGTATAATGAGAAACAAGTCGATATAAAAATGATCCATAAATGTAATCCTAAGATCAAACCAATCTATCTGTCTACCTAAAAATTAGCCAAAGCGAAATCGGAAAAGTTCGCATGAATTTAAAGCCATTTATATACATTGAAATGGATTTTATTCGATAGTGAAAGTATTTGGTTTATAAATATTTTAAGCGTAAATTTAACCAATTGTTGATGAATTATGCGCTCCTTTATATAAATAATCTTGAAAGCTGGTCATTGTACAATTCTTCCTGGATTTCTTCTGTAAGCGACATCTTAAAACCGTCTCAACCAATTGTAAAAGTCCGATGATTTAATTGAATCTTCTGTGAAAATAATGTGAGAACGAGACAATTTTAAAATAAAAATGATTACCAAGACGAACACTGGAAACACATTGGATGCTGAACATCTGATCTAGCACCAGCGACCTCCCCAGAATCCGGGACCCGACGGGCCACACCAGCTGTTAAAGGGTCCATTAAATGGCCCGAAACAGGGATCATAGAAACCACTCGGAGCAGCACCGCCACACATTCCGATACAGGCGCCAGGGTAGCAAGTATAACAGCACATGGTGATTAGTTATGAGCTGCAGAGTAATGTCTATTTTATTTTGTCTATTAACTGTCTTTTACATACAATACACGCTTTACACGAAAATAGGAAAAAATGCCAAAATTTCAAAAATATTTATATTGAGAATTTAGTTCTAAATGGTTCCACTGTCGGTACGAAACTGAATAAAATATTATATTTAAAGTGAAAGGTGACAGAGATTAGAAAGTCATGGCGTGTTTGGTTAGTAAAATAAGTATTGTTGATAAATATTATAATAAATATTATAATAGTATTTATCGAGCCGTCCTCTTCCTCGTAGTGAAAAAAAGAAAATCAATTATAAACTAACAACTATCTTTACGTACATGACACTGTGTCATTTGCGTGAGAGTGAGTAACTGCAAGACATTCCTTCTTATGATGATTGTAGAAAAGATGAGAATGCAATAAACCAGATTCAGTATGTTATGAATGTAGGAGAAATATTTCGGTGGAATATTGGTCAGATTATTAGAATAGAATAATGCATTTAATAATTCTTTTATTAGTTCATAAAATATAGCTAGAGAATAAATAAAATAAAAGGAAAGCTCGTAAATAGAGTTGAATGGTAAAAAAATAAAAATTCTAACGTTCATCCAATTGTTCAATATTCCATCTTTCTGTTCCTTAAGTTGCTCGTGATTCTTTCCATTTTTAATGTAAATGCGCCAGACAGCTACAATAATAAGTGCAATATTAATGCGGATTAATAAGGCCGCCTGAACAAAGAAATGTACAACGCTGGACAAATCAATCACTGCAGAGCAAAAATAAAAGACGATTTATCTAATGGCTAAAATTGAAAAAAAGATATATTTACTTTTGAAAAAGCAGTCGCAGTAGTTAGTTATAACCCACATTCCATTTTGAATCAATATCGAGATTTTTCAGCAGATGATTTGCCAGAATTGTGATCCGGAGAATGGCAAACACCGTAACCCGTAGATTCTGTTGAATGATTACACACAATTTAACAACCAAAATTCGCCACAAAGCAAACGCCATTACGGCGTACCAGAGATAAGTTGAAATACTGAAGAAGTGACCCAAAATAGCTGCAGAAGAAGTGGAATTTATCACTCCGAGTCAGGGGTCAGCACGACCTTATCTATTGTGAATAGGAAATGTGCCACACACGTTCAGTATAAACTACCGACCACTGTTCTAAGTTATGCATACAAATAAAATAATTTACCCACAAATAGCAGCTGGCTCCAAAAAGAAATGTCTCATTGTCAATGAGGCAATGTCTCAGTAGACTACCAGACAAGCAGATCAGAGGAGAGATAACATTTCTCATATACATTCTGCAGGTTAAGCACAAATATGTAAGCACTTGCGGAAATAGAGTGGAAACCGAACTCACTGAGAGACAAATCATAAATAAATATAGAGATCTGTAAAAGATCAAAAAGATATTACCAAAGGCGTAGTGATAATCATTAATGCAATTCATAGACAGCAAAGTGTAGTTGTATCTCTGGTTGGCCAAACTCCATTGGCTGTATGCAAGAATCTCGTTTCGACACATGCCCAGTATCATTCGATCGACAAAGCGTGCAATTCTAGATCCCATAAAAAAAACCTCTTTACGAGGTAAAAGTCTAGTGACGAAAACATTTTCATGCCCCAAAATTTCTAATAATTTTGTGACGAATAATATTAAGTTTAACATATAAATTATTTTAAACAACATTTTTGCACTCGGCACATTGCGCTAAAATGTCTCAATTCTTCATACCAAATAAAACTCACTGTTTTGCGCAGTGCCGAATGCAAAAATTTTGCTTAAAATAATTTATATGTAAAACTTAATATTATTCGTCACAAAATTGGATATCAGAAATTTTGGGGCATGCAAATGTTTTTGTCACTAGACTTTTACCTCGTAAAGAGGTTTTTTTATGGGATATCAGAACTTTTGGAATAAGACATCAGAAATTTTGAAATTGCCATATTTTTTGACAGTATAGCTTTGTCAACTTTGTTTATTGTTTGTACAGCTAAAACAAACTGTCTGGCAACACTGGTCCCCTTTACAAACACACATGCCCAGCGCAAAAGCTATCAGCACTCTTCAACTCTGGCTGCTATGACACTTTGCAGCTGCTGTCCTATTCCCATTCTACCTTTTCAAATAAAAAATAAACGTTGAAGGTATGCCTAAGAGCCCTTCGAAACACCTTTTCAACGATATGTAGATCGCATCCGTAGCTTCTATCGTTTGGATGCTACGGGGGTTTCAATTTTAGCGGATTTTAACGATTTCCCGCTAATTTAGCGGATTTCGAAAAAGTTGTAGAACAAACGATTCTATATTTTTGATTATAAAACGATATATCTGCCGCAAAAAGAATTCACCACTTGCAAGCAGTTTATTTCCTCATTACGCTGCAAGCAGGGTACATACTGGATATGTACATGCAGTAGTGTAAAGGTAAAAGGTATATTCAGTTAATAGGTAAGATCTTGTCCAAACGAATTTTGATAGATATGTTTTATATGTCAAAAAATGCGGAATCAAATTGCCTATAACATATAACATATTTTAGAGTGATTGCATGTGTAGATTTTTCTTAAATCGCCAAAATGTGGAAAAAATACCTTATTTCACCTGTAGCTGTTTACCTTTATACTTAAAGAAAAAACTTTGAGGGTATGCCTAAAAGCCCTTCGAAATACCTTTTCAACGATATATAGATCGCATCTGTAGCTTGTATCGTTTGGATGCGGTTTTTAGCGATTTCCCGCTAAACTAGCTATTTTTCGAAAAAGTCAAGTCCTCATTCAAACTTTTAAGCTAAATCAACGATTTCATACAAACAAACAAACAAACAAACAGACTGACTTTTCATCTCATTTTCGGAAGGCGACTAAAAATTTCAAAATTAATTATTTTTTGAACCAATAATCGGATTTTGATGATCGAGGTGTCATTCGACGCGCATTTTTAATTAGAATAGTAAAAAATTAAATAAATAAATAATTAAATTAAAAAAATTAAAAAAGGCTCCAACGGCCCCATTAGCTCCAATAATTTAAATTTTGCCCCTCCCACTTACACCTGTTTATCTCACGAACTAGGTGAGTTTCTAAAAGTCTTAGTATGCACATTTGTAAGTTGAATTGATACCTTTCGATCGGTATATAACTCGACCTGATCGGACAGTCATAGCAAATTTTCCATTCTTCCTGTGTATATATGCTAGTCGCCTTCGCACCCTTCGTGCTGCTTTCGTCACTAGCGCGGACTGCCGTCCGCAGTGATAAACATAAAAATTAAAAAATTCATTTTGCATAGTTATGACACACCTCAAGCAGTTAATAGTCATCGTTATGACTATGTGATTTTTATTTTTACAATCTATGCGTATCCCAGGTTGTACCAAAAACTGATCCCTTCTCTTTTCTCTTTTGTTCCATCGTTTAATATAATAATTATTTTTGGATTATTCAGCTCTTGTGTGTGCATTTGATTTCATCAGCTGGATCGAGGCGATGTCGATGTCAACAGTATCGAATGCAGAGCTTAACTTTGCACACACATCCTCTTAAATGTTCCTCAACAGTAACGCTTTTTTCCTCAAAGAGTATCCTTTAATTGTAAGTTTTGGTTTGGTTTGGAGGTATCATAGTATCAAAGTAATCACAGCCGGGGATTTCGTTAGCCCTAATTGATGTATAGACACAGATGAACGATAAAATGTTTAGCTTCAATTGAAGCTTTGTAACTGGCTTACAATTCAAATTGAACTGAAATCGACTCTTATCAAAACTAATTCCTAGATGAATAAAAAATCAATAAAAACTTAGCGAGTACATCTGCACATCTGGCAAAACCAATTAAAAATTGTATTTTACCTGTCAAAAGCCACGTAATGGATGTTAATATATTATAAAATTTGTGATTGACCGAAAAATTTACAATTTGAAATTAACTGCATTATGTTTGTTGAATCCCACTTTTCCTTTTGAAGATGTTGCTGCTAACAACAAGGTCCACAGCCTCCACAGCATGATCCACAGCCCCCACAAGGACCACATGGCCCACAGCAAGGTCCACAACCACCACAAGGCCCACATGGTCCACAGCAAGGGGTACAGCAACCACCACAGCAGGGAGAGCAGGGAGAACCGCAGCACGAGTAGCAGAGATTGCACATCTTGATATTAAATATTATATTATCGTTCTTCACGGGTTAGATTTGTTAGGGTGTGCTGATGACTTGTAGATTTCACAAATCTCGAGGTTTTTTTTAAGATTTTGAAATCCACAAAGTCGATACACCTGATGTTCAATTGCAGAAAACACTAGCACCTTATTTCAAATAAGTAGAAAAATGTTAATGAAAATTTGAAGATAAGTATATTTTTTTTTTGTGTTACTTACATGCCTGAATACAATTACATAAATTCACAAATAAAATAAAGAGATGTTGACTCTAAAAACTCCAATAGATTTATGAGATTTATTACAACTTATTCAACGGCATGCCGTGGCATGTAGTGCCGCGGCACTAGGAAAATTTCTCAAAATTTGGTGAAATGTCAGAGCCTACTTTGTTGTCATTGTCAGACCTACTTAGAAATCATTTGATTGATAGGTTAATTTCTTAAGAAGGTTTCTAACCTAAAACAAGTTCGTAAATAGCTTAACTTTAAATCTGATGTTCAATAAGTAGAGCTGCAATTGATCACATGGAAGTTTTGCATTTGAGAACTATTAGCTAGGAAGTTAAATAAATTAAATTAAACAATTGAATTAATAAACTAACTTTGACTTACAACTTTCTTATCTGGGTAACAAATGAGATTCAATATTACCAGAGTAATAAACTATTTAATAAGTCGCAGTTCAATTGATGTAATTATTGAAATCTTAACGAAAAACTTTTTTTTACAATTGGTAATCGAGAATACGTCATCCCAGAGTAATACATTGCTTTACAAGGCATTTTCTGAAACCCCATGCGCTAGCTATCTACTATTATTTCCGAAATAGTGTAAGTTTTATCGTTAGGGCCAGGCAAACGATAATTTTGCTGAAAGGTGAAATATTTCTTAAATTGCCATTTATTTTCACATTAATAAATTGATTGATTAATCGAATATTTAGAAAAATGGAAAATGATTTTTATTGATTATTGCCTGCTTTGATATTGGTACATGTGATAAAAGACAGTTTTATATGCCTTTCCAAGAATATAATTTTGACGGAACCGGTCTTTATAGTTGAAACTTCATCAAAAACCATAAAATTCTTCCTAGATTTCTTCTGTAAGCGAGATGTTCATACCGTTTCAACCTATTCCTAGTATTTTATTTTCCACTTCGAGGATCCTTGTGTTTAACTATCAGGCAGAAGGATTATTATGTAAGGTAGTACATGCGAAATATTGCTGTTACCAGGACGAACATGGGAATACACATAAGTTTGTCCATATTTAACACCACCGTCCTCCACAGCATCCTGACCCACAAGGACCACACCAGCTGTTGAATGGCCCATTGAATGGTCCGAAACTGGGATCATAGAATCCGCTTGGACCACAACCGCCACAAGATCCGATACAGGCAGCAGGATAGCAAGGATAACTGCACATGGTGAATTGGTATGAACTGCGAAAATGAACCGATTGTATTACCAATTTAAATTACAATACTGCACTTTATATTACCTTACTCGCGTTACACGAAAAAAGGAAAGACTTAAAGGTTTTTTTAATTTATTTATTTAAAAATTTTAGTTCCAAACGGTTTCAACGAAGGTGTTATACTGACTTAAAAAGTGTTTAAAAGTCGGAAGATTAACTTTGTCAAGTGAGTGGAAAGTCAAGGACTATTTGGATTACAATTTTAACTTTAAATATACGATATTTATAATATGAACTGTGAGTCACAGTGTTGCAATATTTGTTTGCATACATTTATCAAGATAAAGCTTATTGCTTACATCACTTTAAACATTTATGTTTAAAATTGTTTTTGTTTTTGAGTACAGATTAATAGATATGCTGCTCGCATTTGGCACATTTGAATCTGATATATTTGTATTTTATTTGGGGCGTTCTTTTAGTCGAATGCTTCTCGCTTATTGATTTATTTACCGACAGATTTTTGGACTGCCTTACCTGTGCCCGTTGCGGAGCTGAAAGGACAAAGGTCCACAAACCTCGCAACGAAACTCTCTCAGCGTCTGCTGTCCAATAAGTGTCAATTACAATCAATTTGGCGGCAGCTTTTAAGTGTGTATGTCTCTGTGTGTGTGTATCTGTATCTGTGTGTGGGTGTGGGTGTGGGTGCATGTTCTTACCTGTTCGTTTCGTTTTACGCTGCGTATGCGCAATTTTCTTTGGCGTCACTTAAAATGCGGTTTTAAAGCCAGAAAGCGGCTTGTAATGAATGCTGATTGACAGCTTAAATTAAATTTGCAAACAGAGATAAAGACGGACGTCGATTGAAGCTGTGACTGCGATTGTTACTGAAGCTGTGGCTGTGACTGAGTCAGAGAGTCTGAGGCAGATCCGATAAGCCGTGAGGCAACAGCACAAAGCAAATATAAAGGCAAACCAGAGCATACTTTGCAGCTCAAACAAAAAACAGTGCATACTTTGCTGGGCAGCAAACTTTAAGCGTTTGCCTTTTGTTTTATGCATGGCACAGCAATTGCAGGGCAGTTGATGATTGATTGATGATTAGCCTGGCTTCATTTCTGTTCCACTTTAAAACAAGAATTGGCTGAAACACAAATAGAAACTCTGAGAGAATTCTCTCCTTCCTTCTCTCACTCCCTCTCTTTATTTGTCTCTCTCTCGGCATTTGCCTTTGCCTCTGGCATTATGGCAAATCAATCATTTTCATCCTCAACTGCAAACTGTGTTCCAACATTCATCGCATACAGTTCTTTCTCTTGTTGTGCTTATTCTCGTTGTTATCGCTGATGTTGTTCGTGTTGTTGTTTTAGCAAATCAATCTTCACTCAGCGCAACTACGAGTACTAGTCAAAAAATAAAGCAACAAAAATTTCAATCAAAAATCTGATAATAAGCATTGTTGACAAATTGCTTGGCATTAACTTGGCTTGCTCGTCGCCACCGATTGCCGTTTACCGACTCAAATTGTGGGCCATAAGCGACCAACTGGGCTAATATGAGTTTTATAGTCAGCAAATATGACATTCTCGTCGTCCAATCAGTGCATAATTTGTGTACGCTAGAATTATGAATGAAATGTGTCGCTTAACTAAAATGATACACAACTGAAAGCATTCCGACATTCGAGTAATCACAATATGAGTTAAGAGTTTGATGACAGCATGTGATTTTCAAATGTAAACAATCTATATGAGATGCTCACGATAGTTATTAAACTAAGTGGATATTCTGTCGAAATATTATTATGTATACTTCAGCTTATATTTTAAGTTTATGTAAGCAAACTATTATTACTCTTGGTAAATATTATAATTTTGTAGTATTTTTGATGCGTATTATTTTGAATCTTAAATTAAAATGACTCTAGGTCATAATACTATTTTAGCTCTGGCAGTTATAATACAGTCTTATAGACTTCCAGGCCAACTTACTTATAAATCAGAAATCGAAATTATATTTTGAAATACATTGTAAGAACTGCAGAGCAATAAATCGATCAAATTGATTTATAGCTTCACCATTTACCCAATATATTAAAATTTCTTGTGTGAATCAAACAAATATATAAACGGGAAAATGCATAAAAAGAATAAATGCAAAATATAAATATTAAATCGAAAATGCACTAATTATTTGCTTCCAATATTAAACATCCCCAAACTCAACCCCAACCCCATTTCCACCCCACTCCCCAAGTCTTCTGCTTCCAGTCTGCTCTTCATTAAGCAATTATGTTGTCTGCAGCCAACGAATGTTAAAGTGTTGGGACAGTATAAAACAATTCATAAAACACTTAAAAAATGCACGGCAATTGAAGCGATGGCCATTCACTGAATTGATTCCATAACAATTAACATTTATTTCAGAATTTCTGTGTGTTGTGCATTCGACACATGTGTACAGTTGAGTGTGCGTTGAGTGTGAGTTGAGTGTGAGTTGAGTGTGTGGGCTGGGCTTATTTCTTATTGTGACACATGAAATTGACAATTGCAGCACAACAAAAATATACAAATTACTGTCCCCACCTCACTCCCAACTCTCTGAAACTGAACAATAAACCGGAAAGCAATTTTTAAATGCTCGAATATAAGCAGAGTATTTGGGGGTTGGTCGAACTTGGACTCTTGGCCATGTCAATGTGAAGCTGGTCCCGAGTGTAATCAATTATAATACTGTACAACTACAACTTCAACTACTTCCTGTAAGTGGGTGGAAAATATGTTTTTGTGTGTCCTGTCTGTCCGTCCCTCTGTCCAATATTAATGGCTTTATAATTGTACTCGAAAGCGAGTCAAAGACATGGGAGCTTTTTCAATACACTATTCACACGTGCAACTAGTTTGTCGCATACTTATTTCATTCAATCAGCTGGGGGTAAAACTCGAAAACTCCCCTAATGTTTAATTAACTCATAGACCATGCTCTCTGCTCACCCGAAATTAACACGCGTTGTCAGGCACAATTAAAGTACCCTTTCAGAGGATATGAACTAATTATGTTGATTTGAAGGTCGAACATAGTCAACCTCTGTAAATGCGATTAGTGAAAATAATAAAGTTTGATACAAGTTTTGAATTTAAATTAAATCAACTAATTATGCAACAAAAAAACAATACAAAATAGTACACAATTTCGTTATTTTGCAGACAGCTTAACTTTATTTGTATTTGGGATTTATCTTTTGTTTTTTTTAGACCACGTACTTTAAAAGGGTGTAGGCAGAAATCTTAACAGCAAAATAAAGAATCGCTGTAGCCTTAACACATGTGCATTTTGTCATATTCTAATGGTAGTATTCGGTGGCCTAGTGTGATAAGCTTTCGTTTGCAATTTTCGGGGGTCGCGGGTTCAACTCCCAACGAAACAATTCTTTTTAAAAATTGTTTTTTATTAGCGGACTAGTAGAGCATTAGTCGTGGGCTCAACTCCCGGCTTGGACAGACGTTTTATTTTGTTTTAAGATTCATTAATATTTTCCATTTTTACATCAATTCAATGTTAATATTTGGTTTTTTTTTTGGTTTATTATGAAGAGGTGTGGGAAATGCACTTATCGCTGTCTCGCTTTCTCTAATACTTAAATCAATTTATTTCGTGCATTTATTTTAAGCGTCTGTTAAATCTGATGATGTGCTTTAATAAATCATTTATAATATCTTAAATGTAAATGTATCATCAATATATTTAGGTGAAATATATATACTAAAATATTTTAATTATGTAGCGACTTTTAATATTTTATTTTAAGCAGTGTTTTCTTTTGCATAGTAAGTACGGGGTCTCCGACAGTCGAGTATGCTCGACTGTAGTACCGCCGACTAGTTTTTTATTATGTTTAGTTTGAAGCAAACTTTTTACTGCACTTTAGTTTGTTGCCTCCTATTGTTTTAATTGTAGAAAGAAAATGTATTATTTAAGTTTCTTAATAAAAATATATTCATATAAATCTGGTAAAAGTATATACACTTGACATTAGAGGAAAACAACAGATTTCTCAGAAAGGGAATTCCATCTTCGTGATTTTCCCTTTTGTGTCTGCATGAAACTCAAATATATGAGTTCGTATATATGTATATATGAAAGTGGTTGTCAGAGGGCTGCCTTGTAAATACTCGCAACGTCAGACTGACTGACTCAATTGCTAATTAATTCATATGCGTGGTGTCAAAAGTTGTTGTTGCTTCTAAGTTGCGTATACGCAACGTCGGGCCTGTAATTAAAGGTGTGTGCGAGTGCGGGTGTGAGTGTGAGTATTTGTCGGTGTCTTCGCATCAACCACAAAATCTAATTTGCACATTTTCGCACTTAATTTTAGAGGGAAGAAGCGATTGAGTTGATGCCCTGACAGCATTGACAAGTCGCTTTTGCTTTGCACTGGAAGTTGAGGCTGTCGCTGTCACATGCGGCGTATGCGTAACGTCGACGAAACCACATGAACACACATACAAAGTAGCGACTAATATCATTTAATTTATTCAGTTTCTAGCACAGCATGCGTGAGTGTGTGTGCCAGTGTCTGTGTGTGTGTGTGTGCGTCGTATTAATTTCCGTTTTTGTCTTTTCTACTCACTCGCGTAATTTTCACTTAGGCAAGTGCTTTTAATTCATGTGGTTCTTAAGTTAATTATTGACTTTAATTACACTTTTTCAGCAGCCTTTGACATTTGAAAGATTCAATGCTTCAACGAAAAGTTTAATTAAACAAAGTTATGATTATGTTGTGATTTTTACAAAGAATATGTATTAAATTATCATGACCTTTTCTCAGTTTTGTAACCAGGTCAAATTTTCTGAAATTTAAAGTCTTTTCTTTCATAGAAGGTTGTTTTATTTAAAATGTCTATTTCGTTTGATATTTCAACAATAAACCAGAGACAATTTCTGTGGAGTAAAGTTTTATTTTGTTCACACACAAATGTAGGACAGGACAATAGTCCCAAAAAGGAGAGCAATTTGGATTTTTGTTTGTTGCTGGTCAGTTTGAAAAACGTGTCTGGCATTTTTTGGATAGCCTTTTGTTAATGAAACCAAAGTGAAAGTCTGTCTGCCGAATTGATTTCTCAACTGCTCTGATTTGTGGTCGGCAAATTGTTTTAAATTTATATCAAATACAACTGCCATATGAACTCCTATGCACCCACTTCAAATACTTACACATACCAAACACATACATATATGGGGAAAACAAAAAGTTTGTTGAATTAAGGGCCGACTTACGACTGGCATCCATTGTGCATACTTACGCCATCTTCGCCAGCCAACGAAGCGTTGGATTTTAGCCGAGTTCTGGAGCGGTGCTAAGTGCAGCTTACTCAGCTCTTCCCATCCTCCATTCCTCCCTCTCTCTGCCCACAATGCCGTTAGCTGTATTTAAAGTTCGAGCAAAGTTTTTAATTTAAATTGAGAAGAGAACGAGAAGGAGAAGGAGAACGTGAAGTGCTGCAACTGCATCTGAGGTGAAACCAACCCGAACTCTCGCTTTACACACCTTGATTGACGCAATGAATGATTGCTAACGGATTTCTCTCTCTCTCTCTCTGAGTACCATTGGATCCCATGGCCCGTAAACTCTGCACTTGACACGCAACTTTTCCGGAGGCTTGAATTTATATGCCTGCCAGTTTGATTGTCACCTGAGCCAATAAATCCATTTTCATGTTCAAATAATGACGTCATGGGGTTTCTTTCAGTTTACCCAATGCTCTACAATTGGCTTAAACTTAAGCAGTAAAAGGCGCTAGAGTGCTATTTGGTAAGTGTACTTGCTACTGAAAAGGACTGGAATTTTGAGTACATTGTGGCCAAATAAGAGAAGGAAATTCCATTTAAATGTTGAAATACCGATTAAATGTCTTGATAAAGTATTGCCATTATATTAATTTTGTGAAAGTTTTCAACTATTAAATATAATATTATTATTTTCTATCGGTGTATCCTTTTCTATTGCACACTATTTACATATTTCCATTCAAACGAATTTGTTCCACACCTATCCCAAACTAGTTTTATCATGCAACGGATTACTCTTTCTATTCTTTTAGATTGCATTTCATTTCAATCTATTCTATTATTTCAACATTTTCTTACTTCATTTTATTTTACTCGTAATTTAGTCCAGTCTAGTGTATGCTATTATTACTCTTACAATTAACTTATCCCATATTTTACTATCATATTCTACCCAATCGTTCCACAATCTCATTAAATTGACAAAAAAACTAGTCGGCGGTGCTACAGTCGAGCATACTCGACTGTCGGAGACCCCGTACTTACTATGCAAAAGAAAACACTGCTTAAAATAAAATATTAAAAGTCGCTACATAATTAAAATATTTTAGTATATATATTTCACCTAAATATATTGATGATACATTTACATTTAAGATATTATAAATGATTTATTAAAGCACATCATCAGATTTAACAGACGCTTAAAATAAATGCACGAAATAAATTGATTTAAGTATTAGAGAAAGCGAGACAGCGATAAGTGCATTTCCCACACCTCTTCATAATAAACCAAAAAAAAACCAAATATTAACATTGAATTGATGTAAAAATGGAAAATATTAATGAATCTTAAAACAAAATAAAACGTCTGTCCAAGCCGGGAGTTGAGCCCACGACTAATGCTCTACTAGTCCGCTAATAAAAAACAATTTTTAAAAAGAATTGTTTCGTTGGGAGTTGAACCCGCGACCCCCGAAAATTGCAAACGAAAGCTTATCACACTAGGCCACCGAATACTACCATTAGAATATGACAAAATGCACATGTGTTAAGGCTACAGCGATTCTTTATTTTGCTGTTAAGATTTCTGCTACACCCTTTTAAAATTGAATAACTTAAAAAAAAACCTTTAAAGACCATCTACTAACAAATTAATTAAATTTAAAATATTAAAAAAAAAAAAGTTTTGTCCGCGCCGGGACTTGAACCCGGAACCCGAACTGAGAATTTATTCAAAAAATGGACGCTCAGCACATTGCGCCACTGACGCTCTTGAATAACAACTGTCGAATTATAGATTTCATTGTTACCGGACTGTAAGTCAAATGTAATTGTTATCTAGTTGTGATTGTTGTTGTTGTTATTGTTGCTGATAAGGTATGGCAAATAAAGGAAAATTTAGTTGTTCAATATCTTCGCTGTTTATTATCCGAACGCTATGAAATTTTCAGTAAATGTGGAGAGTAATATTATCTTCGTATATGCTTTAGGAATGTCTATCTTCAAAATTGTCCTTATAATTTAAGATTTTCTAATTTGTGGGCGTTTAAGGGGGCGTGGCCAAAATCTAAAACAAACTCGATCTGCTTACAATATAGGCGCACCTACATACCAAGTTTGAAGTCTCTAGCTCTTATAGTCTCTGAGATCTAGGCGCTCTTACAGACGGACAGACAGACAGACGGACATGGCTATTTCAACTCGGCTGTTGATGCTGATCAAGAATATATATACTTTATGGGGTCTGCCACGCCTCCTTCTGCCTGTTACGCACATTTTTTTTTGTGACAAAGTTAATAGACCACTGTACTTTTTTAAAGTTTTTTTAATCAAAAACTGTTTATTTAATAACAATATAATTAATTAAAATTACACAAAATGAATATCACACAATTGACAATAAGAACAGAACTTTATTTTTTGAAGTCTTCTTTGCCTTTACTCTTAGAGTAACATCTGAGTTTCATTATTTGATCGACATTTATACCTCTGAGGTTCAGTTTCTATTGCAAAGATTTAACATGAAATTGTGACATTTTGTGCATTGCTTTTGGTTCAATAAAATCAACAATCAACAGTCGACCGTCAACCGTCAACGGGACAAAGAGGTCACAAAAAATTATAGAAATATATGAAATGCTCATCATATTTTTATAACCACGTAGACATAAAGATTCGTATCGCTACACAATCTCAAGGCAATTGGGAAATGGGAAATGGGAGAAGGGGAATCGAGAATTGGGAACTGAGAAGTGGCAGCTATTTTCGGTTGGGCAAAACGAATTTGTTGCCTCGTTGTTGCTGTAATCTTTTGTTATGTGACCAATAAAGTAGGCGGCAGTTGGGCCGCAGGCCAAGCACAAATAACACTGGCCCTTGCCCAGGACGTTGGTCGAGACACACAGAAGTGAGGTGGCTAAGAGAGGGGCGGTTGGGGGCGTGGTGGCGTGCAAAATTGGTACGTAAACCCGACATAAGCCAAATGTGCAATAAAAGGATTTGTGTGAGAAATTGCACGAGCACGCATTTTAAATCCACATTAAGTATGTATGGCCATAGTGGGAGGGGGGGCAGAGTTCCGGGGGCGTCTCTGTGCAGGACAAGAGGTGGCTCGGCTGCTTGTAAATACGAATATAAATAAACATGAAATATAAATGTAATGAAAAGCACAAAGCAAAAAAAAAAACAGAAACACCAAAGGGGCGAGAGGAGAAGGAGGCGTTTCAAATTGTTGAGCTGTTGCCACGACGTGATTGAGAAATGATTTGTGTCGGGGGCTTCGTCAGTACCAGAATATTATAAATAAACATAGAGTTAGGGTAGTAAACGGGTGCTGTTAAGTATGTGCCACAGATTCTGGGCTGACTTTACAGCGCCTTATACTAATGCAAGTACTTAGAAACACTTAAATAAGAGAGTATTTTATGTATTTTATTTGCATAGATTAAAAATTCAACAAATTTGGAATCCAAATTTACCATATGTATAATGATAAAGTTTGATTTCAAATTATATATGTATATACTTTGGTATAAATGCTCTCTATTTATTTTGATAATTTCATGATGATTTAATAATAGAATTCAGAGATCCAATAAAATCTGTTAAAAATAATTTCTGCAGTTTTCTTTTTTTAATTCTAAGGTTTTTTCGATAGCTTTTGTTGCGATGATCAATGACTTCTTAACTGTAATAAATTAAAATTCATTTTATATTGTGGCTTCTTTTAGAATATCCAGTGAATAATATTATAAAATAAATAGTTGCTATACGATGAGTGATAAAATTTGAATTGTATCCTGTGTTAAGTTAGTTTGCATGAATTTAAATGAGTTTGAATATATATTTATACGTGAGTGAATATGAGTTAGAGTATCTCAGAGCTGGACACAGCCGAGCTGAACTGCGATCTTTATACTTACTTTTATGCATAATTTAGGCATTGTTAAGGCCTATTATTAAAGATAATTTCACTAATCCGAAGCGTATACATCGTTAACAGAGATCTCAATGCAAAGATCGATGAGATGAAACCTCAGTCCTCATGAGGGGCAATTATCATTTGGCCAACGGGCAACTTTACAACTTTACAACTGTTGCAATGCCTCCCGCAACCAAAAGTCACAATATGAACAGAGTCTGCCTTACAGTCAGAGTAAAAGTCTCAGACTCAGTCCCAGTCCCAGTTTGAGTCTCGAACGCAGTTCCACAATGAGTTTGTCTTCGTGTGGGGCAGGCCGGGAGATAAATCAAGTTTGTTGACGCCTTTGGCTCTGCCTTGTTAACTCTGTCGGAGTTTGAGGCGATCATTCGATCTGCAGCCTCATTGGCCTGTTCTTTGCGGATCTGGGCGTGTACTGATGCTTTGTGTAATGTGAATAAATTGATTTGGGGTCACAGGGTCACAGCTGATTTATCAAGCGTATCTTATTGACTTGCGGGCTTGTATAATATTACTTTATAAATGTAAGTTTGTTAAATATATACATTTAACTGAAATTGCCCATCGAATTAAATAAAACAAAACTTTAAAAAACAATTAATTGAATAGCCGCAGCAGTTGAAGAACAACTCTCTCTCGTGGAAAAACAGTAAAAAACAAATACTGAAAAACTTGTAAAACAAGTACTTAGGAAACTTTGTGCAAACAGCTCTAAAACATCAACAACAGCACACCAGCTCACACATACACACACATATACATATACACATATTCCAACACACACACACATGTGAGTTTTTCTCAGTCTCTTTGCTTGCCGTGCAACAAGGGAGCCTCCAAAGAGCCTCCAAAGTGGTGGCTCATGTTTGTTTACTTTATACTTACAACTAAAACAACAACATCCACAAAAACAACAACAACAAGTAAAACGACAACATTTAACATCGACATAAAAAAAAGGAAATACAACAGCAACTACAACTACAACACAAAGTTTCAAGTGAGCATTTGGCATTTCACCTAAATTCATTTTATGCCTGCAGATCTTTTCGCCAAATAAAGAATTCAATGTAGGAACAGCAGAAAGTTTCATTTATAGCTTTATATTAAATAGAATTTCTTACATTTTAGACTCCCTATCAGCAATATTATTATATTTAATATAATTTTTCATCTTTGCCAATCATCTTTACTTTTGTTTTCGTTGTACTATAAATTGTTTTATTTTAAAATTCAAATATTTAAGACAAATGTTCTTGATTTTAGAAGGCAGTCCTTATTTTTGTCAGGATAAATGTCCTCGATTTCGATTATGTTTAATGAGTTTTATTATGATTATCTATTTACTAAATATACGTTATGTGATTGATTTTAATAATATATATATCACGCATAATGGCAATGTGAAATAATTCGGAAAAACTTCTTCTATTTATTTTAAAAATTAGCAATTTTTATATTAATTTATGAAACTGAAATAAATTCTACTTATATTGCACTATTTAAAAGCAAGGAACACCTTAAATCTAATTGATATTCACAAGTTATTCATTAAAGATGCCCAAATAATACGAGTACCTCCAGATATGGCCAATTGTCACATCACAATCAATGCCCACAAATCTCAGCGAGCTCAACTCATTTCCTAATCAATTAAATATTCTGATTTCAACTGACTGCAAAGCCCAAATCAAACGAATGTCCTTTCGGCATGGACATGTACCAGGGGTAGGGGACTGCAGCAGGTTTCTTAAGATTCATTCAGTTCCGAGCTTCGGGTCCTTTTGTGATTGCGTAATTACGTCTAATGAATTCAAGAAAAACGAAATTGAAAGAGAGCGCTGCCAGACCATCGCAGGAATTTCTTTTGGTCGACATTCCATTCTTTTTCTTATTTGCGTATCCTTTTATTTTCACTAGGATTTGTTCTCCTGTCGTTTTTCATTTTTAAGAAATCACAGGGTTATACAAATTTAAGGCGAAACTTTTCGGTTGAGCTTAAAATCGACTGTAACATCTACATAAAATTGTGTGTCGGGTTTTGTGTCTTTCACAAAGCCAATTAAACACTTGGCCAATCGATTTTCCGCATCCCCCTTATCCCCTTATATTTACTAAGCTAGGGTCCTGTCAGGAGGAGCTGTTTCCTTTAGCGCCTCTTACAGCCTCTTCACCTGCAGCTGTTGCAAGTGCTTTAAGCACATTTCGGGTAATTGACATTTTGACATCAATTACCGCACTTTCAGGGCGTAAAACTTGTGCCCAACCCTTTTCTCCTCCTCAAATTGTTGTTGTTGTTGTTGCTGTTGTCACTGTAGTTGTTTACTAACTAAAGTGCCCGTAAGAACAGTCACCTGAGAGAGCTCCTTGCTAATGATTCAAGTGTTTTCCAAATGGGCAACGTCGCAAACTAAAGATAAAGTTGGAACAAGAGCTGGAAATTATTTGTCAATTATTGGATCACATTTTTACAATCAATTAACTTTTACAAGCTAAATCTCATTCAAGCAAAACTTAAAATTCGTTATAAAAGAGCGTGCAATATTTTTGTTAAAATTAAATACTGTATTTAAGGAGTCATTTGCTTTCCATCTACTATCGCTAAGAGTCAAATTTGATTTTTACTACTATCCATTTGTATATATCTGCAACTAAAACATTAAATTCTCTTGGCCTGCATTTCGATTCTCTTGGCGTCCAAGTGGCGCCTTTTGGGCAGGAACAATCTGAACTGCCAGCGGGAACTCAATGCACCAGGGCCAGAGAGACAGCCAGACTGTCAGGCTGCCAAAAGTGGGTCAAGCAGCCAAATGTTCGTGTATTGAAATCGTAACAGTAGCAAGAATAGCAGCAACAATAATATGGATGGGTGAAAGTCATGAATGATCGACTACCAGATGCCTTGTAGAAAATTAAAAGGTTTGCATAAGTTAAATGAAATAATAAGTTAAAGAAAAAATTAATTATATATCTTTCATATAATATTTGGTAAAACAATACCTAGCGAATTGAATTGAACTATTTAGTATAAATATTTGTATGAAAGCTTTATAAATATATTTAATTTAAATAATTAACAAAAAAATATATATTTTTATTAAATAATAATGAAAAAAATCCAATTGTTATTTGATAAAATTTTTAAAGTTTTTTTTATTAAGTAAAATCAATATTAAATTAAAATGAATAACGACGACTATATTGATATTTGATTTGTTGACAATGAAATTTTATATTACATTAAAATAAAATAGAAATATATAAATGAGTATATCTACTAATAGTTTATTAATTTAAAACACTTTGAAAATAATAATATTAACTATTTTGTTTATTTAGCAATCAATGCATAATTTGTTTGCGTGCTCCTTTGACAGTTACAGTTTTGCTTACAGGGTATTAAAACAGCAACATCAGTTGAGTAGAACAAAGGAAATGTCATTGAATTTGTACACCAAATGCAATGGCAACGCTAACAGAAAAGCAAGAGGAGAATTTAACGCTTTCAGCTCTCTCTTTCCCACTGGTTGGTTGCTAACGTTTTCAAGTCATTTTAGTAATGGAATGACTTTTGAATATTTGAAGAGCTGTTTTGCAGCTAGAAAACTTCACTTGACTTGGGCTTGAGCTTCTACACATGGCGAATCCTTGGGATCTTTTGATTTGGGGAAAGGGAAAACTGGCTGCCATTTTTCGACCCCGTTGCGTCTATCGTCGCCTTGTAAAAATTTCATGAACTGCTTCTCTGCTGTTGCCTGCCA
This sequence comes from Drosophila subquinaria, assembly GCA_037043405.1. NCBI lineage: Eukaryota > Metazoa > Arthropoda > Insecta > Diptera > Drosophilidae > Drosophila > Drosophila subquinaria. The sequence continues at coordinate 201,883 of JBAMBL010000466.1, read as the reverse complement.
TCGCAAGTTTCTTTTTAATCTTCAACTTCTTTTGCTGCACTGTTTTCAATTTCGTTGGCATGCACCCATCTATCCATCTACGAGATACTATCTATCTAAGTATTTATCTATTGCAGCAACACCAGAAGATACACAAAGAGTGTGTGTGTGTATGTGTGTGTGTGTGTGCTTGGGCCAGTATCAATTGCTCAAGTCAAGTGCCAAAGTTAGCAATTGCAACATTCGAAAAGTCGTTGATTGCCAAGTTACGAGTACATGATTAGACTTTTCAGTTAACACTCAAGGCATTTGGATTTTTTGTGATGATGATATGTAAATGCATTGAAATTATTGATATTATCATCATTTCATAAATTATGATGTGTTATGAATGTGTGTGAAGAAGAATTCTTACAACTGAAAGTAATTAAAAACTTATAAAAAAAAACCTATTTACAAGTTAAAAGTCTAGTGACGAAAACATTTCATGCCCCAATATTTCTGACATTAAATTTTGTGACAAATAATATTAAGTACATATAAATAAAAAAAGTTTGTTTTTTGCATTCGTCACTGTGCAAAAAAGTTATTTTTATTAGGTATGAAGATATGGAAATTTGTGCGCAATGTGCTTTTGCTGTCATTTCATCGAGCTCGTCCGATGGTGATGATTTGTGTTTGCATTTGGTTTTGTTCGTTTGAAGCAAACTTTTCGGTATCAAACAAATCGGTATTTAAAGTAGTTTGAAAGCAGTCCGAAACGAATGTTTTCGTGCAAGACTCTAGTATGTAAATATAAAAAAAAGAGGGAAAATCGCCGATTGCTGCTTGCGTCATCTGAATCGCCTTCGCAATCAACATTTATTGTTTTTAATGTTTATACTTTTGAAAGGTTTTCGTTACATTTTGTATAGGCATTAGCGTGAAAAATACTAAACTATTAAGATTCCCAACGGAGGTACGATATCAGCACTGCAATTAAATATACCCTTATTAGGGCATTTTGTATGTTTTGAATTGTCGAGAGGTTAGAACTAGAACTATTATGAAAATAAATTAGTCCTTGGATGGAACTTTTATGGCTTACTTTAGGTAAGATATTATTTTAAAATATACATTTACATTTTACGTTAATATATATTTCTGTAATATATTTTAAACCTGATCTAGACAAAGAAGAATGGGCCTTAGATATATGGTAGGGTATATGGATTATCGACTAGTTGATGTTTGTCGCTTAGAGTACGACGTACACATTTCTTTTTGATCCCAAAGTTTTTACAGTTTCAACTTGAAGTGGCAACCGCGAAGACTGAATTGATTTAAAACTGTTCAAAATGCGGATCAAATCACTTCAAATTATGTGTCTTTATTTGTCGTTTGCAATAGAAAATGCTTTAATTAGCTACAAGAACAACAAGCTGATGACAACAACAAGCTACGAAATGATTCGTGAATCCATATTTCAAACTAGTTGTATTTCTGCGAATGATATCTCTGCTTTTAGTCCTTGTGAAATTAGTTTGGAGGGCGATACTCTGGAGTTTAAATGCACTGTCACAGAAGAACCGATAAAAATAACGTCGATTGGAGGATCTTTTACATTAGATCAAGAAGCGATGACTATGTTTAAATGTCTTACTGATCGGCAATTTACACAATGGTTTACGGACGAGAAAGACTATCTAAGGCGTATCTTTAAAAAGTGTAAAAGAGGAAACATATCTTCATACTCTATAACGGGCGACACGGGTACAGAGTGCTTAAATTTCATAGCATCGAATTTAAGTAATTTAAATCAAATCACGTGGATACCGGGTGAAGAATGTGCGCCCATCAATCAGTTTCTACGAAACTTTACATATCTACGGAAACTTCATATGTATTTTCTATTTCCCAAAAGCACAATGCGTTGCAATGATCATTATTTTACTAATCTTACTCAGATTAAGGAACTACAGATTGACTTTCTGACGGTTGATTACCTCAAATCTACAATCGATGAATTATTAAAGAAAATATTTCTAAGGGGCATGGAAAACTTGGAAGTGTTAACACTGTCGTACTTGAACGTTTTCGAGTCAACATCATATGAAGTTAAAATTCCAAAACAACTGCTTCAAGGCTTGACAAATTTATCGTCAGTAAAATTTATTAACTGGAACATCACAAGCTTAGCCAAAGAACATTTTCAAGATTTAGACAATTTAAGGCGTTTACAGTTTAAAGGAGATTTGAATAATGGTTTTGACTGGCTAAGGTATGTTTTTAAATATTAATATAGCAATATTAGTATTCTCATTCCATATAAAATCTTTTCAGTTCCACAATTATACAAGATAAACTAATGTTTTTGGAACTATACAAAGATGAATACATTCCGAAAACCAATGTCTCAGCATTTATTTGCCGAAGTCCAAAAATATGCGAATTTAATGTTGATGTAAACAAAAAACCTTGTCCCGAAGGATGCCAATGCTCTCTAAGCCGAGCAGACTTGCGCTTTCAAATAGTTTGTGACCAATCAAAGACTGAGATGGATATTCCAGAGCTGCCTATTCCAATAACTGGGAGTGTATCCCTTTACTTCAATAACAAGAACTTAACTCAGTTGCCAAACTCATCATTATATGGATATTCGAATATCCGCGAGCTTTATCTGGCTAACAACAAATTGAAAAGTTTAAGTGTTGGACAATTGCCAGTAAATTTAACTTATTTGGACCTTAGAAACAACAGTCTTCAATCTATTAAGAACGAAGTACTCGAATTTCTTTCAAGACGAGCGGGAAAAATAGCCATGAAACTCTCGGGAAATCCATGGAAATGTGACTGTGATGATCTCAAGATGCTGCAGTTCTTCGTCGACAAGTCTAATTATATCGAGGATACTGTTCATTTAAAATGTCAGAAGCAAATTATTGATTTTCCATTTGTAATGCTTAAAACAGATGTCTGTAGATCTTACTTCAAGAAGTTATCTGGACCTGTTCTTGGATTAGTAGTCTTGATATTATTATATATATACTTCCAGAAATTTATTTTAATGTGGTTGTACGAAAGAAATCTGTGTCTCCGCTTGGTATCCCGACCTGAACCACAAGTTGACATTGATCTAAAAATCGATGGTTTTCTTGCATTTTCTCATGTAGACCTGGAACTGATAGGAGAGTACATTGAGAAACTGGAGAGAGGTCCTCGCGAGTACCGACTCTGCTTCTATCAACGCGACTGGCTGATAGGCGAATCCATTCCGGCATGCATATTGAGTTCAATTAACGATTCCAAGAGGGTTATCATCTTGATGACCAATAACTTTATCAATTCATCCTGGGGCCTCTTTGAGTTCCGCTCGGCCATTAGAGCCACTGCGATGGACAAGGACAAGCGGTTGATTGTCATCTTGTATCCAGGCGTTGACCTAGATAAACTGGACTCCGAGCTGAAGCTCTACATGAAATTTAACACCTACCTGAGGCGAGATGATCCACAGTTCTGGAGGAAACTGATGTTTGCGATGCCTCATAAGCCAATCCAATGTGAACAGCCTGCCATCACAGGAGGTCCAGCAATTGAAGACGACCAAGTTTGAAGGTGTTCAATGGGTAAAAATTAATGTTAAATCAATGCTGAATATATTTGTTAATTATTTGACATTTTACCAATTTCAGAACAAGCACATTGCGACTCTGCGACTATCAGAAGAAACTCTTTATAATTGCAATGTTATCCTTATCAAGATCAGAGAGCAGTTAAAAACAAAACTGAAATTTAAACATTTTATACAACAATTTGTCTCAATATAAAATTTTTTATTAATTCCTTATATTTAAGCAACCAATTGTAAACATTAATAGTAATCAAGTTGATTAGCAATGTAATTATTAAAAAAGAATTTCCTACTTTTTTTAGCTGACACCAAGGGGATCTGTCGTACACTTTAATTTACTAATTATTGATTACCCCACAGTAAATTTTCAACCTCACGAGCAACTTGAACAAATGGCAAATGTACAAAGTCAACCGATGAATTTCGTGACCAGTTCCGATAAAGTTATCAATATTCATCCTTGGTCTAAATTCATTAACAAAACCTTGAGTGATTTTTCATAGTGAGCAGGAAACGGGCAACTCCTGGTTATTTTATTAGCTTTAGCTCCACTTTATTCATAATTGTTTCTTGAATAACTCGCATTTATTTTCAAAATAAAATAAACAAATTATCAAATTATGGAAATTATTTAATGCTTTTGTAGATTATAAATATAAATAAAAGCAATCGTCATTTGCTCCACAAATTTAAATTTTGTCCCTCCCACTTACACCTGTTTATCTCACGAGCCAGGTGATTTTCCAAAAGTCTTAGTATGCACATTTGTTATTTAAATTTATACCTTTATATAACTCGCATTCTTCCTGTGTAAAATGCTAGTCGCCTTTCGCACACTTCGTAACATAATGTAAATATCTAAACTCTTATTCTAAAAAAAAAAAAATAAAAAGTATTTGTAGACTTTTTACTCGTTATCAAGATTTCGATACTTAAATTTAAATAGGTTTATGAAGTTGTAAATATATTACAAGCTTTAAATCAGAATCGAGTGCTCGATGAAGCTTGAATACGTCAGTACTCTCATAATAAGCTTTCCATTTAATTCAACGGAATATTTGTTTTGTACCCATAAAGTATCTCATTAATAGAACTTGTTTTTTTTGTACTTAGTTTGTCGATTGTATATTTCATATTCTATGGAAAATATTTTATCAATGCCTTACTCACTCTTTTTTGAATAACGAATTGTTGACTTTGTCGAAAGGCCAAGAAATTCAAAATTTCCCACAGAGCTTCAAAAGTTATGGCTATAAATAATAAGTTGGCACCCACATAGGAACTACCTCCATCCGTTGAGTTCAGTTGAGTTGCGGCCCATTAGGCAAGAGCTAATCTATTTTGCCATGTTCACATATTTATGATCACTCAATTATGTGTGTTCCCGTTGCCTGACAAACAGTGGGCGTGGCAGCAGAAATAAAGAAACAAAAACAAAATGTGAAACAAACAGAAGAGAACAAAGCAAATGCGAGTCTATGTGCATTTAGCATTTACCATTTCCATGTCCATTACCATTTCATTTATTTGGCCATATTATTTATGCGTACTATGGCTGATGCCTAAATTGGCATCAATATGCCCAGCACCACACAGCAGCAGATACCAACATGGCCAACAGAATCGAAACTGCCACGCCCACCATTGACTTTCTGGGCAGCTCGTGTGAGGCATTAATGTTAATAATGTATGTGGCAAATGCATGGCAATGTACTCGTAAATAGTTAAAAATTATATTTGATTACGGACATTGGCGGACATTGGCCTGGTCCAAATGATGTCGATGACCGGTCCAGGATGGTTTCAGTCTTGTCCCGTTTCGGGGACAGTTCGAAATTGATTTTTCTTCGGCCCGTGTGTGTGTGTGTGTGTGTAAGTGTGAATGTTTTTCGGAAAATTGAGATGAATTGTTTAGTAGGCAATTTGTATAAGTGTTGAGGCACAGGCCAAATCTGGGTCTGTCCTGGGAATGTCCTGCAATATCGTAACGTGCTGAAATGAAACTTAAAAGTGTTTCTTATGTCTTCGCCATAAATGTGCGTCAGCAAATCTTTGCTTCCTCAAACTTGTTCTACACTCTTACGACTATTTTATGGGGCACTAACTGTGCTAAAGTTCTTTATAAGTACTTACGCCTTTAAACTAACGACAAACATCAGTTTATTGAGTAAGAAAATAATATAATAATCGTATAGTAAATATGGCCTACAAGTTTGCAAGTAGCATACACTCAGAAATTAATATATGGCTAACTAACAGAAGTACTCTTTATTTTATGAATAAATTTCCATAATAAGTTATTTCTCTGCAGAAATATAATTATTAAAAAATTACGTTCTCTTAAAATATTTGTTTTTTGGTGTTCATTTTGAAATAAGTTTATTTATTCTATAATACGTTATTATCATAAAAACTTTTTGTCCAATTTTTTTGTCTAATAAGAAGTTATTTATAGAAAAATAATTTTTAGGAAACTTCGTTTTTTTAATGATTGTTATTTGGTCTTCAAATCGCTTAGTTGCCATTTTTATATCCAAATTTTGAAATATAATACTCTATTGTCATAATAATTTTTTTACCCAAAGAATTTTACAATTTGTAGCTTATACTCAGAAAATAAATATTATATTGCATTGGTATTTAGAAATATGTCTTATTATCCGAAATATTCTTGTAATTTATGAATAATTTCCCTAATAACTTATTTACCAAATTTTTTATTTTAAAAATTGGTTTGTTTTTAATGTTTGTTATATGGTGTTCTAGTCCCTTAGCTGGAACTTTTATTTCCAAATTTTTAAATAAGTAAATATATTCTTTAATACTCTATTGTTCCCAGCTTGTCCATAAAGTTAACAAACATAATGATATAGGACTGATTGAGGCTCATTTCGTGTTTCTTATCAAAACAAGTAACTAGATAAGATTAAAAAAAACATGCTAGAGTTTCTAAATTAGTCAAATTGACCAAAATATTTTCCTGATTTCCATAAATTTCGAGTTATCGAACAAAAGTAAACTCTTCTCCAGTTGGAGGATTCCCGGAAGATGTCTTCGAATTTGTTCAACTGCCGCTTTTTGTTGCCTCTGTTGTTGCCCCTGTTACACATTATCATTTTACATTGATTTTCGGGCTGAAGAGGGCACAGGTTTTTGCCTCTTCTAGCCCAGTTGAGTAACAGCCTAATGCAGTTTTCGTGTTAGCCGCTTGCATTTTAATGCAGGTCGGAAGTTTTTGACCGAATGCTGACATCGAATTTAGCAGAGAGAACTACGATACTGGTCAACATTTTAAGCCAATTAGTCAAATTTGTGGCCCTTCAACAAATATGCACGACTCGAGCATGCTGAGCATTTATTTTAATTTCGTTTGCTCGACCGTTCCAATCCAAAAACCGGTTCTGACCCCAGTTTGATGCCCGTCTGACCTTTCAACACTTTCAACACTCGTGCGTGCGTATCGAAATCTTAATTGTTTGGGTTCTCTTTTGGCCAAAAGTAAAAGGAAAAGGATAACTTCTCACTAATTGTTGAAGGGTCAGCGCCAAGTGTGTCTGCAGGTGATAAAGGCAATATGTTTTCATCCATCAAGAGGTTTTCCTCCAATTTCCAATTGAAAAGCCAGACACACAACGAGCAGTGGAGAAGACAAAGCTGGAGACGACGGTGTGCGGTCTCCTAAAACTCCTTGGGGAGTTGAGTTGAGTTCAAGTGTTGGCATTATCGCATATCCATAACGTTCCATTCTGCCCTGTGGTCAGGTAGAAAATTTTAATTGGTCATGCTTAGATTTGTATTCAATGGACTCTCCCCATCGCATTTGATTTGCTGTGGCTCTTATACTTTTGTATGCATAATAAAATGTGCCCCATAATGAAAAGTTATATGATAATTTCTGGCTACTCATCATAATCGAAATAAATGCTTAAATACCCTGTAATCATAGTAAGGAGAATCCAAATAGCTGTTAAATAAAAATTTGGAAAAAATTTATTTTTGAAAGACAACTCTGAAAATATTTTTCAGTTGAAATATTTCGGAGACTTTAGATTCTCTTTAAATTATTATGTAAAATATTTTATTAGTTCATTTATTTTTATTCATAAAAATTACCAGAGCTTGCAAATAACAGTCGACCGTTTTTTGTTGTTCAAAAATAACTGTTATTTACTGACTCTTTGCTTAAGTGTCATAAATGAACCGTTCACACAGTTTTTGAACAAATCGGTCATTCTCAAACCACAATCAATTTTTAAAAAGCAAAGGGCTCGGGTTGTAAACTGTCAATTTAAAATTGAGCGAATTAAATAAAAGTACCGTATGCGGCGTAAAACTTGCAGGATCGCACTCAACAAATTTAAAACGGCATTTAAATGCAAAACATGCTGAATTAGTGGAAGAAGTTAAGAGCAACGATTACATTGAAGTGGAACCCATGAAGCTTAACACAGAATAAATAATTATAATATATGTATGTGAATTTATTATGTTTACAGGGCGTAAATAGGGTATTCATACTATTTTTGGGGGCAAGATGCCACTAATTATGGTATACTTTTCAAAATTTTAAGAAGTATAACATAAAATAACGTGGAACATAAGAAAAAAATGAATGAACGTTTGAACTGAGCTTTTCATTTTTTGTTCACCTAGTGACTCTCATATTTTGAGTACTCAATCGGTTTTTCTCAATAATTTGTTATTCAACCGAAAAGAAAAAAAGAAAAACCGAATTGATCTGCTCAGACAAAGAGCAAGCGTGTGTGTTTTTTTCGGTTATTTTCGTGAGTAGATCGCAAAAAAAAAAACGGTCGACTGTTATTTGCAAGCTCTGAAAATTACAATTTTTATATACCCAACTTAATGAACAATAAGAGGAAAATCTTGTCTGAATTATCATCATATTTTAAATAATGGTTTATTATGTTTTAATTAATTTAATTGTATCGAAATGTGCTTTAAGGATAGTCTAGCTGTCGGGACAAATTTTAAAATTGTATTTAATATTTAAGATTTTAATTACAGGGTACATGATAGTATATCAGCTTTGATGGTTTCTTATTTAGGAGGGTGGATCGCATTTTGATTGCTTTGCTAGCATTTTGTTTACCTTATCTTCAAAATATTGAAAGGGTTCTTGGTTAAGATCGGTAATGCGTGTGGGTGACCGATGAGATTTATGGATTATCCTATTGCCAGATTACTCAATTCAGTAGTGACTAATAAAACATATTTTATTTTAAATTTTAATAGATATGTAAGAAAATATAGCTAAGGTCTAGATAGCTCTATAGCTTCTTTTGGTGTAAAGGAATGAAGAGGAAGAATTAAAATAGTAAAAATAAAAACAGATAGAACGATATATTATCAACAATATAGTTGATTGCATCTGATAGCTTCTGGTATTAGTGCCCATTTTTAATAGGTTGCCATTTGAGTATACCAATTGGCAAGAGAACATTCGTGTAAAGTTGAGAACAAGGCTTTATAATTAAATAAAAAAAATTGAAAACAATTCAGAAAATAATATAACATAATCATGCTGGGCAGTCAACTGAATGCAGCCGAAGATATGAACAACACTCGCAAACACACACACACACTCACACAATGCGATGTATGGCAAATGTTAATGGCAATAAAAATAGTAGCAGAGAACTTTGTATATATTCCCTCTCATTCCTTTTCTATCTCGCTCTGTTTGAGCCGACATATCGACGTGGCATCAACTTTAAAATGCAATTGCCACACACATTTGTAAAATGCCTGTGCCTCGATTTGAACTCGTTGTTGTTGCTGTTGCTGTTGTTGTTGCATCTGCATATCCTGGCCATATGAACAATTATGTGTTTGCATTGCAGCAGCAGCAGCAAAAGCAGCCGTCGATTTCGATGGTCAGTAAAAGTGCATTCGATCGAAAAGTTTTCATTATGTTCAGAGCATACTCGGTCTTCCTCTCTCACTCTCTCCCTCTCTCACATCCTAGAGCAGGAGAGCATTTGAGCTGAGGCAGGACACGAGGCAGAAGCAGGAACTATCTACGTTTCAGTTCATTCATTTGCAGAATGCATCTGTAACTGTGCATGTGTGTGTTAGTGTGTGTGCTGGAGTGTTTGTTTGTGTGTGTGGCTGTGTGTATAATTCAGTCAACTATTTAGCACTTGCACAGTGCACGAAATGGCCTACGCACAGAGCCATGAAATTGAATCGCAACACTGAAATGGAGAGACTTAAAAAATTGTGGGAACGAGCAGTTAATGCGTGAAGCCGAATTCTTAATACACTGACATAAAGAAAAAAGAGAGATATAAGGGGAAGAAGTAGAAGAAAACGATAGACAGAGCAAAAAATTCATTTTAATATACATTGATTAAAGCGCTGTATCTTAAAAGATACTGACTAAGGTCAAAAAATACAGAGACGAAGCATTGAATTATGTATCACAAGATGCAATTTAGATTTCATGCACTTTGTTATAAAACGATTGAACAATGGGAATAATCTGCTATATATGAAAATATGATATAATATAAACTTGTATTATATTATAATTGATTTTATTGAATTTAAACTCTTTCAGGAATTTTTAAAAATAATAAATTAATACAAAAAATTAGTTGATATAAGAAAATGTTTGAAAATTTATTTATGATATAAAATTTAGATTTAAATTTTATTTGTTTCTTTATTTACTTGCAACAATAAACTTTCAAAGTTACTATGAAAATTAAAAGTCATAAAAATAAGTACAAATGGAATATGGTCAAGTACGAGTATATTATAGAATTATGCAAGTAAATTATTAAAAAGGCAGTAAATAACAAATATTATAACAAACAAGTTAATGTCATAGAGTCAACGATTTGGCAGAGCGTCAGTCATTATGGCGTGGATCGGAAGTTTTTTTGGCAGCACATTTAAAGGATAATTAAGTATTATAATTATTTAAGCTTACGAAACGACGACAGTCGTGTGGCATATGCAAAATTGCATCGTTGTCGAATATCAACAACAACATGCAACCTGGCACGCCTCATTTAATTTATGCCGCCTACGCTGGTCATGAGTGCAAAGAGAGAGAAAGAGAGAGGGAGATATGTGTGTGTGTGTGAATTGTATAGACAACAATGACGTTTTAATTATGGCCAGAGTATTCAGCCATTTGCATTGCATTGCCACAAACTGTGACAACATTTTATCTAAATTTGTTTGCATTATTATATCACAATTGCATTTTGGAATAGTCACAGTTTTCAGTTATCATGGGGGTCAAATGCGATTAAATTGAAGTGAATGTGATTTTGTAAATCACATGGGAAGTGTTGTCAAATTGAAACCTTATCATTCATAAAGAATTTAGTATTTATTGATATGGGAAAATGTATTCGTTTATACAGTTTGTCAAGTAATTGTTTGCAAAGCCTTAAAAATGTAATATTTCGACTTTAAATAAGAAAATAATAGCTTATTATATATATTTGGAAAGGTCATTTAATTTTCGTTCAAATGATGCAAAAATTTCCTTAACCCATTAAGTACCCATTAAAATATTCGAATTTTAAAAAAGGTCTACTTTTTCAACTTTTTTCCTCGATTTTTTCCAAAAAATGTTGGGATGCAAAAAAATTCTGAACACATTTCTAAGAGTAACTGCAAAAAAAAATTTTCAAAAATATTTTTGCTAGTATTTTTTAAAATTGTTTGAAAATCCTAAAAATGACCATTTTAACCCATTTTTCCTCATTTTTCATGCAAAAAGTGCCTTTTTTTCAGTTTTCAAAAAATTCTAAAAAATACTAGCAAAAATATTTTTGAAAATTTTTTTTTGCAGTTACTCTTAGAATTGTTTCCAGAATTTTTTTGCGTGCCAACATTTTTTGGAAAAAATCGAGGAAAAAAGTTGAAAAAGTAGACCTTTTTTAAAATTCGAATATTTTAATGGGTACTTAATGGGTTAAGGAATTTTTGCATCATTTGAACGAAAATTAAATGACCTTTCCAAATATATATAATAAGCTATTATTTTCTTATTTAAAGTCGAAATATTACATTTTTAAGGCTTTGCAAACAATTACTTGACAAACTGTATATTACGTCTTAATACCCTGTAGTTTATTCGTTAATTTCAAATTATTTTACTGTTGATAATAATTGTTTATTACCAGCATTCCCACAAGTTTTCACAACCTTTTCTGTAAGTCCCCGAGCACTCAGCAGACCCATTTTGACCCAGTGTTGGCGTTAATAGGATTAAACCACAGAAATATCTTTAAATGGATGCCAAAAATATGTAAAGATATTGGCTTTAATGTGCCACCGAAAAGAAAGCGTTGACAAAAAGTGGTTACCCCTTGGAAGGTGGAAGATACAGACCTCCAATGGTGTTCGACTTCAAAAACTGAAAAAATGTTAAGATGTTAAGCGCATTAAAAATGAAAACTTTGCTGGGGTCATAACAGAGCGTATTTGTCAGTGAGTCAGTGAGTTAGTGAGTTTCAAAGAATTTCCAATTTGGTCCAAATCAGTTGGCCAGCCTGAGAACGAACTCACTCGAACCTGGCTCGACAATGTTGCCGGCAACATGTATGGCAATCTTGAAACTCACCACTCAATGACTGCTAAACTGTTGAGCACGAGTTCGACTGCAAACTTGGAGCTACAGCATGTTGCAACAAACTCACTCAAACCAGCTTGGAGTATGTTGCGGCAACATGCAAGTAGCTAAGTAATGTTGCTAACAACTTCGGGCAACTTCGTGTGCGTTGCGCAAAGCCAAACGAACGCAAAGCCGAGCACGAAGCTATGCACGAAGTCCATTGAGTTCTATTTACAAAATAAAGAACAATATAGAACATATTGTGTCTAGAATCTAGATAATGATAAAGACGGTTCTCTTCTTGGCTGACAGTTGAAATTCAAATGGGAAAGGAAAATTTATATAAGAATTTCAAGATAACAGTTGATGAAATTCTTTACTGTAGAAGTCTTCTTACAAAGTGCAATTTAGGAATCCAATCCAATTGATTGATAAAATATTAGTAAATTAGAAATACAGAAAAGTAGACTAGACAATTTTAAAAGTATTTGTCATTTAAAAATGTACCAGACTATTTTGAAGTTCTGAAGTTTTTCTTAAAGCTCTACAAGCTTTTTTTAAATTCCCTTCTTAACATTGGACTTAAAATTCACTAATAAAAAAAGTAGAGGTACTCACTTAAAAGACGGAGTAAGATATGGATAAAAGTTTTTTTAAATTACCGAATAGTTGAGCAAATAAACATATAAAAATTAAAATAAATTTAAGAAATAAAATACGCTATTAAAATAATTGAATGTGGGTTTCGAAAATGTCTTTTGTGTTTATTATGTCAGAATATGTTGAGATCTAGATAGTTTTTTCTTTAAAATTTTTCTTTATTAGTAAATGCAACCAAAATAAAAACAAATTATGTATATAATTGACAGTTGCTGCAAATTATTTTCGACTGACCTTAAATCTAAATCTGCTAAATCATTGTTAAGTAATTTTAAAACGTAAGCAAATGTTAATTGTATTATATTTATATTTTTTCATTGGAGCTTCACTCTGTGTTTAGAACTTAAAATGGAAATTTGAAAGTTGATCAGCTATGAGTTCTGCCAGACACATTTTGGCAGACACTGTCTCAGTCGCTGTGTCAGTGACAGATGAGTTGCCTCGGAAGTTTACAGGACCTGTTAATTAGCCGCATTTGTTTTAGGCACGCGTCGCAGTCGCGTTCATCTTTAATTAGTTATTCATACATAATTTTAGTCGACAGACCGACAAAGTAGCCAATTTTTTAGCTCGAATGCCAACTGAATGCTGACTGGCTTCTTCTTTTATTTTATTTTATTTTATTTTGTTTTATTTTATTTGTTATGCCATGTTCGTCTCTGGACTTCATCTACGTGGCCTTCACTTTACTTCAAAATTATCATTTTTTTCCGCACACCTCTCACCCCGTTTCCCCCTCTCCTGTCGCCTCCTCCCGCCCCTGCAGGTTATTGTCCTGGCGCCATTTATTTGCCTCTGAGTGCGTCGAGGAGCAAAAAAGAAGAATATATATATATATAAATTTGGGTTATGCGTCGTTCGAGAAAAGTGAAATTAGCATAAAGTTCTTTTCTTTTTCATTCGCTTCGTATTTTTCACTCGCAAGTTTTTGCGGCATCTTTTCTCGTTTTTTTCCGCTGTCCTTTTACATTTTGTTTGTAATTTCTTGGGTGTTGTATTCAACTTGTTAACGTTGTTCTTGTTATTGTCCAAATGGTTGTGTTACCAACTTCACGAAGGCAACTGTTTAAGGCATTAGTCCTTTTTAATTTTTTGATGCTGAAATTTGTAATTTTTGAAGACGATTTTTAATTTGTCCTCTAAATTGGTCAAGCGAATAAAAAAAAGTACTAAAGTCATTTTTACTTTACATGCAACTCTTTTATAATCAATAATTTGTTTTGTAATATTTATTTCGACTTTCAGCTCATGAAATGAATGTATATTAAGTTTACTTAAACATAATAGAAATGAGCAGTTGTCATAATTATTTCAACTTGTTTATTAAGCAAATTAGGTGGAAATATCATAACTTTTGTTGCGTAACCACATTTTTATCCTCTTATTTACTCTCACATATTGTATTTATCTTTTTATGCAATTTTTAAAATGAAAGCGTATTTATTTTGTTGCCAATATACAAATATGCAATTGAATAAAAAGCTTAAGCTTCAAAACATATTACAATAGCTAATTTAATATTTTATAAAAATCAATATAAGTTACCAAAAATGGTTTAATTCCAGTGTAAAGTTTTTAATTTACACTAGTAATTACCGTGGAATGATCAATAGTTTAAATTATATTAAGTAAAATATTCATAAATTTATTTTAATTTCACATGTGAGAACAATTGAAATATTTGATGGGTTCCTATTATGATTAAATTTATCAGTTTATTATATTAGTTATTTAACACTTTCCACAATTTACAGGGTATTTACGGGAATGAAACCGGTGTGAAGCGAGATTCCGTGACGGCTTAATAACAATGCACTTAAATTGCTCAATCGTAGGGAGCTTTAAACTTATTAATTGCATTATTGCTAATTAACTTTAATTTATTTAGTAATTATATTTTAATTTTAGCATGTTTCATATATGCATGTGTGTGTGTGTGTGTGTGTGTGTGCTGAATGCTAGAGTATGCTATGTATGTTATGTTTGTCAGTCCAACGAGTGTAAAATGAAAATTCAATTGGAATTGTTAATGGCCCTCATACGCATACTTATATAGACACTTACATATATATATAATATAACATGGACATTCGCATTTACATATAAACAAACAGCTCGTTATGGATGTGTTTTCATATTGTAGATAATTTATTAATGCAGTGTGCAACACAATTTGTTGCATGAGGCATGTAAAGAGGATTTAACGCCACTGATGCCACCAAATGCCACCAATCCCAGCGATGCCAGAGAGACATTCGACTGGTCCGTGACATGTTGGATAACCCAAAGAGGGGGGGACAGAGTGGGGATAAATACGACAAGAGCGTTAACATATGTATGTACGAGTGTGTTGTGTACTGTGTACTGTGTATTTTGTATTGTACAACCGACTGGCAGCATATTGAGCAACTAATTAAAAGTACCATCCAGTACAAGAAGGAGAAGAAGAAGAAGAGCGAGCAAACATCAGACAAACAACTGTGACGACAACAAGTTGATTTTTGAATGAACAATGAAGCAGAAGAGGATGCTGAATTTCAGATCTCAGTTCTCAAGCAAACAACAATCACATTGTCTGCAGGACAATAACAAAACCGACTCTGAGTACAATATATTCTCAAATGCTCATATTTATAAGGTAGATATACATTGTGTATAGGTAGGGTATGTAGGGCATTCAAAATATTCAAAAGACTCTTAAAACTTATATACTCGAAATTGGCAAACTCATTCTTAGGCAACTCACGTATAGCTCAACATTATGCCATTATAATTATTTCAGTTTTAATTGCACATCCGACAGCAGTTTGTACATTAAAATTATTAATTACATTTTATAATCATTTTATAATTATAACATTTAATAAACATGTCCGTCAAGCTGTTAGATATTACTTTAGTATCCGAAATAATCAAATTTGACCAAGGCTAATTAGTAGAAAATTTATGAATTTATGTGAATTAAATCGATAAGCTGCTTCTTTAAAAAGTTACTATCGATTCTATGATTTTACTTAAACCCCTCTTTTTTGTCATATTATAACTCTACAATTTTATAAACATTTTCTGAGATACTCAATCTGTTAGATATTACTTAACATCCATCTTCTTGTAAGCAAAGTCATTTATATGTATCTACTTATGTTGAATATTAATTTTCATAGGATTTGCACTAAGAAACTGGAAGCATAGAAAGACTCAAAAATATCTATAAAATGTATCTCAAAATTATTAATAATCCAATTAATTTAACCATTTAACATGTAATACATATTGTGCTGATTGTTGTTAGTCGGGAATGTCAACTGTACCCATGACTTTGCCATTGCATTTACAGTTAAGTGAACTTTGGCTGAAGTTCCATTTTGGGGCCACTTGAAGTTGCCGGGGCCAATTGGCGAGCGCCAAGTTTAATTCTAAACAAATTTAATTGAAAAACTTTCGGGATGCTCCACTGATGCCAATGGTCAGATTTGCCGAAAGTGGCCAACAAGCCAACAAGCAGCCCGGAGCGATGCAGTTGCAGTTGCAGTGGCAGCCGGAGCAACAAAAGGATACAAATGCATATGAAATTGTTGCAAAGTTGCAGTTGTAGTTGCACTTTTTACTGGGCTATGTTTGTTTGTCGCGATACACTTGAGACTCGTTTGGCATTTAGTTTTCGGGTTTCGGATATTTCTTGGCTCTCACATCTCCTTGCAACTCCCTTGGTAAACTCTTCTTATTTTTAATATTTATTTTTTTTGTTATTTAATTATTTGCTGGCCAAAAGTCACCAAAGTGCTGCAAAACTTTGGAGTTCTTGATGAAATTTAAATTATAACTTTTGACTGCGCTCTGTTGTTGTTTGTGCAGAATTCTTTTTTCCCTTTTCTCCCTTTTGAATTATGATTGGCAATGTTATTTTGGAGCAAGACCATTAAACCAGAGTTCAATTAAATGCACTCAACTCAATGAACTTTACTCTTTAACATTTTCAATAAGGGAATTTTAAAATGGGTTGCCCTGTATTAGTATATATTTTATATCCATGGGATGAGTTATTGAATACTTTTTACCTGAGTTTAAAGCTGTTTTGACACTGAGGAAATTAATTCTAATATAACTTCATCTATGAAGTTTCTTGCTTTGGAAAGCTAATTATCGAATATATTTAACAATTGCTTCATTGTATATTTTGTATTAATCCACAGTAAATTAATAATGAATTAATTACTTATTAGTGAATTTTAGCTTTTTGATATACATATGTACTACATAGGACAAATTAATCTTTTAAATATGTCCAACAACCGAAAAAAATACTTGAAATTTGGCGCGTATTATTGGAACAAACTTCTTGGCATTAGTTTCTTCAGTGCTGAACTTTTCTTGTAGAGTAATGTACATTATTATTTTCAATTAGGCGAGAAAAATACGTGTGTATAATATATACAAATATGTATAGACAAATACATATAGAAAAACTTTTACACATAGACAAACAATGTAAGTACATAGAAAGATCTATGCTATATGCCATATAGTATATAGTAATGGAGATGAATCGCGACCATTTAACTATGAAATGCCGCTAAGTTCAGTTGCATACATACTTGTGTGTGAGAATGTATTTGAGTGTGTGTGTACGTATTTAAGAGCAGACAAAAGCAGCTGTCTATGAATGTGTGTGCGTGTGTGTGTCTCATGACTTTAGATATTTTATTGGTTCCAAGCGACAGAAGCGCACTATTCAAAGATTTATTTGAAAACTCAAGGATCAAGCTGCAAGTGCTGCCTGCTTATAAGTAGAACTATACATACATGTGTGTGTGTCTGTGCGTATGTGCGTGTGTGTGCGAGTGGGTATTCGTATCTGTGTAAGCATGACATTTGTCAACTGCAAGTGGCTGCCAACGAGCAAACTTGCATGCCAGTGTGAATGTGAATGTTGACGACCAAGTTATGTCCTTGCCACAAATTCATATACTTACTTACTCCAACATGCTGACATATACAGTCAAGTCTGCTTAAAGAGATTAGTTTTACCAAATTTAAAATAAATATTCAATAAATAAATAATAAATAATTGGATTTCTTTAAGACACCTAAAATGATAGGCATTGAATTATTTTCTGCTTTATTATTACAAACTTATAAAAAAAGTTTATATTAAATTTAGTCTCATCTATAACTAAACATTAATTATTTATTTATCTTTATTATTAAAATATTTAGCATTGCATATAAAGTGATGAAACTCTAAAACTATTTAAAATATAATATATATCTACATATCTTCTCGCGATTCTTCGACATGTTTGTACTATATATGCATTAATTCGAATAATTTCTTGGAAAACATTATTAATATTTAATATGAAACCATAACTAAATAATTTTCATCGACTGTTTCTTCAAACTGCCATCAATATATAAGATATTTAAGTTATTGTTGCAAGGAAATGTTGTAGAATTGTAAAAGAAGTAATAAGATAAAGCAAAGAAAAAGATAATAAAAGTTTGTTAAATATCTGTTTGACTGTTGTCATTCTATGTGCAGTGTTCTGAAGTTCTCTAATATTGTACATTGATTTGAAATATAAGTCCCTGTTGCATGGTCTAATCGGAAGTATCTGGCTAAGAGATACTCTTTTTTAAAAGAGACTGATATTACTGAAAAGTAAGTGACACAAGGAGTTATCTAGAATTGTAAATTAAACAAAAGTTGGGGTTCGTTATATCATTGTATGACTGTTTTGTCTCAATGCAAGTATATCGGAATATGTACATAAATATTCTCTATTTTATTCTATATTTCATATTAATTTTTGCATTTGTGTGCTCACTTCAAGTCTGCTGTTTATACACAAACACACATATATACATACACTTCTTTTTATATATATAAGGCTAAGTATATACAAGTGTGTGTTTTCTTGCATTTCTATCCTCCTATTGAAGGCAGCTGAGTTTTTGGGGCTTTGAGCCCCAACGAGAAATGTTCGTGCACTAAGGTTGCTCTGACTGCGCTGCTTTCGCAATGCAAGCGAACTTATTTGGTTGAGTGTGTGTTCCACTTTGTTTCTGACTTGCAACTTTTTTATTTTGCCAGCAGATTCTCGTAGTTGTTGTTGTTGTTGTCTTTTTACACTTTGTCGCATTGTATGGGGAAGTGTGTGGAACACTTGAGAACTACTTTTACTTTTGTATACGCAACACTTTATGCCCCAGTGTGGCCACGCCCACATGTCGATGGACATGCCGCCCCCTTGCCAACAACAACAACATGAACGACATTTTTGAGTTTTGGCTGACATCGTATCGGCATTTGTTGAAGCACCTGGCCAACAAGCTGAGTTCATCCTGCAACGTCTTGAGATATTCGTACTTAATACTTTCACATGTCCTTCTGTGTGGCATGCGACAAGTGTATGTGTGTGTGTGTGTGAGTGTGCGTGTGTGAGTGTGTGAGATGTGCAATTAATGTCACCTCATATGTGTCTCCTCACAGCTGAGACAAAGTCGGCAAGAGACACGCGATGAATCTGCGAAAATAAAACCGAAATTGAGATTTCAGTGTCAAGTGGGCAAGTCAACTGAGGTTGGGCTAAGATTGTGCAAATTATAGTGGAATAATTCGCAAGTAAACAACTCATATTGAAATGTCTTGCTGCCACGCCCCAAAGCAGCAAATACCGTTAGTTAGGGCAAGTCTAATTGCCGGGCAATGCAAAACAATAAGTAACAACAACAGTTGTTGCAAGCTTCGGCTTCCAACTGAATAAATGAAAGGATAATAGCTGCCAATAGTGGCAGGACGAGGAACAGGGGGATGAGGCAGCCGGGAGGGGAGGGAGGAGACAATTAGACTGTCAGGTGTGTCTCATCCAGTAGTCGCCACGACATTATTAACACGTGACTGCAAAATTTTAATTGCCTACATTAATTGGGCCAGGGCTTGGCTTAGCCATTAAAATAAGAATGATAATGGCAATAACAATAAAATTACACAGACTGAAATGAGACCATAAAAGGTAAAACAAAGTTCAGTGAAAGTAGTGAAACAACAACAACAACAAAACACCACAACAACAACGTCTAGTCAGACAGCATCCAAAAAGTGCAACGCGCTAAGGTAAAGTCATAAAAAGTTAAACATTGCGCATACGCCGCGTTGGCTGTGCTCTTTTTCCAGCATATTTTATTTAATTTTTCCTTTTTGGTTCATTATTATTTTTCATTTTTTTTCCGACGTTGTTGCTGTTGTTGCTGTTGTTTTCGAGTGGTTGTTGCTCTGCTCTCCGCTGTTCGTGTGGTCCATAATAAAGTTGTAAAATGCAACTATGTATTTATTGCCTGAAAATGTATATCAAAGTGGCGTGAATATTTTTGCTTCATTTTGTTTTAAGGCTTTTATTTTTATGGAAATTGTTATAAAGTTTCTTTCAAGTGGTTTTCCGCAGTTAAAGTTTTTAATGGTTGCACACACTGCTATCGAATATCATGAGCAGTTAAACAATTTCATCAACAAATGGCGGTTCGAGTTTACATATACATATGTATTTAATAAAAATATTTTATTTAAATTGCGAGAAAGTGAATCTCGTATGAGGTGCTAAAAGAGCGGGTAAATTTTGTTATGGTTTTTATTGAAGTATAAAACACATCTTATAACTTTATAATCAAAATACTTTGTTGAATTTGTGGAAAAAGGAAGCTATGAATCCAAAATGGTTATGGGACTGAAAATTAAAGGACCGAAAAGATTGACTTAATTTTCTCAAAAACTGGGGATATTAAGAATAAAACACATTAAATATTCGTAAATAAATTTGAACTCAAAAGTAGTTACTTAGTAGATGGCAAAATAATTTGTTTTTGAGGGCTTATCAATATGAATAAATTTAATTAAGACTATAAGTTACCCTATTTTCCAATATATACTTAATATTATAATAAAATAATATAATCTAATTAATAGTTTTATAAATTTAATAGTAAAGTTATTTGCTTTTGAGAGTCTTCCAATATAAAAAAAGGGGAGTAAATTTAATTTAATCTTTAAGTTTACCGAATTTTCTAAATTTATTTATAGAAATATAATTTAATAAATAATAATAATTTAATAATTTAATAAATAAATAAAAAAATAAATAAAATAAATAATAATAAATTTTAATAGCAGTTTGAAAGAACAAATAAAACTAATTATAATTTTTTAAAAATCATACCTATTTTAATTCTTTTGTATCGACAGATTATGTAATTATATGCTGTCATTCCCATTACTTGATTATTTCCCACTTAGGGTATATTTGTAGCCGTGTGAAGAGACTTTTACATAGATTTCCAAGTATTTCCATGTCGTCCGACACATAAAAGTGACACTAAATAGAACAGGGCCACTTCAGTCACTCGACCTGTTTGGGCAGTCATAAAATAGTCGGTGATAATGTATATTGATAATGCGGCGCCTGCTCGACCCGTGATCAAATGCTCATTATAAATCAGTAAAAACATGCTTAATTACATAACGAGTCGGGACGCACTGAACGCATGTAGAAGTTGTCAACGTTGTCGGAGCATTTTCTTTCACCTTTATTTTTAATGGAGCACTTAAAAACTGGATGACGGGACGGGTCTGTGGATGACCAAAGTGTTTTGTCGGTCGGTTACTTGCAGCAGACGATGAATCGCATGTTGGCTATCGTCTGGGTCATTTAGTGAGGGTTAGCTTTCAAAGACCCATAAAACCCATGTGCCAACGTCCCCTGTAATTTTGCCCACTTTCCCGGAAGTGTCACGCGATTTTCCGACATATTCGCATGCTCGTTGCGCATTTCTGACACGCCACACAACATTCTGTTCTGTCATCCAATTAGGAAACGAAGAGGTTTCCCTTTCACTTCAGTTCACTCACGTAGTTCCCTTTATTTTCACAGTTAAATAACAAAACGGACATCATTTAAAATTTTAAAACTGATTAGGATAAGATTTCTAGGCGTTTTTAAGTGAGTGTGAAAAGGTTTTATGAACTTAAATATAAAACCATATTTTTATCTTGAGCTGACAACTTCAAAGCTCTCCGAAGAAATTCGAAACTTGAAGAATCTTAAGCCTGACTAAATATATTTTCAAAATAGCATCAAGACAGGTCTATTAATAAATTTTCATAATAAACAAATTTCTTTTTATAACAAAGTCTTTCTTCCAATGAACAATTTCGAATACTCGTATTTGGGAGCACTATTTATTTATGTGTTGTTCCATTTGCAAACAACGCCTCACCGCAATAGATTGAACATTGTTTCAAGTCAGGGATCGAGCAAATAAATGAAAAAGGAAACCAGAAGGCGACCAACTTAAAGACAAAAGCCTTGTCTCGCATTGTCCTTTGGTGTGCCACAAGTTGTGTCAACAGCTTGGGATGGAAAACAGTAGAAGTAAGGGCCAAATAACTGGCACAGTTTCGGTTTTCGATTCGTATACGATATTGTTGTATGTATGTTGGCCCGTGTCAGCACAACATTAATGCCAACAATAACAAATATGTCGGGCCATCGAAATTGAAGTGATGAAGTGTGTAAGGTCCTTGGCGTCCTCGTCCTCGTTCGAGGAGCCCGCAACATTGACGACTATTGTTAACAGGCGGCGAATATTGTACATGACAGGCTGTGGCAAAAAGTCGGAATTGATGTGACCCGTGAACTGCTGAAGGAAAAGGGGAAAAACGAACTATACGATATTTGTATTTGCCAGTCGAAACAATAAATCCACTTGAGGCAGGCCCAAGGAAACGAAAAGTGTGCACAAAAAAAAAAAACAAAAACAACAAAGTAACCGGGCAGAATCAAAAAGGGAAAACACTTGACAAGCCCAAAGGCAAATGCCAAAATCAAAAAGAGTTTGCCGTCAGCAAAGTCAGACCCATTACCATCGAGGGAACTCAATAAGATGGATTGGAGAGGGTCTATAATCGCCAAGCAACTGAGTTATCGCCGAAACAAGGTGACTATCAAATGGAATTAACCCCTGCACCGTCACCCTCAAGCTGGACAACTGACCCCCCATTGATTGACTTGTCTTTGCTTTCTTGGGATCATACACTTGTATTTGTTAATTAATCAGGTTTGATTTCGTTTGACCTTTGGAGGTATTACTTATTTTTTGGTATAACGATCTCAAATCCTATGATTATGCCTTTAATATCTATGATTATTACAGATACAAAAATTATAGAATAGAAGGAAATATGAGAAATATATTCTCATTTTAAATTTGATATTCGAATTTTTACAAAGGTTTTAATTTAAAAAAAAAAAAAAAAAAAAAAATTATAAGTTAGAGATAAGAGAAAATAAATAATTTATTTTGTGGTAGAAATGGGAATATGGAAAAAGATTATTAAACCACAGTGTAATTTAGCTTTCTATTGAGATATTTTAATTTAGGAATAAATTTATAGAATTTTCCATTTAATTTAATTTAATGCTTTCTGTTTGTTTATTTGTTCGAGATTATTTAAAATTTTACTAAAGGTTAAAAAATTAATCTATTTTTAATCTTAAATAATTTTTAATTTAAAATAAAATTATATACATCCATATGTAACAAGAAACAACAAATAAATTTTAGAAAAATGTACCGAAACCATTACGGTACAAACGTTTCGGTTTGAGGTTCTTGAAAAAACATTTATTTATTTATGAAAGTTTATTTAATTTTGAGAAATCTTTCTTTTTAAAATAGTATTAATATTTGAGTATATACAAGAAAGACTCTGCTTTGATGTTGCTTGTTATTTAAGTTGATCAATTAAAAAAAGAATTGACTTGGCTCAGTTGCCGTTTTCTATTGAATATTTAAGTAGATGAAGATGTTGGCTAAAAGCTAAAAGCTCTTCGTTCACTTTAAGTTTCAGTCAGAGCATCTCATTATCGTTCGACTGTGGTTTGGAGTTCTTTAGACTTTCAGCTGTACTTAACTTTTTGCCAACTAATTTATTAAGCACTAATTGCAATTGGCACTAGAGCCAATTAATCAATAGCCAGAATGCGACGAGTATATTTAGCACTTTGATTAATTGGCCGAGAGCCGAGAGAGCAAATGCATTCAAAAGTGGACAAAGCTGTCCACAACTCGAATCAATCTTCGTTCGCAGCACTTTTCGACTTATCACGCTTGTTTTCTGATAGAGGGTAGGAAATGAGGAAATTTCCTCCTCTTTTTTCTCTGCAATATTGGCAATACATATTTATGCGCCTGATTTTCGTTCTTGACTGAAACTGACATTGGCAGGCAATAGCTGTCGCCTGCAGTGTTTCATGCTTTGCCTTGCTTGGCTTTTATTATTGTTTTGCATATTGAAGCTGTGCTGATATTTCTCTGGATATCTCAGAGCTTTAAGCTCGAACACGGAGTGGCAACAACAAAAGGTAAAAGTGCTCGAGTGCCGTCAACATATTCTGTTGTTGTTGTTGTTGCTGTTGCTGATGTTGTTGTTGCTGATGTCGTCTGGCTGCGGCACTTGAGACTGAC
Source organism: Drosophila subquinaria (assembly GCA_037043405.1). Classification (NCBI taxonomy): domain Eukaryota; kingdom Metazoa; phylum Arthropoda; class Insecta; order Diptera; family Drosophilidae; genus Drosophila; species Drosophila subquinaria. Next base: position 177,518 of record JBAMBL010000466.1, on the reverse strand, counting down.
ATATAGAACATGTCTAGCTGCAAGTGCGTTCGTTGCCAGCAGCTTGTTAGCATGTGGCAGAAGGACAGACGAACCGACGAACTGACGAACAGACGGCCAGAAAGGCAGTTGCTGAAGAAGGCCATGCTCATTGTCACAGCCAATTTGGCGAGTGATATTTGCCATTTAGTTCAATCAATTTGCCACAATTTCCGCCAAAAAGAACACAGCTCTCCATCTCCATCTCCTGTCGTCTGTCACAGGTCGCCCAGTTCCCTATTGAAAGCTAATGGCACAGCTCAATAGAACGACGAACCGCTCCGAGCAGCACGTAGGTCATTGATCAGATCTACGCGACAAACATAACAATGAGTCTGAGTCTGGGCCAGACTTTTGGGCACGTAGCCGTGAGATTTGTAACTTGTTGAGAGCGTTTCATGGCGCATGCCAGATTTTATGCTACAATTTTATACATACTTCTCTCTCCTTTTAGACCCTGTACTTAAAGAGTGTACAAAGTGTCTATTAAGATTGAAATACAAAAGTGCATAACAGGCCGAAGAAGTGACAATCCTTATAATGTATATATTTCTTAGGTATTTTAAAACCACGTACTTATAAAAAAGTCCAGTAGTCTATTAACTTTTTAAAATTGCTTCGAAAAAAACATTTCTTTTTAGTTTCATAATTTTAATATATTACCTATTAAGCAATGTTTTCAAATTTAATAAAGCACTGGAATTTTTTATTCCTGGGCTATGACAATAATAATATTATTTATGCATTTTTAGTTGCGTCATTAATATTACTTTATTTCTAACGTAATTTGCTTTTTTATTTATTTAACACAGGGACTATTACAGTCGAGTTCGCTCGACTGTCACCTTTCCTACAACCTTTTTTTCTCTTTATTTTTTGGCTGTTTTTAGGTTGATTATTTTTAAAGTCTGGTCAAAATGAGGGCTGTAACCAGCAGCAGCAGCAGCACCAGTTATGAGTTATGACTTAATGAGACACACATATTTACACACACAAACACACACACAGACAGTATTGGGGTTCTGCATCTTCTATTAAAATTCAAGTGTGTTGCGGCTTCGCAAATAAGTCGCTTTCGCCCATCTCATTCTCCTTTTTGGTCTGGACGCAAAATGCCGGAAATTACATAGTAAATTTTACCACAAAGTCCACGAAGGTTTTCAAATTTTCCTGTGTCGCCGAGCTCTCTCTCCCTTTCACTTTTTTTCTGTCTCGCTCATTCTCTCTCTCGGCCTGGCAATTTAATTAAAAAATGCAATGATGTCGTCAGCAATCAGAAACGAAGATGGCAATATAACGAAAGAAAGATGTGGATTTCAAAGGGAATTCAACTAAGTTGAAATTTAAATTTTAGTTTCGATTTCAACTAATAAATGAATATTTTGAGTTAAATGAAAGAATCTTCAAATACATTAGAAAAATGCTTGAAATTCTGTGACCCTAATGCCAAATTCTATGGATAATTTTAAATATTTCTGGCAAATTACAATATATGATTGGAAACGACATAGTTGCATCTCTCTGTGAGCATAGATCTGTGTTGAATTTATTCATAAAGTGTTCATGCAATAAACAAATCTCGATGGTCATAAATGTGGTTAAAAAAGGAATTGCACTGCAGTTGCAGTGGCAAATAACTACATACAAGGAAAGCAAACAATAAGTTTATCAAAAAACACAGAAACCGGCACACAGTGTGTCTGTATCTGTATCTGTATATGCATCTGGACAACCACAAATAAGCCCAAGACCCATCCAAATCAGCCGCATGCATTTTATGAACACAAATACTGATACGAATACGAACTCCAAGGCTGGCTCTGTCTCTGGCAACGGTTTTACCACTTGTCAGGCCCAAAAGACAGTGGCAAATGGTCAGGCAAAAATATGAAAATACGAAATACGGGCTCATGTGGGCGTAGGCGTGGGCGAGTTGTGGGCGGGCATACAGTTATACAGTTATATGGTTACCCATTTTGGCACCTGGGGAAATCAAGCAGCTCTCATGCAGGCCTCTCATTCTATGTTTGCTTCGAGAGTAGCTTTTGTCGGCATCGGTCTCTGTTTTTGCCACTTCAACTGTAACAGTAAATGAAATGAAAACGACCACAAACAAATAACATAACATGACAAGTTTCTCTCTCTCTCTTTCTGTCTCTCTCTCTTTTTCTCTGTCGGTCTGGTTTTCGCTCTGCCAGAGAAAGCGAAAGCCACTCGAAATCCTTGGAATTGGCCATTTCATTATCAAAAACATATCACGAAAAACAATTAGAAACAACAAGACACTCTAAATCAATTGTCCATAAAATATTATTTTTATTTTCAACATGAATCCATTTTCAAATTGGCAGTCTCCGTTTGAGATCTAAGACCTTGGCCAGCTGTTTAGCAAATAATTTAAATATGGCTAGGCGAAACTTAATTAAAAATATCACAAGCTTAAGTTTGCTTAGTTTTATAGTATACATTTTTTAAATATGTATACGAGTATTGTTTACTAAACTAAATTTTTGCACCACTTTTCCAAGAAATATAAGCATCACCAGGTGTGCTTTCAACTGGTGGTAAATTTTACCGGATGATTTCAGTGGTTTTCCTTTGTTGTGGCTGCTCTGTTTCTTGTGGGGTTTTCTGATGAATTTCAGTTTCAGTAAAAAGAAATTAGAACTAAAAAAACACAATTGCTTAACTCACTCTGCATTCAGATTCAATATCATATTAAGACTTAAAGAAAATATTATGAATAGAAAATTAAATTAAATTTAGATGTGTGACACAAATTTCCGGAATCATTTTTTTTAAAATCAAGCAAATGTAATGTTGATCTTCGTGTAATGTCAGAAATTTAATTTTACAGACAAATATCAAATAGAAATTTATGATTTAGGGAAAATTACCTGATTAAAAAATTGTAAATCACAGTTAAAGTTACTTCTTTGATTTTTATTTTGATATTTACAAATAAATAGAAAGACTAAGGACTAAATAAAAATTATATGAGAACTAAAAGAAAAATTGAGTTATTTGCATCAGGACTCCTTATGTAACAAACAGCTTAAGAGTTGCTCTTTAAAATGGAAAGTTATTCATTCACAAATCTCATAAATATTAATTTTGCACTATTCTTTCCATACAAATATAAAGTTTATATTAATTATTATATATTTATATTCGCCCTACGAAGTTGATTTCCACAGTACAAATACTCCTGACACTCAGTGTAGCTCGTAAATAAATGCGTTAATCTATTGAGGCCATAACGACAACGTTGGTTCCGACTCCGACCCCCTTCAAATGCTCATTGACAGAGAGAGAGAGAAAAAAAACAAACACGAGGTTGAGTTGTCGACAGGCAACAATCTGAGTCGCTGTAGGAAAATGCAGAAGAGGTTTTCCACCGTCAGTTCCAAGTTCCTGCAACTTCCGCACTCTGCTCGAAGGCTGCTGCTGTTTGTATTAAATAAACTAGGGTTCAGCTGCCAAAGCAACTAAGCTTGTCCCACAGCCGTAGTTGTGGTCGGTAAAGGGAGATGCGGCAGAGGGAGAGGGAGGGGACAGGAGAGCAGGCGTCAGTTCTAGCCGCAATTTATGTCGACTTCACTTCCGGTCTGCGGGAAATAACTCTTGTTGAACTGCCATTGGCCAGAAGTCACGATGAGGGATGGGGAAGGGGAGAGTAGGACCCTCAGTTGTTGGAGTTGTGTGTATGTTTGTGGGTGTGTGTGTGCAGGAATTTCTTGTCATCATTTTCCAGCCAGCTGCAAATTAACTTGCATAATTTAAGCGCCAGTCAAGTCGGAAAATGTTGAGCTCTGTTCATCGGCGCATTTAAAACATGATGAAAGCACTCATTTCACATTTCACCCTCTGGCCTTGGCTACTAAATTATTAGAGAGCCCATTGCCCATAAAACAACACAACGCCTGGATGCTTCCTCTGGTAGTTCTGGTTCGGTCTGGCCCAACTGGGGCTCAATCAATAACCACTGCCCAGGAGTCCTAATTAGAAAACAATCTCATTTTCGCCAACATAAGCTTCATTTATTAACTGAATTTATTAATTTATCCATAGAAATGTGTTAAAAACTGTTTGCAAAATGTTAAACAGATTGTTGTTGCATTGGTTTGATAATGGGAAATGGAGAATGTTAAATTGAACAAACTTTACTTATAAATTTACTGATATTTAAAATTGAAGCATATTACTAAAAAAAAAAATTTAATTTGCAATCTATGTATAAAAATTACATTATATTGACCAAACGGTTAAAGCTAGAAAGCTAGAAAAATTGAAAAAATGCTTAGCAATCTATAAATATAATTATAAAGAAATTAAAAGATTATGATTGGTTTCCAAAAAAAATATTGAAAGATATCTGTCATTTATTTTGTTCTTAACATTATTAATTTGATTTATATGTATCTTTGAAATAGTTATATTTCTAACAAAGTTATCAAAATCAGCTCAAATGACATTTTTGTATACTTATTTATTGATTCACATATTTTTTAAAATTCGTAAGATTCTTTTATTTCATCAATATTTATTAAAAGTCACTTTTGTCAACCTACTTTCGGTATAAAATTTGCTGCAAAATAGCAGAGATGTGCCCAATTTACTACTTTTTTAATGCATTTGTCATTTCACTAGAATTGAAAAAGGTAGTGCCAATTAAAATAACGTTTAACTAGCATTGTAAAAAAGTAGTGCTATTTAAAATGACTTTTCACTAGCATTGAAAAGAACTGTGCTACTGGAAAACTTCTTAGTTATAATTGAAAATATAAAGTATTTCAATTATTAGCATTGTAATTAAATTTCAAATTTTATTCCAAAATTGTTGAAATTTTTTTAATTTTTAACATTTTCTAAAACTTGAATATTCCTATTTTTTTTTGACATATTTCAAAACGTTTAACCTTTTTCTCAAATTTTTAACAATTTGAAGCTTTAGCATTCTCAGATTTTTAAATTTTTTTTAGCATATCCAAAATAAATTATTTCAGATTAACCAATTTATAAAGTTATCTTCTTCCAAACATTTTAATAATAAGCTTATTAAATTGACATTTCAATATCAAAGGAAAAATTTTAATTACTTTATATTTTCTATTTTTTAGTACTACTTTTGTATGAGAATTGAATAGTAATGGTAATTCTTAAAGAGAAAAGGAAGTTCAATAATTATATGAGCACCTCCCAATAATTATTTCTGTACATTTAATTTATAGAAAAATAAGTCCGAATTTTCTATGAAAAGAATTGATGATCTTCTTATTAATTTGCTCTGTCATTTGTGGCACAGCGACATTGCGTCATTGGTGTCATTTTGGTGGCGACACGCGGACGAGGGCAGAAAATAAGTAGAAGAAGAAGAATTGGAGGAAAAAGTTCAAATCGGCGACATGCATAAATTGTGAGACGCGGTTTCTGGTTTCTGGTTTTCGGTTTTGGGTTATTCGCAGTAAATCTGCGAATTGTTAAGCCAAATTCAAAGGCCAACTCTGAATTCTGAAGTCTGAAGCCAATGACTGCCACTTGGCAACATATCAAGGAATAAGGATGCGACGGCGGCTCGTTGCCGCCATGAAAATTTACGAGTGACAGAAATTGTCTCTGCAGAATGCAGTTTCCATTTCCACATCCATTTCCATTTCCAGTTGCTCCCGATTCGAATTTGGATCTCCCACCTCCGAGTTCGGGAGCTGCCAACTCTCAGTTCAGTTCGCTTAATGACAAGACAAATTATGAAATTTTTAAGATGCTTAATTTTTTTGTTGGGCTTCGCCTCGTTTGGCAGACATTCAACTTGGAGTCGAGTCATTGCGAAGAAAGGGGGCAAGGGGAGCTAGAGGCTTACAAAATGGCTGGCTTGCTTTTGGCTTTAAGTATTTATGTTTGTGCCAAATTTGGATTTTATTCTCTGATGCAATTAGACTACGGCAATGTGTATTGAAATGCCAAGCACAAAGAATTTTTCAGACTATTGAAGGGTTAAATTATTGAACAGTGGAAGATCTAAATAGAGCTCACATAATGCAATTTGAATGGGAGCTGAATGAATAGTATGTTAGACTTGGGGTAATCGCAGATAGTTCATCAAACAATGTTAATAAATAGAAAACCATCTTATAAACTAGCTAAATAGTAATTTGCAGGCAGATCTTTCTTATAAATCTTTCTTATAAAAGATCATGAATCAACCGTTATTTTATTATAGGATTTCCTTCTAATTCTTATAGAACAGATTTAATGATTCTAAAAGCTAATCAGCTACTCAGGAATCAGGAAGTTGCCGAAAGAAGCACATCTCTGTAGTGACTGCGTCACATCAAATGCAAATTTCATATTTCAACTCTAATATGGGATTTCCTTATTAAAGTCTTCAATGTTGTTCGCTTTAATTGCTACAAATGGGCACTCCAATTGTGGACTTGTTGGATTCGTCGGCCAGTTTTGAATATTTCAGCCTTATGAAGCAATAAATGAGGCGGACTTCAACAAATTTGCATAATTTATTGAGCATATCAAACAAAAGAAAAGCAAACAAATCACAACATCCAAGAAACGGGAAGCAATTTAACTTCAGACGAGACACAACTTCTTTCTACTGCCCGACAATTGTCTGTCTGTCTGCCCGGACTGTCTGTCTGTCTGCCTCGATTTAATAAGGAAATTAAAATAAAAAAAACACAGCTACAGTCAGAGCAAAAACACTTTACTAAGTGGAACTTTCTGGTTAAACGGCGGCTGTTTTTCTTTCGACTTTCTCTGCGCAAAGTTGGCGTGAAACAATAAATCCAATAAACACACATTATCCGCGACACATTTGACGCTTAACAGGGCTTAAACGAGTGCGAATGCGAATCCGGCACCTGTCCCCGTTCCCCTCCCCTCCCCTCCCCTGCCCTGACCGACACACCCACCCACCGTTGCCCCGTCGTGCCACAATGTGGACAACTTCCGTTGGTTGCCACACAATGCGTGTTGTTTGCCGCTGGCATCGGGTTCGTCTTTGGCTTATTTACCGCATGCGGCGTGTTCAATGTTCTTGCCTCTCCCTCCCCCTCCCACTCTCTCCCTCTTTGCAACCCGTCCATAAGCTATTCAACTTAAAAGCTAATCCACTTATTGGTGCTTGGTTGACAGCAGCTCAAAATAGTGCCAGCACCTGAAGAGCAACTGAATCAACTGAAAAGCTCCAAGTGCCAGGCAGCATCTTAAAGAGCTCCCCGAATGCGCAATAAATGAATTAAATTGCCCAAGGAATTGAAGTAGCTGAATTCAACATTTATCTACATACGTTTGATTGAAATCACAGGCAAACTGTGTGCGCACATACGTATATCTAAAAAAATATATAAAAAAACCCACCTAACAAATCATCCACAAGGACTATGCAATCAGCAGAGGAGGAACGCCAACATTTTAGTGGCTTTTGAAGTTTGCTCCACACACAGGGAAAACACACACCAAAAAAAATAAAAACGTAAAGGATTGGCATTCCACTCATTTCTATTTTTTGTGTCCACACTTTTTACACTGGCTGATAAATGGGCTCTTTGTGTGTCGAGAGTCGCGTGAAATCAAATTAATTATACTAATTGACTTTGCAGCTAACAAACCAAAAACGCGACACATACAAATAAAATCTAAAATTTTTTTTAGAAATGTTTATGCAGTTTTAAATTTTCATATACTATTTTTGGTGCTCTAAAATATTTGGTAAAATTGAACATATCCATGAATGTAGCTAAATATAGAACTGAATTGGAAATGCATTTCCATTAACAAATCAACAAATATTTTTTTTTAATTTTTAAAGCATCTTAAAATCTCATTTTAAATGTCAGCTTATTTTAGTTCATTTGTCTATCAACTGTGTTCTTTTTGGCAGATGGAAAGGAGTTTTAAATAACAAAAGCTTGTACGTATGCACCTGAAATTAAACTTTAGTATATTTTAGTTAATGTTTTCTGAGCTTCATTCTCTCAAAGTTTAAAGTGTTCCTTTTGCAGGCGGTACAAAACATTGTTAATCGTAAAAACAAGAATCGGATTTATGTTTGATTATCTGCATCGAACTCTAAATCTATGAAACACATACTCTCAAACTTGGCATAATTTTTCCATTAATTAATAGCGGAAAAATCATAGAATAGATATGGAAATTTTGTACATATTTACAAATTATGTATGTATTAATGCTTTTGTCCCGACTGCATTTCTTCGTGGTACATTCATCGATTTCAATGGCTTGATGGCATTGGCATTTATACCTTTAATCACATTCAGATTCATATTGGTATTCATATTCATATTCACATTCATATATACTCTGTGACAGTCACATTAATTACTCGGTGAAAGCCATTGGGGAAATCAGCAGTGATACTTTGCAGATATATATTTTTCGGTAGATTCGCCATGAAAGGCTTTTAATATACTTTACATTGGCAAATGAAGTATACGCCATGTGGCCGATGAAGAAAAAGAAGAAGCAGAAATTGAGCGGCCAGAAAAATTATCGTTAATGTTTATTGCATGATTGAATAGTCGTGAAAGGTTGTTTCGTCGTCGATGCCGTACATCCGGTTCTGTTTTCCACATCGCATTTCATCAACGAGCCACTCTTGCAAATATCCGAACAACTGCCAACCATTCGCTCTTGCATTCACACTCACACTCACACTCACACTGACACTCACTTGTGCATTCGCATCGATTCAGTTGCTGATGTCCTTGTCTGATTTTCGTATGCATTTTGGGGCACATTTCAGCGATGCTTTCGAGAGTCGAGTATCGAGTATGAGTATCTCCACTGGCTGTGCGCATCAGTAAAAAATTGTCGCTTATTAAAACTGAGGGATTGCGGAGATTCAATGGGCTTTAATTAACAGACATTTAAGCACATTTATTAACGCCAATCGAACGACTTAACCTCGATGCAATAAATTGGTATCAGTCGATGTGGAGCAGCTGCCAACTTCGGAGAATCTTCGTTTGTGTCTTTAAGATACTTGCTAGATAACCATGATTTTTGCTTTAAGCCGAAATTAATTCAAAGTGTATTAGAACTTTCTTCAACCATTATTTATTTATTATTGTATTGCTAGAATTCTATTGATGATATTAAATTATTATAGTTGACGCTTAGTATTAGAATTGTTGCTTGGGTACTATTTTATATATTTTAAACTTCTTATTGTTATGTTGCCTCTTTATTTTTCTATTATGCTTGGATCTCCCCTATCTCTTTTTCTTAATCAAATTAAATATGTGAATTCCCTTAATCTCTAGTAATTTGTATTAACAATCGGTCTCTAAAATACTGCAATTTCATTAAATTGATGGCAGCACTCGATTGAAGAGCTCACGTAACTGTCGCAAAACTTAAGACTCAAATTGATGGAAAATCACATGAAAATGTGAAAAGCAGACTGCATTACACGGTCAATTGGGAACTGATTGAGTTTGTGCTTTTGGGTAAATGCAACAGAGTCGTGACCAAATTCAGATCGATGGCTGTCAGTGCAGGTAAAAATTCAATAAGAATACAACCGAAAATTGAAAATTGAAAACTGAATACAGAATACAGAAAACCGAGCACCGAAAACTGTGAGCGTCTAACCATAAACTGAAAGCTGGCAACTGCAATTTGGCAACTGGCAAAGACCGTCGACCGACAAGAAGCGAGAGACGAGAAATACTTGAGAAATTTGCCGCTGGGTCGCCGCAAAGTATGCAATGCATTTGATGCCTTCATGTGTGTGTGTGTGTGTGTTTTGTGAGCAACATAAATAAGTAATTAGCACATAGTGCAGGCGACATTACACATACGCCACATATGCTCCATGCTCCATGTTTAATGGCTGCTTAAAGTGCAATTTAGTTTCAAGTCCTTTGTTCAGTCATAATGATGTGCCCAGGACGAAGAAGCGCACTGAATGCCGTTGGAGGCATAGTTCTTCAAGCAGACTCCTTGCTTAACCACCCCCAAGTTCAGACTCATTCACAAAACAGTCTTGTTTACACTGCGTCATCACATAAAATGACAGGAGCAGCGACCTTCGTGAACCAAAAAAATAATATAAAAAATCAGAGAAAGAATATAAAGAGAAGAAAAACAAGAAGAAAAACAAAAAGGAGAATAAGAAAAGCAGTCGATTATTTTTGCTTGTTTTTTGTCTCGTTACTTGCCATCTCGTACGTGTCCTGACTGCTTAAAGCAAACAGAAGTTTCTAAATGCGTTGCCTGCTTTTAGGCGTAAAATAAGCTACTTAGATGTGGAATGTGACTCGGAAAAAACGGGGGAAAACGGCAACAACAACAACAATGACTTGCCGAATGCCTAAAACAATATGTTAATAACAAAAGAAATTATCAATTACCTGAATGCGACAGGCCGAAACGTTTATGGCTAGTTGAGCACACGACCAGAAAATTTACGAATATTTATGGCCGACTGCCTTCGTATTAGTTTGTGAGTGAATTACAGCAAATTTCTTGATTTCCTTTAGGACAAGCTGTTAATATATAAGATGCAATATAAATTCTGTAAGAGTAATTTGCTAAAGGCTAGAACATACAATGAGAATATTACTTGTATTAATTGTGCACTTTTAATCGCTTGATGATAAGTATAACAAGTCTAAAAGCCCATCTTTCTTTATCACTTCGTTCATTGACCTTAACCGCAACTTGTTCGCTTCAGAGAAGCCACAATCACATCAATTTGTCATTAGCCCACATAAAGATTGCTTTTAAGCCTTGTCCATTTGGGTCAAACTCCGAATTTACAACTTTACAATTATAGAAGACTCCGCTAATTGCCCCCTAAGCCATAAGAATAAAGCAATTAGACACAAAACAATTCAGTTTGGTTTGGGAAAATTTCCCGCTTCTTTTCCCATATGCTTCTCGTCATTTCACTTGCTGCTATTAAGAAGCATCAATATTTAATGCAATTTTGTTGGTTTTGTTTTTGTTTTGTATTTCGTTGCGTTGACAGGATAAATTATTAAATATTTAGAAATCCAAGAAATCAAGTTATTAAACTAAAACAAATAACAAAACATAAATTTTATTTTTTGAGAACACAAATTGATTTTTCGCTTTAATTTGATTTGATGTTTGAAAATGTTTCAACGGAAAGTCAAAACGTGAGTAAATTAGAAAAAAAACAAATACACACAAATGATATTGTAAATGCAAGAAAGGAAAAGTAAGCAACTGGTTATAATTTCAATTGACATCAGCGATTGAATATAAAGAATATAGAGAAGTATCTGTAAGATATTGCTTTTTAATTGAAAGTCTAGGATTTACACATTTAAATAATTTATGTGTAAACTAGACACTACATAAATGACAAAGCATTCTGAGTAAAATGCCATTACAAATGCTTTGCTTTCGTTAAGTAGCTTATCAATGGTAATCATTCCACTTAAACACAAGCTCTCTGGAAAACTCAACGTAAATTCGAGAACTCATAGCTAAGCTGAAAAGTACGAGTACATCAAAAAATAAATTACACACACGTTTGTCAGTTACCTGATGAACTACTACAACTACACTCATACTGCTTTATTTACGTATAAAGGTGTGCAATTTTCAGCCTGTGCATGTGCATTTTCCTCAGTCTGTGTATCTATTTTTCTGTGCATCTGTCGGCCTGCATTTCGGAGACACGGCCACAGGCGAATTTTGCATTTCAGTAAAAGTGTCAACGGCATTTTAAAAGAAAATTTTCATAATTTTTGTAAATGCAACTGACAGCAACGACTGTGAGCAGGTTCATGTGAATGGAATGGGATGAGATGAGACGAGATGAGATGAGATGAGGGCAACCAGCTGTTTGTTGCCTCGACAAGGATCTGCTCATTTCAATTTAATAAGTTTCATTTTAAGTTTATATTTTTCATTCTCCTTTTTGACACAAACAAAAGTTAATCAGTTCAACTTGATAGGAAGTAGTTCAGATATTGGGATACATGTGAAACTTTCCCACTAAAATACTTTAAATATTCACAAATTGTAAATCTACTGGCAGAAATAAATAAGTAGTTTAAATTAAGCACTAGTATACTTACATCAGCATACCCGTTACTTATAAAAATAAGTAAAAGGGGATATTGTATTCGTTGCAATGTATGTAACAGGGAGAAGAAGCATCTCCGACCCTATAAAGTATATATTTTCTTGATCAGCATCAACAGCCGAGTCGATATAGCCATGTCCGTCTGTCCGTCTGTCCGTCTGTGTGAGCGCCTAGATCTCAGAGACTATAAGAGCTAGAGTAACCAAATTTGGTACACAGATTTTTATAAGCCCCACGCAGATCAAGTTTGTTTCAAAATTTTGCCACGCCCCTTTCCGCGAAAAGCCACCACTCGCATTGTTTTTAAGCTATTAGGATATTTTAACTCATTACAGTTAGCTACTATGATTACCTATCATTTTATTAAATCATAACAAGATCGGACAAATAGAAAGGTGGTAATGGTTGATTAAAGCTTTTAAGCAATATAAGTGCCTAAAAGCATGCAATAAAAAATTGTAAATTTATTTAAGTAAGTAACGGGTATCCTATAGTCGGGAGCTCGACTATAGCCTTTCCCACTTGTTTTTATTGTTATTATTCAAACAAAAATACAACAAATATTTTATTGTAGTATTTCAATAGTGGTGAAACTTAAGAATTAAAACTTAAATACATTTTTTTTTAATCATTATTGTTAACTATACTTTATACAAATTCTTGCATAACAGTTTGAATTTCCTTAACTTCTATTTGCATGTAATTATGCTTAATACAAACAATTCAGATAGGCTCAATTTTTGTACTTTGAAACACATTCTCAGTATCCGGATACATGAAAGGTGTCTTCTTCAATGCGTGCAATCAACTTTAATGAGTTGTAGGCGAGGATGACAATAAAGTCGCTGATGGCCTCCAATAAAGCTTATAAATCAAAGCTTCGTCCCACACCTCGTCGCAGTCATATTGATTGCGTCTTTTAGACACACGTAAAAAGTTGTCAGGATAATTTTGGCAGATTTGTTTGTAGGCGTCGAATGTGTCGACGGTATCCTTGAACATTCTATATGTGAGTCGCTTTACCTTAAAGACTTTCTGCATAAATTTATGAGTCATATTTTTTATTTTGAATCAATATTTACGCTTTGTGTGAAATGCAAAACACAAACACCGATAGATATTTATAATATATATATTCGTAAGAAGCATATTTGAAAAGAAGGTTCTGTGTATTTTTTTTTGGGACTTAATTTGTCTTTAAATATGAAATCTAAAATAATTTTTGTATGAAATAAGACTTGAAAGTTTTTTTTTAAATATGTACATTTAATTATTTGAAATTCATTAACAAAAACATAAGTATTGAAATCATAAATAAATTTCGAAGAGATAACTCTTAAACATAGATTTCAGTTTAAGGCTCAGCTTAAAGCTGATATATCTCATGGGCTTCATTCAAATTCAAAAGCTAAATCGTTTGCGCAAATATGACAACAATAATTCAAGTGACTTCCGTGCAAATCAGACGAACAACAATCGTCAGTAGAATCAGGCCCCATGGAAATTTCCCCTACGTTCTACGCAACCATATGAAATATTTGCCCAGGCACGTGCTTTTGTGGCCCACAAATTTCACTTTTCCCTTTCCAGCAACATCAAGAGCTGAATTCAGCTCCTTCGACTGCATTGCATTCCAGACACTCGCATTACTCCTGGGCAGACAAGAGCAAAAAACAAATAAAAGGAAAATGGAAAAGAGTTGCGTTGCGTTGCGCTGCGTTGAGTTGCGTTGCGTTGCATGCCACAGCAGGAGGCGCTTGAACCAAGTGAATTTATTGCTTTCACCGCCAAAGTGAAACACAAAACGACATCATTAAGTTATGTCGAGTTTGCGGTGGGTGTATATCCAGGATTTGAAGGTGCTGTCGAGGAGGTTAAAACCAAAACAATGTTTTTTGTGTGTGGATTATCAAAGAAAATTTGTACAATCTTATGAACAATGCAAAAGTTACCATTGAAAGTATATTAAAATTTAAAAATTAAAGAATATCTAGTTGTTATTATTGATATATTATAAAATACTTAGATCCTGATTTACTTATATTTCGATATTTCTTGGTAAATCGATATTAGGAAACTTCACAAAAAAGAATATATGTCGAATTGTCTTGAATGATATTAAGTAATATGAAAAAGTTTTTAAAATTTAAATTAAATACTTGACAACAATAAAAGAAAATATCTCTAATGTAACAGTATTAATATTATTTTCAATTGACAACTCAATCAATTCATTTTTAGTTTAATCATTTATTTTATCATCATTCGACAAAATAAACGGTAATATTTTTCGTGTATTAATTAGTAAATATTTTAAATAAAATTGCACAAACTGCTTCAAAGCATAGCTTATATAGAGTTAAATTTAATACAAAAAATAGATAATTGTGCTCTATTTGTTCAATTAAAAAATAGCATATCAACAAATTAAGCAAATGTCAAAAAGCTGACAGCATGCGGGGCATCTAAATATTACTCCATTTTATGTCGTTTGTCTTGTCAGCATTTTTATACCCCATACCCATTCAAAAGGGTATTATATGTATATATCTCGTAAAATCACAAGACTCTTGTAGTGTAGTGTATAGGAATAAGTGCTATCATGGTCAAATATTTTTGCATGCTGCCTTTTCAACTTGATTTTTCATTATGGCTTAAACACTGCAGCTTATCGAGATGATTTGCATATTTTATTGATAGACAGCTCCATTTGAAAAGCAAATAAAATTGTATAAAAGTGTCGAAAAATGGGAAATCCAATCGATAGTTTAGTTAAGTAAAGGGGAAAGCGCCGAGGAATGAGATGGAAATGGAATAGAAAAGCGGGTAAACATTGCACTTTTTAAAACTATTAAAAATTCAATTGTTCAAAACTGGCTGGCAAAACCTGTGCTCAGTTGCATCTCTCAATTCCGTGTTCACTCTGCTCTTTTCCCTTTTCTCCAGCTGCCCTCATTGTGTCAAAGTGGAAATTTGATGGGGCTAACTCTGGCTGGAGTTGGCCAAGTTTTTAGTGCCGTAGGGCTGCCTGTCTACCCGCCATTTGAAAAGTCAAATGTCGAGTGCAGCTCGCGTCCATTGGGTAAAGTTTTCAGCCTGTAAAATTTAAAAACCAAATTGTTTGGCTGGTGTTCTTTCGGTCCCCAGGTCGACAACGGCAACAACAACGGCAACGATCTGTGGTCGGCTGCCTCCGCCGGGGCACATGGCGCGTAACGTTGTGGAAATAATGAATGTTTGCCGGAATCATTCCACCGCCACCACCACCGCCACCATCCCCATGTCCGTCCGTCCGTCTCATTCAATCGACCAAAATCTGTAACGTGACTCTGTGTCACTTTTCACAGACAACAACAGTCGACTCTCTTGCCGAGTCTGTCACATTGTCGCTATGAGATTACGTCGGACCCGCACACAGGCACACACACACACACATACATATAACAAATTACCAGACGGAATCAACTCTCGTGTTCCAGCTAATGGCTGTAACCGTATCACAGTCTCCAGTATTGCAACTGCAACTGCAACTGACCGCAACAACATCAGCAGCATCAGTAGGAACAATGAGATAACAATAAAATAGAGACATTTATAGCTGAACATTTAACAACTGTCAAGTGGCAGCGATATTCCACAATTTCCCCACTGGAATCGAGGCCACAGGAAACACTATAGATAATAGATGATATATCTATCTGGTCTGTGGATAGTTGACAATGTAAATGTTGTTCATATCACACACAGTTGGAATGAATCTGATGTCAACCATACACATACATACATTCTCATATGCCAGATGGCGCCAGTGATGAATTGAAAGCTATTGGAAATTTATTTATTTATATAAAACGTAAACTTAAATTAAAAATAAAAAATTCTTATTAACAAAATATATTAGAGTTAAAAGATACAAAATTCTATTTCAATGAAAATGTTTTAGCAATATGAAATTAAAAACCCCATTCATACCAGTCTATAGCTGGTTAGATTAGTTCGACATAATAATATAGAAGCTTTAGTCGTAAGCGAAGAAGCTACTATTATTTTTATTTACTTACTTATTTACTTAAACATTTCTCAAATAGCATCTGTGTTTATGATACATATTGATTGAAGTGCATGATTAAGTTATGTTTAATATATAATTTAATTTATTAATTAAATGGATTGTAATTGTAAAATATATTTTTTTTTTAATTTGAACGAAAAAAAATAATCAAAAATTCAGCCTCAATCTTCTAAAGTCTTTGAGATAATCTTTCTATAGATACAATTGCTCATCTTAAGAATATCATTCCCCAATATTCTATACACGGCCTTACCCTTTTTTATGTCAACAGCAAGCATTAAATAAAAGAGTATGGCAGCAACTTCTTTAATAGATTTTTGCATTTATTTTCAATAATGTTGTATATTTCAATAATTTAATTACATTCGAATTGCGGCGCCACTGAAAATATTCTCTTCGGAGTCGTCTATCGTTTTTCCGTCGAGTCAACGAGTCGTCGACGATTGCACTAAAAACTAAAACTTTTAAGTGTTTCCGAAATGACGCGCAAATTTTGTGAGACTGCAGTTTTGTCATTGAAATTTTTATGTTAAAAGTTTTTATTTTGGTCGCTATGCTTGTTGGCTGCTTGTTGCAATATTTCCCTATAATATTTCATACCATAAGTATTTTCTTTTTATATTCTGTTGTGAGTTTGTTGAAATGTATTATACAATTAATAATCCTTGTAGAGTTTCCACTTGCTCAAAGGATACAAACTACAATAACTTAAATTACTGACCAGTTCACTTGGTCTATCATTGTTGCTACAATAATTTTAAAGTGATACTAATTAAAAAAACTTTAAAAATCGTATTTCTTTGCAAAAAGATTTATTATTACTATAAATAATTGTAAAATGTTTAGCTTTTATATGAATGTTAAATGTTGTGTTGTTTAAAAAGAAAGAAAATTAAAGCAAGTCAATAATCGGCATATCCAAACTTCTAAGTTGGTCAAGAGTTGTTGTATAGTAATAACAATAAATGAAAATTACTTCAACTGATGTATATAGTTAGTCATGTTATAATCAAATTTTAATGTAACACAACATTAATAACACTAGTATACAGCCATTTCGCTTCTCCTGTCTCGGTGCATTTTTCTTATGAACTTTGACCCACTAAACACGAAAGTCACACTTAAAATTTTGTTCATGGAAGCGTTTCCAAATATTAATTTTTTCCGAATTTTCAAAGTTTCTCCGACATTTTAGAGTATACCACAAGATCTAATTAGCCGATGTGGCCAAAAAAGTACTCAAATCAAAGGTAACTAATCCCTGTACAACTTTTTTCATATATATATATATATAGTATCTTAGATCGGTAGTAGTTCAGAAACTAGCGACTTTAATAAGTTCCAAAATCATGTTTTTTTTTGTAATTTTTTGGGCTTGGTAAATTACCGCGTTAATTACTCCGCCATTTATCCATGGATTTTTATGAGCAATAGCTTTTTTTTTATAACTAACTAGTGTAATTTTAATTAGTAATAATTTCTCCTACTCTAATTTTTAGTAGATTTACAAAACATAATTTATTCGGGTAAAATATTTCTTATAAAAATAATGTAGTCTATAACAGCATTCAACTTCTCTAACTTTTCGCCAAACAGTATGAAAATTAAATTGTTAAAGTAAGTTAAAATTTGTCGAAATATGTTTTCCGCTGGTTGAATCTTCTATCCCCAGAAGACGTAGCACTTGTGAGTGCCACAAAATGTGGCATGGATTATGGGATGTGTATGCGTATTATGGAATTTATGATTAAACAAGTTGTCGCTAAGTATTACGACTATTACGGTTGGCCAGAGATGGCGATACTGATACCGATACCAATGCCGACACCCAGTTGTCAGCTGAGGATAAACTGTTAAATGGTTTCGCGTTTCCCGTTTTTGGCTTAAGAAGCCAAAATCGATTTCGGCTTGGACCTTAACTTAGAGGCAGGGTGCAGGGGGGAGTGGCGGGGGGATGAGCAATTTGTGTGTTCTACAACTTTCTAAGCCGAAAATTATGTGCAGTAAGCAGTGAGGAAACTTGGCGACTGTCTCCAGTTTCAGTTGCTGGATAGATTTGGGAAGGGGAAATGTTGTGGCCCACTCGTGAGTTGGCCGAAAATTGCATTTCTATGCAAATGCCAAGCGAGCCGCAAACAGTCAATGACTTTGTCACGACTTTATAAGTAGTTTGCCTCAAAAGTAGCCAAAAAGATTTGTGCGCGGATGGCGGCAACGTAATTTGGTGACAGACAGGCAGGAGACAGAGGAGATGCCCAGACGAACTTGGCTTGGCTGATGATCAACAGTTAGGCAAAGTTGCCACCGTTAAATATGTGTGTGTGAGTGTGTGTGTGTGTGTGTGTGGAGCAGGTTCTACTCGTAAAGCACAAAGCCAATCACCATTAGTGTAATCGTCTTTGGTATTATGTATTATCGAGTCGCCGCTGTCGCCGCCTCTAAGCCACTCGGTTCTAGCCAAGCTAGCCCGCATATATTAAACGGGTCAAAGAGCGAACGCCGCGGTAGGTTAGCCTCATTCCCTCCCCTCCCTTCCCCTCTCCCCACCACTGGGGTGTTGTTGTGGCCACTTAAAAGGGCGTCAACTTCTGGTTTTGTGCGTTTTTGCTTACCAATTGTCTGTTGTTGTTTATTGACCACGTTAATCTCATGTCATTGGATGGATAAACGCTTTATTGTGAGAGTGTATTTCTCAGCGACTTTCAGATATATTTTACATTTTGTAAATGTTTGCTTTGTAATTATAAGTTCATTTAATTCAAACACTCGTAAAATTATTTATAACTTCTGCTTTAAGTGCTAAATAAAGAGCTTGAAAGTTTTTAATACATTAAAAATGTGGTATTTACCTGTCAGTAGATTACATAAGATCTTAATTATTTATTGGTCGACCTGATCGAACATAGCTGAATATTGCTAAGCTTTAAATTTATTTAAAATTTTTTATTTCAACCGCTCATGGCATAGACTGATATTACAAGTCTACAGAATATATATATATGCTCGCTTTAACCCATTTTCTGGTGCTTTTTTGCCTTTTGACTTTTACTATATAATTAATCTAATTAATGGTGCATTATGTTATTGAGAGAAACTTTTACCACTATTTAACCTACTCGAATTAAAAGCATGTTCTACTAACTACTCTATATATGAACCTTCCCGAATCCTCTGTGCTGACTACAACAGACTTTGTCTAGTATTTAAGTATTATTTTAAATTATTTAGTCTGTAGCAGCTATCACTAATATTTTTTCATCAGATTGGTTATTTTCCCCCAGACTTATTATTATTACTTAATATTTCTATAATATTTATTTTGTTTTAAATTAAAAAATTCTTAAAATTTATTCGAATTTAAAATTTTAAAATATGTAGACTCCAAATTTTTTTAGATCAATTTTTCTTTTGTCTGCTCTTAGGCGATCTTAAATATTATAAAATTAATATAAAATAAATAGTTTACAAATAAATTTGCATAGGTAATTATCGACTTTAATCAAAATATAGTAAGGATATAAAGGAGCAACACCTTTAACATTCTAACTAAAATTATTTTGTAATTTATTTTAATTTTCAATTTTATTCCAAATTTGAATGTTTAATTTAGTTGATTTTTGTCAACTGCGCTAAGGCGACGTTGAATATAATTATATAATTAAAAAGATAATATACTTATACATTTGTACAGACAATTATCGATTATAATTGAAATCTGGTAATAAGAGCAACACCTTTAAGGACAGTTTAAAATTCCTTTAATAATTCCGACTAAATCCTTTGCGAAACCAAAACACTTTAAGGATTGTAAAGCGTTGTATTTGTTAAATATTTTATGTATGTATTTTGCTTGTAAATCTCATGCAATTTGTGTTTTGCATTTTCATGAAAATGTCGCGTGTGTGTTACCGACACTCTGATTGTCTGTCTGTCTGCCTGTCTGTCGTCTGTCTGTCTGTCTGCCACAGGTAGGAGGCAGAGTCACAGTCACAGTTCAGAAAGTTTGTGTCCTCAGAGTGAATGACATTTGTCAATTTAAAGAAAGTAGCTGCCAATGACAGCTACATGGAGGATAAGAGACTTGACAGGAGTGTCAGACCGACAGACCGACAGACCGACAGACCTGACAGACAGTTTTATATTTGCGGTAATGAAGTTGCAATTGAATTTTCAACACTATTCTCATGTCAATACAAGAGAACACGGTGCACTTACTATTTTTCAATAGTCACAATATTTACATTATTATCGACTCGAAGTTTTAATAAATTTAATTGAGAAACTTGTCCAGTAGCGGTCAAAGGTCAGTGACGTCTAAAAGCCTTTCAGATATTCTCGTTCCGTTGGCGTTGTTCTTTATACTACATTTATATTTGTCTTGAATCAACAACATTTCGACCTTTTCTCTATTGGCAACTGCCTTGGGGTATTTAAGCTATTTTCTCGATTTAGTTTCCTTGCTTTACTTGTTGTTTTTGGACTCTTTTTTTTTTGTGTTACCAAAAGTTAAATTTATTTAGTGTACAGGTTTGTTTGTCTATTTACTTGATTGGCTAGCGCTTTTGATAAAAGCTTTTGCATGGGACCAATTCAATTTTGTGGAAAACTCGCCTTGAGCCATTTTCCTAAAATTTTTTAACATATTTCTGATTGATATTCGAGTTGTTCCATAGGCGTTTTTAATATGACCGCAAATTGAATGCATTTAATTTATTATTATTTTTATTTGTTTTCCTTCGTTTTGTTTTAATCTGATCAAACATTTCTTTTTTCAACATTGACTGCGATATTTAAAAATAATTGTAAAATGGTCTTGAAATACTTATTTTTGGAAAAAGGCAAATCAACATTCACTTATTTAATTGCATTAAAAATTGTGTATTTTCTTTCATTTGTTCTGAAGAATAAGGTCGAGAGACAAAAGATAAATGAATAAATATTTGCATGCTTGTCGTGTTGGATATAAATATATGAAACGTGTCCAACTGGAAACATTCTCTTTTATTATTATTATTATTATTTTGTGGAGATGATGAATGTTGAACTAAGCAAAGTAAACTTGTAACCTTTGGGCATTTTGGGAAATTTTGTGAACTTTGCATCAAAGTTAAAGCTGCAAATGTGAAAAAAATGGTTAAAAGAACGACACAATTGTTGGCTTAAAATTAGGCACAAATTGTGTGCAATTTGTCGTGGCCTAAACGAAACACACATACTTCAACACACATGTGTGTAGCTTGGTTGGCTCGTTTGATGGTTGGTTAACAGAGAGGGAAGAGGGGGTCGGTTGGCTAATTGTTGCAACGCCCGCGGCAACATTGCGGTCATTGTGTGTGCACCTTCCTGCTGCCAGCTGTCAACGGGGTTTTCCATTTGCCATTTTCCATTTTACTTGGCGTCGCCAACCGCCTCGTTTTTTACAGCTTGTTTTTTGTAATTGCCAGGATTTTCGCATTCTGGATTTTGCATTTTGCATGAACTTAACTTGAAACAGTCTGTCGACTGCTAGGCAGCAGGCACTGTACAGTGTAAACAGTGCAGTGCAGTTCAGTGTTCCTCTTACCCACAAAACAACTGAAGAAACGCCCGAGTTTTATTTTTGGCCCTTTGCATTTGAATGCCCATGAAATGTTTTTCGACTTGTTGGCAACTTGCCTACCTCACCCCCCGCCTGTCGTCCCCCTCTTCGTCTACTTTCAGCCAGCCACGTAGGCGACGCCTCCTTGGCCTTTAATCGACTTCTAATTACTTAAGCTACCAAGCAGCATAATAGCCTAAACGTGGCTTTCAATGTTGCTGCAATTATTAAACCCGAAGCAAATTCGGAACAACTGAACAAACGCCAAATGTAAATTTAATGTTCATTTTTTAATTAAATTTGACTTTCATTTGATGTATTTCAAGTGTGTGGTATAATATTTAAGAAAGATTTAAAATGTTTGGAAATTATATAAATTGAAATGGAGATTATATAAAGTATATATGTATATTATAGTGTAGGTGTAAGATTCTAGTATGGGTAATTAACACAGATGTTATTTGATTTAGTGATGAACTAGTTATCGGGATTAGAACCAATAATTTCTTAGACCTAGGACAGGCAGGTTGGGTCCACTGGACTCTGCGAGTATCTATTTTTCTAATTACTCTGAATTCGTATGAAAGAATGTGTTGATCCTAAAAATTCTTTAAAATTGGCTTAAAAATGCATCTGAATACCCGGAAAGTACGGCAAGTGTGCGCAATCTGTCTCAAAAGTATTTACATGGAACAAATCATTATATAATAAAAAAAAAACTTAATATACAAAGATCTACGTGCATTTTAATTCACAATAGCAACTTAACCGATCGGTCCGATTAACCCTGCTTGCCCGTTTTTGTTACTTTTCCGCTTGCCCGCACAAGGGTTAACAAGGCTGCAAGTCTGTTTTGGGTTACGCTAGCCGGATTATAAACCGAACCTATGAAATTACCTAATCCGTGAATCCGAATCTAAACCGAGCCCCTCTCTTAAATAAGAGGTTCGGTTCGAAAAAAGTACATATTTCAAATTTTCAAAGTGTCGATAACATAAAATGATGATGATTAGCTGATTAATGAAAAAAAGTTATTATAAGCAGAGAAGACAGGAGGCTTGATATATATTGTTTTAAGCTAAAAAGCTTACTCACATATGTACCATTAGTAAAGGTATCATAAGTAGAATAACAAGTAAATACATATATAGATAATAATTACAATATCATTTTAAGTATGTAATAAAATTGCCTGTTAAGCATATCAGACTAACACACATATACTTAGTATCTAAAAGGACTACCCTATAGGCTATATGAGAGTTGGAGAACTTCTCATATTGGCAGACTGCCAGGCTTACTCAATGACATTTTCTTACACCTGCCTGAACATGTCGCACAGGACTCAGAGCAAAAGATTAAGCAGACAGCGAAAGGAAAAGAGAAAGAG
Organism: Drosophila subquinaria; assembly: GCA_037043405.1. Classification (NCBI taxonomy): domain Eukaryota; kingdom Metazoa; phylum Arthropoda; class Insecta; order Diptera; family Drosophilidae; genus Drosophila; species Drosophila subquinaria. Next base: position 154,360 of record JBAMBL010000466.1, on the reverse strand, counting down.
ACAGATAGAAGTGAGAGAAAGAGAGAGAGCGTCTATCAAGGCAAGGCCAACTAGTACATGAAAAGAAATGCCGCTACATTCGCTAATAAACCGTAATAAACTGGCATCCTCTCGCTGTCTGTTACGTTTTGGCGTTTGTTTTCATATTTCCACCTTCCACCTTCCTCCATTTCCTCTCCTCCTTCAACCCACACTCCCCACCCCTCAGTCGACTGACAGTGCTGCTTCCCAAGGCATACGACAAACATTTAATCTGCACACAGAGACGCGCTTAAAGTTAACAGCAACAATTTTCCTTCTGCTCTCTCCATGGAAAGTTGCAGGTGGCAGGACACAGGACGAAAGACCAACTGGTGGTGTGGGCTGAGGGGTCGTTGTAAAAATTATGCTCCTTGTTTGGCGTCGAAGCTGAAGCCAAACGTACAGAGCATGATTATGAGATCAGTTTGTATGACGTGTCTGGCTGACGGGAGGAAGCCAAGCTGTGCCTCTAACTGTAAATATATACCTGTACCTCTGCTCGCATACCCATGTACATATATACCTGTATATCTACCTCTACCTGTATCTTTGTCTGTTCGGTGTCCTGCACGGTGCTTTAATAAAAATAAATGTTACTTGTAATAATTTCTTGCACGTCTCTCGCAATTTCCACACCGACTTTTTGTTTTATTTTACCGCATTTAACGTCAGTTTTTCCCGTGTCTCCCACCTGAAGAAAAAGAGAATGGCGTTTAGGCCCACATCCTTCGTCTGACTGTGCTCCATTGTGCCTGATGTCGAGTCAATGTTGTTGCCTGTCCTTGTTTATCGTCCCTCTCGTCACCATCCTTGTGGAAAGAGTGCATAAAATATTAATAATTGCACGTGTGGTGATAATGAAAATACACACACACACACACACACACACACACACACAGACACGCACATGCACATACAATAACATAATGCATACATTTCGGGTTAATAATATGGACATAAAGGAACCACGGGATGCTCCCCAGACCCCTCAACCGACATCCCCGCACCCCTCTCTCGGATCTCAGCTAATGTATAATCAGCATCATGATGAGCTCCTTTCAAAGTGACACTGCGGAGAGAACTGGAGGCCATCTGTCTTAGTTTATGATGATTGAAAGGCAATTGAGACAAGTCAAGTGGCTGCATTACATTTCACTTGGGTCCTTGAGCGTGTAGAAAAAACCGGCTAAATATTATGCACAAGCATTGCTTTGCCAAGAAACTCTTTGTGGCCAAATGAGAAGTTCCCGAGAAGTAAATAGTAAGACCAAGTTTAAATAGCCTTCAATATTATTAAATAGGAGATTTTTGTGTTCATAAATCGCTTAAGGGAAATTTTAAATCTGTTATCTGATATCAGGTTTCATTGACTGAAGTATTAACTGGTTTAGAAGAAAATGTTTATCAAGTATCATAATTAAAAAATAAAAATTATAAAAACATACTCATTTAAATAAAATAAAAAAAAATTTTAAATTATAGTCTTAAAGAATTTAGCGATATTGATATTGTATCGATGCAGCGATTATTTAAGAAATAACTTTTAATTATTAAAAATTTTAGTTTCCTCTCTTCTTATCTGCATATACACAGAAAAAAAAAAGCCGTTCTAAAATCAAGCCTAAAATACTTAATTTAAGCCTGCATTTTTTAAGTATGTTTTCAGGATTAAGCTGAACAATCAAGTCTAAAAAAAAATATTTAAAAAAAATAAATTTAAAAAAAAGTTTACAAATTTAAAAACAAAACAAAAATAAAAAAAAAATTTAAAAGTAAAAACATAAAAAAAAAAAAGAAAAAATTTAAAACGACTGCTTTTAGTGGATATTATAATAATATTAAACTATAATATTAAACTATAAGCAATTCTTTCTTAAATTTATATTTACAATAAATAGTTTTTACAACAATGTTTTATTCAAACCTTACTTTCAGTAAGTCAGATGAGTTTAATAAAGTACTCATAGATGATGATCTAGCACATAGTAATAAGTATAAATAGAAACAACAACGATTCGAGTAATCAAAATAAAATAAAATAAATTAAGTATTTTGAGTCGTTCTCATCAGAAAGGTTAAACCTCAGATCCAATCCCAATCATATGCAGGTCGAACGGACAGACAAGACAAGATTGAGTCGACAAAGGGAGTTTTGCGGTTAGTTGAAATCCTTCAGCCTTGAGCTTTATGCCTTCTGACGACAACACCTGTCAGCTCTCATTAAAAGTGGCGAATGTGAATTTGAGAACGAGACGGGGGCGTGACGTCAATGGTTAGCTGGGAGGCAAGATGTGGCCTGTTGTCTGAACTTTTAATCACTGGATTTCTTGGAGTAGCTGCTGAAGCTGACACTTATTTGACGGATGCTAATCACATTTATAACCCGCGCTTGAGATTAAAGGCACATCGGCAAGGTCACTGACATTCAGCCGAAAGGGTTAGGCCGGAGCTAATTAAGCGTCGCTCAATACCACAATTTACAGCTACATGTAACCCTTCAATTCGAGTCGACCTTGAACTCGATGTCGCCACTGCGTCGCGCATAAATGTCGACAACAGCAAAAACAACAACCAGAACAACCAGAGCAACCAGAACAACAACTCCATAAAACTTTTTTGCTATTGTCAGTTTCACTTTTCGTGTTGTGAGAGCTTTCTCCTTGCATCTGTTTTCACTTCAATTCAATTCAACCGAAAGTGTTACATTTTTGACTTGACCCAATAATTTGGAGTTACAGCAACAGCAACTTTTTTTATTTCACTTGGTAGTTTTTGTTGCCGTCGTCGTTGTTTTGATTGCTCCCCAATAGGGCAGGAAAATGCATCTTTCACTAGATAATTTTTCATAGCTCAATATTGGAGTTTGATTTAACGTCCTTAAATTTGCATGACCTGCAATCATTGAAAATATGTGAAGACACATATTCTATGTTTTACATTATGTTTATTAAAGTGCTTCGGAAAATTCACAATAGGGTGATTGAAAGATTAAAATAATTGAAATCTATAATAAGCTTTAGATTTTAGTAAGCCAATTTATTTTATACTTTTAATATTTACTACATTAAGTTACACTTAAGTTATTCACTAATTTTAATCATAAAGATATAAATATACAATAATTTCCTTTAAGTTGTGAATGTGTTCTTAGAATTCTTATTAAAGCTTAAAAGGCTTTTTTAATGTTTAAGGAAGATTTACAATATTTGTATGCAATATTCATTTAACATCCATTTAATAAAAAGCTTTATTGAACTAGGTAAAAGTTGAAGTCACGACTAAGCTTTTATTAACTTTAAAAATGTTTCGGATTCAGTGTATTGTCTAAAAGGATATTAAAAATCCCAGAATATTAAGCTTTAAGCAATGTGCAGCTTTTTTAAAGGCTTTAAAGCTTAAAAGCTTTTAGGGTTTCAAAACCTACTTTCAAACAAACTTTCGAGAGTTCTAGTGAAAGCTAAAATGAAAGTTGACAGTTAAATTGTTCGAGTCGAAAACTTGCTGGTGGTTGACTTACAGATATCCTGTAAATACTGATTACAATCAGATTTAAAAACATATTCAAATAACTGCAAAAAAATCCATAAATAACAAATATCCTTGGCAAAGTTTTTTTAGGGGTTGAATTTAATTTTTGAGATAAAATATGAGAAAAATAAAAATATACTTGTACAATACTACTTGTAATAAATTGCATTGTTTTATTTCAATTGTATCTTCCACATGATGTTGTTTTGTAGCCTATAAATGACCTATATTGTCCTTGAATCTTACAATGAATAATTTTAAAAAGTTTCTCTTATTTTCGTAAAGTTGAAACACTGGGTAATTTAATTTTATTTGCATGCCAGCAATTAATCCATCATAAGTGCATGTTGATGCCTGTATATATGTGTGTGTGTGTGTGTGTGTGCAGGTATTTGTGTGTGCTTGGAGTAAGCAAGTGCATGCAAATTTATGCTCGATTTGTGTACCACACCAGAAATATTTAATTAACACATGCACAATTTTTCTTAATAAAAAGAGTGCAACTGAAAAGTCGACTCGACCTGTTGATTCCCTGTACTCTTGATTTTATTTGTTACACTGAAAAGTTTGATAACTTTAAATATATAGGACATGCATTGAAACCGAAACCTATAATCCAGCATTAATCGGGCTCTTATCAAGCGTTAAAATAATGTGAAGTTTTTATGTAATATTAAATATTTAAGTAAATTGTAATAATTTCAGTAAATTTGCATCAATCTTTTCACATCATTTTATAGATTCAACTCTATATATTTTACCACATGTGCTCACGAAGGTGTAAATTTAATCCTATGAATATGCCATGGCCTATGTGTAAAAAAGTATGTTCTGATATACAATTTCTTTAAAATTTCGCAAATCAATAATTTAAGAAAATGTATAGGAAGTAAGAATTGGGCATATAGTTTTACGAATTTAAGCTCGAATTCTACAGGTACCCGAAAAGTTATTAATTTACAGTTTTCTGACTTTGGCCAAAATTACTTTGCAGAATAATTATGTTGGTGACTGCAGCTGATGTTATCCTATTAATTTTATAATCGTAGATCGTTAACTAAGGGAAGTTGAGCACGTTTAAAATATTTGGGACAGCATGCTACTAACCTCAATTTGTTCACGCACGGCATTCTCGGCTGCACGGGCAGGAAATACAAGTTTATTAAATAACTTTTATATATAATAAAGAATAATAATAAAACCCAACTAAACTCGAAGCACAAACGAACAGAACTTGACAGTTAAATAACGATGAAAGGGTGCGGATAAGGCAGCGGAAGTGAAAGCAGGGCACGTCGCCGTGTCCCAGCTGACAAGGGCATTGAATGCACTCAAACACACACAAACACACACACACACACCAACACTAGCCTGGTTGTGTGCAGCGTCTGATGTTGGCTGTTGGCTGTTGGGTTAATCTGCTTCAATTAAGTTCATTTATTTGAATTTAATTGCTTTCCGTGCGTCCCCAATCCCGGCCAGAAATCCGCTTGCAACTTACCACCGGTTGAATCACAGCCTGCATCAGTGCTGCTCTCTCTTCCCCTCGAACACTTCCCTTCAGGCTGTCAGGTTGTGGCTCCGAGTATATACGAGTGTGGGGCGTGAGCTGTTAGGAGAAGTGGTCAAAGTGGGACCGTGTTTACCCTGTCCTCCATTTATTATACTGTCCCTGTCTTCCTCCCTTTGTCTGCAATAAGGCGAGTGCTGTTAATATTTGCGCAGGGCATTGTTGAGTTTAATAGTAAATATAGATTTGGTTTAGCTTGGACTGTTTAAAATATTTAGAATTGATTAACATTAATCAAAATGTGTTGTACTTAGATTATTATTTTACTAATAAACAAAGCACAATCATGGAAACATATATTCCAGAGCATCTCCATATTCCCAACTGTCCTTTCACTTAAAGAACATTCATAGCTTCTTCGCATCCCTAAAAGTATGCAATGAAATTTAGCATTTATTTATTTTGTATGACAGCTGAAAAGTATGCTGTGATAAATTGTGTTGTGAAAATTAATGAAGCCGCATTCAATGTCTGTTGCACAAGAGTTCTTCAGCTAAGTCAAAAAGAAAACCATAACAATTCGAAATGAGTGTGCCACTTAAGCGCTCTTAAAGCAACCCCATTGCCCAACAACTGTGTTTTTCCATTCGCTTACCTGAAATCTCAGTTTTGTGACCGTGTCGAGTCTGTGGCACATACATGAGAGTGAGTATGTGTGTGTGCGCGTGCGGCAACTATTTGCCGTAGTACCTTGTAAGTGTGGGAAAGGTGTCATAGTGTGTGTGTGTGTGTGTGTGTGTTTGTTCTGTGCTCAGTCTGTCGCTCATTTGATTGTCTGTCTGTTCGTCTGTCTTCATGCTTTGTCTGAGTGCCTCCGTTGATGGTGGCACAAAAAACAGTTTCACTATCATTTTCATGCTTAGAGCGACGAACGCAACAAAGTGTTTTTAGTGAGCAAGGGTTGCTGACAGGGGTAGAAGAGTAGGAGTTTCAGTTCCATTTCCAAGTGTTCATTAGGTTCAATGGAGCAACTACAATGTCGGCCGTTCGTCGCTCGCCTTTCTATGCAAATGTGTATGTGGTGCACATTAGGCGGGCCAGACAGTACACGGAACGTATAACAATACTTTGTAAAAGTTTTTGCTTCCTGTTTTCGGTTTCATTGTAGTTTTCGGCTTTTGTCTCTGCTAGCACAGAGTACGCGACGTATACGTGATACGAGTGCATTGAAATTGTATTTTCAAATAGGTCATCATCAAGCTGACCTGCTAACTAACTTCAACTGTCATTGTAGCCAGTTAACACTGTAGCACTCACATACATTTCCCCGTGTTTGCATTGTATTACAAAATGTTTCCTTTTCACATTTGCCAGCACTCACCTTCCGGTTTCCTCTGGGCGCCTCACGTCATTAAGTTTAATGGGCTTTTAAGCCGTTTGTGGTTTTATGCCGCCCCCTTCTTCCCAACTATCCCTCTCCTGCCGCGAAGCTCTGTGAACTATTAGGCTTAATTGGGCTGCCTTTATTGCATTGTTGTTGTTGTCTTTGTCCTTTCACAACAATTGCACTGATAATTGAATTAGCGCAAATTAATTGCAACAACTTGCGTGTATGGGGATAAGCAGTGAGACAATGATGGAGGCACAGAACTTATGAAAAGCTTAAATTAAGTTATCATTTGGAACTGAAAACTCACTGAGATGAAGTACTATAAATTGATGCATATTTCCAGCATTCAAAATTGTACAATATGAAATATATTTAATTTGAGAATTTTTACTGTTCATTTGGAATCCATATATATTTTATTTATTTTAAGATTCTTTTCTTAATGAATTTAATTCCCTCGTTATCGCAATAATTGACTTACTGACCTTTTAGTGTTTTAGTTGACGGAAATCTTTGTGTTTTTGAAAATGTATATTTACAATTTTAAAACCAAATTTTTTATTTTAGGATTTTACTTCAGTTGGAATTAAAATTTAATTTTATTTAATAATTATTTTAAATGTAAACGTTGAACTATTTACATAAATCAATTTAGTTGTTGTTTAATAAAACGTTAATTATCTGTCATTTCCTACATTTACTTCCACATGCGCTTAAATCCTATAATTTATTTCAACAATTAGCCCAATGTCTGACTTAATGACTGACTTACTAACCCTATGTTGATAGTTGAGAGAAATTACGATCCTTGCAAGCAGAATCTGGTTCAAGTCATTATCTCAACATGCTCAAAAAGCATTTTTAACTCAGGGATTTATACAAAATGTATGACAACTTAAGCAGAGATGCAGATATTAAATTTGCTAGAGGAGCAGAGGCTGCAGGATATTTTCGTAGCTCCCTGAGTGCGTATCACTGGATGCCATGTCAAGTGCATGTAATTGCTGTTTCGCAGGATAACTCGTCCTTGCGGCGGTTGCCGCTGTTGCTGCTTCTGCTTCTGTTGCTTCTGCTGCTGTTGCTTCTGCTGCTGTTGCTGTTGCGTTTACTGAACGCCGTTGCCTGCTTCATTTTTGGCATTTGGCGTTCATTTAATTTGCAAGTTACTCAACGCTTTTTGCCCTGCCGTGCCCCACACCGCGCAGCCCCTTTCTCATTGACTCGCATTCATAATCCTTGAAAATGCTCACATTGGCGTTGTTAAAGGCATAGGCACAAGCTTGTTTGTGTATTATATATATGAGTGTGTGTGTGCTTTGTGTGTGTGTGTGTGTGTGCGTGCGAGGCAACATTACACGCAAGTCAAATAAAATTTTGCACATACTCATACACACACATACATGAACTGAAAAACATGTACTCACACATGCACTCGTTGGCACTCAGTCACAAAATGGCGGCGCATAAAAAGCGTCTTTAAAATGCGCTCAGGAAATTGTTGCATTTGACATTTTTATGCCCACACCTTGGGCATGGCAACTAAATAATGAAAGTGGTAACAGTTCGAAACGGGAAATGCGGAAAATGTCGATAAAAACATATACAAAGGTCTTTAAAAGAATTTTTAAGTCGTGATGTGAAATGGCAAAAAAAATTTCACAAAAATTCAATATTAAGTAATCAATATTTAGTTTAAAGAAGCATAAAAGGGCAATACCGAACGTATTTACTTTAAAAATTATAAGACATAAAACTAACACCTTTTTTTAAGATAGTGTCATATGTGAATGTCATATGTGAATGTCATATCCTAAAATTTCCGAAGAGTTACAATTAAAACTTAATATATTGGCATTTTTAAAAAATGTTCAAACTTTCTTATTGGTCGAAATATTTTTTAGAACATTTCATAAAACTCAATTTATTAAAATAAACAAATTTAATTTTAAAATTGAATAATTAAGAATTATTTTATATTTTATCTATTTAATGTATAAGTTTTAACAATAGTTGGCCCTTAGTTAAATAAGCTTTTGTAACTTGAAAAACATGTCCAAACAGTTCTCTAAAAATTTGTGGAGCTTTATTGTGAAAAGTTGTTTTACAATTTTGTTTAATGGGCATCCGAGCTTTAGTTACGGTATTTATTTTACTATTAATATTAATTAATTTTTTTTTTACACTTTGAAATTCTTATCACAGAATATTTATGCTTCGGCTTGCTAAAGTTCAGTTTCCATTTCTTGTCACACGCTGCTGTTGTGCAAGCTTTGGCATGTGCCTCTGTGAGTCTCCGTGTGTGTGTGTGTGTGTGGACGTGCGGTTTTTGCAGTTGACACACTAACACATACATACACTCAACTACACATACACACTCTCAAACATACACACGTCTGCATCTGCGGCACGCAAACACATTTCATTTACGTTGAATTTTGTGCAGATTTTCTTGCCCTCTATACCGGAACCACCCCTCGTCCTCATGCTGCCGCTCCTCCTCCCCCTCCTCCTCATTCTACTTTTCCTCCTCCTGTTGTAGATGCCGCTGCCAGGGGTTGCTTGTAAACTGTCGAGGCTCTCAAATACCTTGCCCCAATGTTATCCGAAAAAACATATTTCCATTTTTGTTGGCTAACATCGCGGCCTGTGTGCTTTAGCGTAAAATTTCGTTTAGTTTTTAACTCATAAAAAAAGAACAGCAACAAACGCATCATAAAATTTCACAAAAAAATGTTTATTGACTGTATATGTAAACGCATACATACACACGTATTTGCCAGAGTACGCTTCGATTTAAAGAGAGCAAAGCAAAAAATACTGAACTCAATCAATAGCAGAGCTTCACGATTTATACCCTGTAACTGCAATCCGATCAGATATCAAGCCTGCTATGGTGAATACAACTGAGTTATATTCTTGAATTGTCTAAATGTATTCTTTAATTTGTTTAGGCAGTTTAAAATATTAACACTATCATTTCTTGTTAAATGACTGCATATTTTTAAACTGAGCTTATCACTTTTTAGATTGACTGAAATTCTTTGTATTACAATTGTAGAACTTTAAACTCATGATTATGAAAATGTATTCTTATTTTAGTAATAGCTTACAAGTCGAAAAGGTCATACCCAAATAATTTGCAAAAACGTTTGTAGTCATTTGATGGATTGTAAATTTAAAAAAACCTCCATTATTACTTTAATATAGAGTGTTTGGAATTTTGCATTCCCTTCCATGCTCCGCGTATTTTGCCGATTTTGAAACCATTTTCTGTGCACATAAAAACATTTGTTTGTTTGTTATTTTGTTGGTGTTTTTATAGGTACAGTTTTGTTTTATACATTTTTTGTTGTTGTTGATGTTGCATCCGAGGCTTATTTGTCTGTGCTCAATTGATTGAGGTTTATTTGTGTTGTGTGTGCCAGTTTTTAAATTAAATTTGAGCGGATTTTAAAAGTCAGACATACACTTTTTACTTTTTTATTATAACATTTTTTTTGCATTTTCTCCAGTGTGTTGCTTTCTTTTGTGTGAACAATAGTTTTTTATTTGGTCATTTATCAAGCATTGATTTAATTTCATGATGTGCTGGGTGCATTCAGTTTAATTGAGTATTCAGTGAAATCGTTCAGTCAAAAAGCTTGATTTATTTATGTCCAGCTCGAATTTAAATCATTTGTTTAATATTGATTTTAATTGTACTAAACAAGTATTTGTGCATTAACCGACGATTTGAGGAAATTGATTCTTTGTTTGCCCAAATTTTCAATATAATATTTTATAAATTTGTACGAAGCTTTTTTACGTCGCATTAAATCGTAAATAACGCATATACTCTTTTAAATTTATTTATTAATCAAAATAAAATGGGTGGAGGTACTTTGTATAAGAAAAACATAGAATATTGCTACAAAATGTCAAAGGATTTTTCCTATAAAATACTTAGTACAACAAAATTTTATCAACTACATATAAATAAAACTTTAAAGCTTTTGTAGACTTTGCAGCTTATTAGTAATTTTTGCAGCTTTTATTTTTCGACCAATTTTGCTTTTAAAATTACTGTGCGAATATTAAAATTGCTATATGACTGAGAATATATTTGTGTATAAATGTATAACGAATATCTTATATAAAAAAGTATTACTGTTCATAGCAATGTACATTTTTATAAGTAAGGTGCTGTCAACTGTTAAACTGTTATACAGATATGTATAACTTGACTGTTATACTTTAAAAACAATTTTTTTGGAAATTGTTATAAATTCTACTCTGTTGGACTGTTATACTGTATACCAATTCAGAAAATATAACATATTTTTAAAATCATTTATAAGCCACCCCTTGTACGATTTGCTTGACTGTTATACGTATAACATGTTTCAAATAAGACAGATGCTCTCGGATTGCTATAAAACGGCCTTCCCCTCAGAGCTCAGTTTCAAACCAAGTTACAATATTAAAATACATTTTCTCCAAAACAACCCCTGCAAAATGTCTACATAGTTCAGGGATGGATTTTCTCCGTTGAGTGAAATCGCAATATTAAATGGGGTGAGGCGCTCAAAACAACTTTAAGGGTATGTATGTGGGCTGCTTATTCCCCAGACCATTCTTACTAATTGTTTACTTTTCTATAGTTCGCCAAAGCAAAGAAATAAATACATTAAGTCTTATCGAAGTGGGATTTTCCAAAAAGGTCGACATTGTATTTCAGATTAAGCAATAAGCACAAAAGAATATAAAATTTATAATCAAAATACGAGGACTTAACACTCTTGTAAATTTTTTATTTTTTATACCTATTCGATGAGCTTTAAAGAGAGCTACAACAACACAAACTTACATAAGACTGTTTTAATTAATTTTATAAGATTAAAGTGCAATAAAAGGAACTACACAAAATTTTAGACGCAATGGAATGTTCTCGTAATCATTAAATAAAATCAAAGGAAAATAAAGAGAAGTAATGGATAAAACAGACACAAAAAACAAAGCATTCAAATGTAAACCAGTCGGGAAAGAAGAGCATTTTTTTTAATTACAAGTTAACATTTTAAAAGGATAATTTTTAATAGGGATATAAAATTTAACATACTCGATCGTCAGAAAGGGTATAATGGTGAGGCACCGGCTTGTTTTTTTTTGTGTTTTATGTTTGTATGGTATTTACACATACATATGTATATATGTACACATATTAAATACGATGAATGAAACACTGCAGCTGCTAACATATGAACATTAGTACCGACATGGATAAATCGACATTTCTCGCTCTCCTGGCTAAAAAGAATTCACTCTACTATTACTATATTTATTAATCATAAAATTGAAGAACTTTTTCTTACGTTCAAGGATATAAATATTGTAAAAATCGTGGCAGATCGCAAAAATTACACGAAAAATTATATTATGCGAGCGTTACCCTAGAAGAATATTATGATTAATAGAAATAGTAATAGTAAAGTGAAATCAATATATTGTACTTTTCACATAATTTGTACACTGCTTAAAAAAATAATTGTTTGACAAACACACTCCTACAATTAAGATATTTTCTTTTATACTAATAATCTAGGTTCTCGTCGCATTTCGTTTACAAATTATAACTTAAAACTAATAAATTTAAGACATATTTAGCTTTGAACTTTTTTTTTAAAAAAAGTGTCGATAGCAATAATTATTTTTAACGGTGTAGTAGTAGTTCTTTCCATCAGAGCCTAGGGAATACTTCATATCAGAATTCTCGGAGTCGAGCTGTTCTCAAACCGAAAAACTTTTAGCCGCTTCAGTTCAAATTCAACAAAGGCAGAGAGAAGACCGCATCAAGTACTAAAACATTTCACGCAATCAAAATATAATGAAAAATCGAATATTAAAATGTTTTTTACTGTTGGTTATGTACCAAAATTGTGTTTTTGCAACCTTTGGAATGCTTAACATTGTATTGTTTAACACGAATTCAACAACGGATAATTACAAAAAAATTATTAACCCAATATCTCAAAGTGGTTTTCATATTAATAATAACAAAGATTTTCAAATTAATAACGAAATTGTCAATCGATGGTTTGAAAATCGTGTGAATCCCATCTCTCGAAGTCGTGACATAGATTATCATATTAATAATAACAAAGATGATCTTATTAACATTAACAAAGATGATCACATCAATAATAACCAAGACTATCTTATTAATAATGAAAATGTCAGTCGATGGGCTTCAAAATGTAAAGGGACAACCTTGAAGGACTATTGGAATGCATCATATAAATCATTACACGATAATGCACTAATATATGTATTAATATTTGGGATTTGTGCTACATCCCTAGTTTGTTACAAATATAAAAAGTCGATTATAATTTGGCTATATGCGCACAGATTGTGTCTGCCGTGTATTCCAAGTCGCCATTACGATAGTGACAAAGAATTTGATGCATTCGTTCAGTATTCACCAAATGAACCGAATCTTACTATGGATTACGCAAGGGAATTTGAAAATGGTAAACGAAAATTCAAATTCTGCTACTGGAAACCAGAGGATGACCAGGAAGCAACTATGAATTCAATGGTCGCATCGAAGGAGATCATCATTCTAATGACCAAAAGTTATCTCGAGTCGAAAATCTGTCGCATCAACTTCTATATGGCATTGAAGGCCACCTCGATGGACAGATTCAAGCAAATGATTGTAGTCATATATCCGGATGTGGGAGACATTGAGCTGTATGGCAAGGAAATGAAGAAGTTCCTGGAACTATGCACCTGCATTGAGCGCGATGACTCCAGGTTCTGGAATAAATTGTTATTTATCTTACCACATCAAACGAAACACGACGACAATAAGTTAAATAATATTACTGCTAATGTAGAAATTGTGTAAACAATATGTACCAACAAATTATAATTAACTAAGAACTAAATTTTTTGGCCAAATACCTTTTAAATTTTAAAAAAATTGATGTTTTCACAAAAATGCAATAAGTAAAAGTTTCTGTTTTCTTTTTGTTTTGATTTTATCGCAAAAACTTTTATGAAGTATTAATAAAAAAAAAACAAAATATTCCAATTAACATATGGGTTCGTTTGCAAAATTGCTGGGCTGATTAATCCCCTTAATTTTTAATTATTTTTTCAGCTTGGAATTGTACATAAATTTTGTACATACATACTATGTTATGTTCCTTATCAACGTTCGCTGCTGTTGCTGTTTCGAGCATTAAATCATGGGTATTTTCTCGAAATATTGAAAAACAACAATTTCCAACGGAGCCCTGCCGTCACGACGTCGTAACTGATTAGAAAGATGTGTTTTTATTTTTTAAGTGTAAACTTCGAATAAATCTAAGTAAATATGAATGATCGGAGATTCCCTTTGCGTTTTGTTTCATTAATTTGCACAAATAAACCAATATTTTGCACTAAATTTTAAAAAGAAAAAGAAATAAGATTAAGGGAAATGTTTCTACGCTCTATGATTTTGATCTAACTGGTAATTAATGTTTTCAAAATTATAATTTTTATTATGTCTTACCCCTTTTAGTACAATATATTATCAAATAAATAAATATGGACATTTCCACAAAAATGTCAATTGTGGCCTTGTCAAATTTTCATCCAGAAATATATTAAAGTTTTTTATTTGAACATTTGAATAAATTCACTTTTAATATAGTTTTGGGCATTTTCGTTAAAGTTGAATACCAAAATGGACCGTTTGTATTTCAACGACTGCACTAATTAAGATAGTCAGATTGTAACATGAACCATTTTTTGTTGCGACACTGATTTAAATTAAATAATATTTTTGAATCAAATAACAAACATTATTAACGTACATCAATGTATATTAAGATATTCCTTTAGGATTCGCTGAAATCAGTGTTATAACTGTTCACATTGAAAGCGACTTCTATTTTTGTCGCGTGCGAATGCTTTGGTTTTTTATAATTATCTTGAAAGCGAGCAATTGCCCAAAATCAACCTAAGCACCAATTAAAGAGCAAATCAAGTGTTAAAATAAAATAATGTTATGGCATTTGTTTTTTTTTAACTTTGAATGCGTACGAATGTTCCATTCGACATTGAAGAATTGCCATGTAAAAAATAATCATTTTTATTTATTTTATAGGTTTTCAAATTTAACCAAAAAAATGTATATGCTTTTAAAAGTTTGTTATCTGTAAAGTTCATATTAATCCCAAAATGTTGATATTTTTTTTTTATAAGTTTCCACATATTAAAATGAAACTAAATATTGCAATATTCGTAGACATACCAAAAAGCTCCACCCACATAGTAACAGGGAATTTAAAGTCTCACAAAAAGAGGGGACACACTAAGTAAGTGAAGTGTCAAATTAATGTAATTAAACTTAACCTCGAAATTTTCATATTAAATGCCAGCACAATTTTGCCACTTTCAATATGCTTGTAGTCCATAAAAGACGTGCTCTATGATTAAACTTTGACATAGTCGTAAAACTTGCCATCGCACATTTCACACTTGCGGCTTGGCTTGGGTTGAGTTTTGGGTTTGGGTTTAGTTTTTTTGTTGCCACCTAGCCCATAGTGAACTTTATTAAAAATCACTTAAAAATAACCAAAATAACTGGCAGAGCAGGAACCGCGATGATGATGATAATGATGATGGAGATGATGTTGACGATGATGATGATGATGGGAAAGACCGTTGGGATGATGATGATTATGTTACCGGCTCTCGATGGTGGCTGCGGCGTAAATTTAGCATAATTCAGGCAACAGCTGTTGCCACAAACGGTAAAGGCCATGAATGGGAATACGGGCAACAACAAAAGTAACAACAACAAAGAAAGCCAACAGCTCCAACGATGGCCATAAGCCAAGCGTCAACCATCCCCATATTGTACGAATACATATACAGGGAATGAAGCTATTGGAATGTTTATAAACACACAAAAATTTGAGGACGACTTCATTTTTCAAATTCCAAACTCGGAACTCCTTGCCAAAACCCAAGTCTTATTTGTTTCCATCCACTTGTTATTTCGCCCTAGGAGCAGAAGCAAAAAAAAAATAACAGTGTGAAAAAGAGCGTTGAAAAGTCAGAGCCAAGTCGTCGCTGGCAGGTGTTGCATTGAATTAATGGTGCAAATGGCATTTCTATTGCCTGCAAAATTGAGATGCAATAAATATTTATGCACTAAAGTGAAAAATTGGCACGGGAAGAGACAGCGGGCCGAGAAGGCGACACCAGCAAAGGGCACAGAACTGTAAAACTTGGACCATGTGTGTGTCTATGTATGCATATATATGTATATGTATGAGTAATTGTGAGAGTATGAGTGTGTCTGTCTTTGTATGAAATCAAAGTTTGCTGCTTGGTTGTGGAATATGGAAAATGGAAAATAAATATTGCCATTATTCTGCTTCATTCTTCAATTGGCTGAGACAGAGACTGAGACTAAAATCGAGAATTGTTCGAGACACGGAGACCTCAGGCCGAGGTGTCTATTAATATTCATATATCGGGGCTAGTCGATGCCAACAAATCAAATGCAGACGGTGTCTGGCAACACAAACAGTGGTGAAAGCAAAGAAAAAAGCCTCAAGAACGAATTGGAGATGCACTTTGGATTATCGCACACATATTGAGATTATTCAATTAGTCAAAAAAATGTTATGACTTGAAAAAAATGCAAGAATTTATTTTTCAACAAAAAACCCTTTGTTTGTTTTAGTTGTACTTATAGAATATAGAAATAACAAGTTCTGTTTGTTTCTCTAAAATTAAATTTCCCATTATATATTTTTTGGGACTTAATTATTTTTATCCATTTATTTACTTTCGAAAAAATGTATTCTAATAATGAATAAAATGAAATATTATTATATTCATATTGACTCAAATTTTCACAAACTGAATCCCTAAGTCACAGAGCCTTTTAGCAGAGCATTCAATCAAATCCAGTTCATTGTTTACGCCAGTTCGACCAAAGCTGGCGCTGTTAGTTTGCCTGAACGTGCCTGGTTTGAGTCTATACCGGGACGTGGGGAAATAGCAGGGGAGGGGAGGGGTTGGTCAGGTCGTTACCATTTTGTCTGCCATTACGTTGGAAAAATCTGTCAATTACAAGTAAGAAAAGCGCAAAAGCATGTCTATCACACAGTCGTAGATGCCGGCAAAGCACGGCCAACAAACAAACACTCGACTGGGAGGCAGGGTAGGCTTTTTCCCCTCTGGAGAGGACTTTTCCATTGCAGAAGCAGAAGGGGTAGATTCAGGTTGAGTTGACCGTGCCAGGATTCAGATTCGTATGCCTCTTTCTACTGTTTTTAATGCAAGAATTTTCTTAGCTTTAATCAATAATTCGAACCAATTTGTTAGATGATTTCATCAGAATTTCCAAAAATATAATCGAATTGAAAAGTTTGATGATTTCTTAAAAAAGGAATTCATATATACATAGATATCTTTTATGTTAGAAAATTATCAAAAATACGATATCTTAATAGACTTAAGTTCAAACCTCTGCAGAGATCACAGTATTTCCTACCAATGTCCTGGGTAACAGCGGGTAGTAATAGCTCATGGAAATGGCAATGAAAGCAAAATCCGAAAAGGAAATGAAAAATCATAGAAAAGGAAGAAAAGACAAACGCACTAGAGAATTTTTCACGATTACTTTTTGCTCTTTTTTCCAAGCATAGTCAACGATGGTGACAATGTGGACAATGTGGACGATGGCGACGACTTGGAGGACATCGAGGACGAGGCAAGAAGTTGGCAGGCTCGGTTTGTTTTTTCAGAAAAGCCTGACAAACCTGTCACGTGATTGCTCAACTGAAGCTTTGCAAGAGAGCCGCGGCCGGAATAGAGACCAGACCGACTTGGCCCAGCTGTTAGGCCGACGTCAGGCAGTAATAATGACACCCGCACTTGCCCGCTTCCTCCTCCTCCTCAGCAGTTCCCTTTCCCTTTTTCCCCTTTCAGTGGCCTGTTGTGCGCGCTTATTCACTGACTCTGTCCTCGCGGCTGGCCGAAGACTGCAGAGTTAAGAGTAAAGAGTGGAGAGTGGAGAGTGTCCAGAACAGTACCTATGTCATAGTCATAGCCATGGCGACGATATTTTTCTAGTGGCTGAAGCTTTTTAATTGAATTTTCCGCTATTTACGACGCAGCCCGAGTTATAAAAGGAGCAACTATTCCGGACTGCTTTCATCTGAACGGGCGGGGAAAATATGGCAGCAGCCTGGAGGGGGAGGCACCGAAAGAGTTGCAGATGTACACGTAAATGGGAAATTGTGTAAATTTATTCATAATACTTAAGCGCTGTCTTCCCGCCTTCACCTTCCCGCAGGCCTTATCCCCAGTCATTTTTAGGCATTCCACTTTATTTTTCTGCCCAGGTTTTTTTTGTGTCCTTTGTGCTTGGGGAATATGCTGCAAATGGTGAGAAAAGCTTTGTCAATTGTTTACTACCTTTTTCCGAGAAAGACCAAAATATTTTCTGCATTAATACTTTACTTATTGTTGCCTAATTATAATTCAACGTATTATCTAAACTGGCAGAAGAGTTTTATTCTCCAGAGATGTTTAGGGTTTTCTTATAAAATTTGGATACTTTTGGGATATTGTTGAAATTGTCAGCAAAAGATGAACAAAGTCAACATTGAAAATATATGAATAAATATTTTATTTAAAATCTCTTAGATGTTAATAATTGAAATAAAATCTTCCTAAAAAATCAACAACAATAAGATATCGAGCTGATTTGTTTTAAACTCAAGTTCAATTTATGAGTCAATTTCCTCTCATCTAATACCGCTTTTATTTGTTCAACTTTGGTTATTTTGCATGTTTAAATTCAGGGCCATTTGTAAAAGTCAATCCAAATTGACCTTTCAAAATTGATTTGTCAATTGATAAAGCGAAGGCAAACTCTTGAGCTACAGAAGATTTGACTTTTATTTTCTATTTGTGCAGCAAGTCAGACAGTTTAACACAAATAAAATAGAACTTTTTAGCCACAAGAGAAAAATTTTTTACTTTTGATATTTTTATATGTCAATTTTGAAATTTAAGACAGCCTAAAGAACTCAAGATAGCCCGACTAGAAGATACCCTTTAAACGAGTCAAATATATGCAACTAAATTGTAGAAGTTGATAAATAAATTTCTCCTATAATATCATCTCTGCTTTTTATCTGGTCGTGTAAATTATCGTTATTATAATACTTACGTTATTATAATATTTACCTGTAGATAAATACTTAATTAAATTTTGAAGGTGAAGTTTTTTTAGAAATTGATGTATAGTGAAGTCTATAGAACCCCCTGAAATTGCAATTCACATTTTTTTAAACAATATCAGTATGTCCATTTATAGTATAACCTCATATGCAAATGATTATTCCTGAAACTCGAGCAAAGCATCGATTTGAATAGAATAACTCAGAATTTCGTCAATGTATCTCGAGCTGAATTTTTCCATTTCATCAGAGTTAACATAAATATGTGGTTATATTTTTCAATTTCCCTAGACTTCATTTCTGTACTCTACACACAAACACGCACACACATTCTCATCTATTGCGACAATAGGCACTTAATAATAATCAAATGCACTAGATACACATATATCTTAATTTTGGCAATTGGCATTGCACACAGGAACTAAATAACAGTCTACATCTCACATATTGCAAAGATTGCATAGATGGTTAGGTGCATTTGTATTTGTATACTTTACAAAACATACAAACATTGAAAACACATTAGAACAATTTATACATATGTTAATCGAAGATGATGTGTTTATAAAGTCGAATATTTATTTAAGACTTAATCTATCAATGTCCATCAATCCAGAGAGGTCTCTCAGTTATGGAAATTTCATCATTACTCTTGACAGCAAATATTTGAGAAACAAAATACAAATCAGATCAGAAGATACAAATGTTTATGTGATTTAAATACTTGAAATTGTCAATTAAATTTAAATTAAATTTTATTATATTTTTTTTTTACAACTTTACAATTACTCAAAAATTATAGTTCAAATCAGATCAGAAGATACAAAGTTTATATATTTATGTATTTAAAATTGTCTTTATAATTTAATTCTTAATTAAATAAAATTTTATTATATTTATTTTTACTACTTAGACTTAGTAAAATGGTTCTACATTTTGTACAACCTGTAGACAAAATACTGTGATAAGGACTTTCTGGTCGGTTGCCTTCGGTATTGTTGTCACCATCGTCGTCGGCTGTCATCGCATTTGCTTGCACTTTGTTTATCAGTTTTTGGACCTGCTCGAAACACACACGCACACACACGCGCAGTGCTTCTGGCCAGGCTCTAGATACAAAAGTACATGTAATTGGGCTAATGGATATTTCGGTACTAACACAATTTTGCTAATAAAGTTCGCAAACACACAAGCACACACAGAGATTGCTGAAGCAAAGCAAAAGGCTTCTCCTCAACTGGGACAAGGACCAGTAGCAGTACCAAGAGCAGGACCAGAAGCAGGACCAGAAACAGAAGCAGGACCTCGACCAGGCAGCAGCAGGTTGTCTGCACTTTTTGTTTTGTCTTTGGGTTCTTCAGCTCTTGGCAACTCTCGCAGCAGGCAACAACATTTACGTATAAGTGCGTCTCTATGTTTTTGTTGACAACTCCTTATTGGACACAAACACCCATCCACACACACACACACACACACTACACAGATACGGAGGCATTCTCCGATTTACATTACATTGGACTCTCTGAGCCTTACATTCGGTTCATATTGCCTACAGGCTACCCCAAAAGTTTTCGTGCACTGTTTTGCCAAACTGTAAAATGATCTGTTTAATTTAGAAATTTATGAAGATCCTATATATAAAGACTACACGATGTATGACACAGAATAAGAAAACTTTGTTATGACTTAATCAAATCAAATCGTTTTATGGGTACAATCAAACAATTTATATGATAAAAATTGAGCATATCTGTATTAATATAATGGCTTTCTTGGTCATTACAAATTTAACCATTTGTCTGCCTACAATATTAAAAGCTCGAAAAAGCAATGCTCAAAAGTGTATTTCAGTGAATAGATCCATTCAAAAGGTTATGTAAATTCTTAAAAATAAAAGAGATATTCAAAAAACTTTTTATAATTTTCAATTTCAAACTAAATGGTTAAATATTTAAATTAAAAGAATATATTATTAATTCAACACTTGTTGCAAGTTGTAAAACTTGGATAGATATATAAACTAACTTAACTAATAAGCTATATAATTGCTTTATTGGAAAAGAAGTCCTAAGATATATATCAATGCTTGGAAACAGAATCTCTGATAGTATAGAAGTAGAAAAATGAGTATAAAACATTCTCTTAATCAAAAACAATTTTTTTCAAAAAGAAACTATGTAATTGAAATACCTTTCTGCATATTTCACAATTCACATAAAATGTTTATGATATTAATAAACTTATAAATTTTCTAATGTTCAAAAATTGCTTAGAAATGCCTTGTTAAATTCGAAATCATTTAAAGCAATTATCTTTGTGAAATATTTAGAGTGCATGTGCATGCACATAATTATTGGAGTTCCTCGATGAGGTTTTAAGGCAAACTCTGAAAGCTAAACTGTTTGCCAAAATCGAAATCTTATGTAGACCTTACCACATATCTAATTGCAGCCAGAGTAGTCGGTTCTCGGTACTCGGCACTCAGTATTTGGTATCTGAAATCATCAACAGAACTTTTCCCTGTCGTTCACTGCGTCAGACAGGACTCTGTGAGTCAACGTTTCTCTCTCTGACTGGCAGCATTAGATGGTGCGTGAGGATTCTGGCCAAGTTTGTTTAGCAGCTGTCTATACAAGGATGTGGTATAGGTGCGTATGTGTGTGTGTGTGTTTCAGTGTGTGTGTGTTTCAGTGTGTGTGTGTGCCTATGTGTGTCTTGCTTGAATCTCTTCGGTATCGTGTATGGAAATTGCCCAAAAATTCGAATGCAGAACGCAAGCACACACACGAATGAGATGGAGAAGGGTAAAGGAGTGTGATGGGGAGCAAGGGGGGAGGGGAAAGGGGAGCAGTATGCATGTCCTGCATTTGGCTTGAATACTCACCACAAACAAAAAGCAACCGAGCAACTAAAGCCAGATAGTTGCCCTCCGAGTCGAGTTGCCTCTGCCTCAGCCTCGGCCTCCGCCTCAAAGCTTTCTCGTTTTTGGCAGTAGTTAAACTCAATTATTATGCAAAGTCAACAATGTCTATTTGTGCCACCAAAAAGGTGCATTACCTGAGGACGAGTCCAGCAGCAGGGACAGGTGTTGATATTCGTATTCCCATGGGCGGAAAGGGGGGCGCGTAAGGGGGAAGGGGGGGGGGGGTAGGCATAATGGCTTTTACTCATCTCGACCAAATACATTTAAATACATTTTGATTTGCAGTTAAAGCGAAAACTTCAAAACGTGCACAGACATCGCAGTTAGCCATGTTACGTGGTGCGGTTACCTAAATCCACCCTTCCCATTCCCTCCCCCTCCCATCGTCTAACTAAACCCCTGCCCCGTCCACTGTAAACATGAAAATTTCAACTAGTTGACACCACTTTCCACCACCATTACCCCTGCAAATGACAAATAATTTTTGCAGTTTTATTGAAAATGTTTGAGTTTAGTTGCCCAAAAACTTTGGCGCGCTCCGTTTGCTTTTTGCATTGTATATTGTGGAATCTTGCTGTAGTCACAATACTCCTTGTCTGGAGTATCTTGGACAGAACGGCATCCTTGGATTTTGTGCTGACTTTGCAGTCGAAAACAAGCATCAATGTGTCAAGTAAAAAGCAAGCAAAAATGCCTGAAGAAACTTAAGCATTCTATATCTAAATTATTTTTATACTGTATCTTTATATTGTTGTTTACACGAATCAATCAACAAAGTTGAAAAAAACACGAATAAGAAAATCTTTTTCAAAACAAAAGTATCTTTTGAGCTGCAGTTGCTATTCTTTAAGAACCAGGCATCTCCAAAATATAGCTCTTTGTAGAAAACTGATTTCCAAAGGTTCAAATTGACAACTTGACTGCAATTTAATATATTCTACATATCTGAAGTCAAATAAAATATAAACAGTTGATTTTATATTAAGCCCCTATGCCAAATGGCTGAAGTACAACAAAGGACAAGTTCGTTTAAATAAAAATAAAAAAATGAGAAATGATTTATTCAAGTGGAAATGAAATACAGCTGGTAAATACAATAAAGTCTTTTGTGTGAATAAAAGTAATATTATTTTATAAAGTTTAAAATTAAATAACATCGTTTCAAAAACTGTACATTTTATTGTTTCTATAATTTTGTCTCTTAAAGACTTATTTTTTTTACATTTTTACAAAAAGATAATACATTTTTAATTGTAGTATAGTTTTTATTAACATTTAATAATATAATTATATATCTATATCTAGAAGTTCGTATTAATTTTTTACTGAATAGATTTTCTATAACTTTTATAGAAAACATTATGTATTTGGACATCCGCTCTATTGTTAGAGTATTTTTTGTACGAATATTTGGAAATGTATCTTAAATCTAACGTACTTATTGTTGTTGCTTTGTTGTTGCTGCTTGCGCACTTTTGCTAACAATAAGTTTTTAAGTAGTTTGACATTTGAACTTGCATCTACTTTTGGAGTGCAATAAAAATGCGCAGCTAGCCGGAAATGAGAGACGCAACAAAACAAATAAGCAAGGCCCGTCTTCGTTTGCTTCTTCCCCCCCCCCCCTCCCTCCCTCCTTCGCACTCCTCCCTTTTAAGGGGTGGAACTGTGGGGTACAAAAAGGGAAAAAGTTTGTCAGCGAAAAATTGCGGCGCAGTTTATTGCAAAAGTTCATTACAGTGCAAATGTTGCAAGCTTGTCGTCTTGCGAAGAGTGTGGGTGAGGGAGGGAGGGAGATAGGAAAGAAAAAAGGAGAAGAGAGGGAGAATGAGGAATGGGAAATCGTCCTTAAGTCGTCTTTGTCTTTTGCCATTTTTGCGCCACTTGTTTAATTATAAAGTGCGAGAAATGTTTGCATACTTTTCGGCTGACACTGATGAAGCGCAGGTGATGCAACAAACCGCTCAACATCAGCCTCAACTTCAACCTCTAACCCCAAAAAATGCCCATTCTGTCGCTAACTGCAATGAAGTTTTTTATTTACTCTCCAGCTCAGTGGCACTGGCAGTGGCAAAGTTCGTAGTTTGTCTGCCATCTAATTTGCATTTTCTCATCAACGCAGCCGCCTGCATAACTAATGTGATAAATGTGGGGGGGACTCTCAAAATATTATAAATAGTATGCTGAGATTTTATATATACTATAGTTGCGAGAGGACAAACTTCAGGCATTTAGCGCACACGTCAATCATACGACATGTGGTCCAGCCCCAGACACATGACCTCCTCCATTTCCTGGGCCTCTTGGCCGGCATAATTTACCATTAACCATTTGAAGCCAGGGCTAAAATTTTGACTTGATAAATGAAGTGCTTAACGATTTTATTATTTTTTTTTGTTTGGATTTTCTAGATTTGTTTTTCGGTTTTGGTTTATGGTCAATTTATGCAAATGATTGAATTTTCCAGCACACTTTTTTCTCCAGGACTAAATGTGACTCTGTTTCGAATGCTGAACTCAAGGTGTTCTGAGTCTTCTCTTGATTAATGACTAAGAAATGCTAAGAAAAAGTCAATCCGCTCTGCACTCAAATTGAAATGTGTTTCAAATAAATTAATTTTCTTTTATTTTTCACTGTTTTTTGCAGCATAGTTATATAACATATACAGGCATGCCACAGAAATCTCTTTCACTTGACTTTCACGTCAATTTCATTTCTCCGTGCCACAGTCCAATCACCTGAACAATTTTGAGTGAGATGAAATCATCGCTCAATTCACTGGCGTCCGATGCCATGAGAATAATGTCACATTTTTTGTCCGAAATTTTAAATTTAGAGTTGTCGAGAAACTTTTATTGTTTGCCGCGCCAATAACTTTTAAATTTTTTTAAGCTATACAATATCAATTATTATATAAAGAAATTGAATTGTATAAATTAAATAAGAATAAAAATGAAAATTTGATATTCTGCAATGATAAACTTTAAAAAGTTGCTAAACAAACCCTTGGGAAATTTAATCTGAGAAGGGGCCAACCCTAGCAGCCTAGTTCGAAAAGGTTGGTGAGCATGCTAAAAAACCTAAATCACACGAATTTCTGTGGCACGGAGAAATTTTCGAAGTGGAATTGCTTTTCTCTGAAATCGCTTTCACTAGTGATTTCTGTGGCATGCCTGATAGAAATACATTTAGATCTACAGTAAAAAGATTGATTGTAATTTATTCTTAAACTAGTTTTGTTAAGGCTTTGTTTAAGAAACTCAATTAAATTTCGTTAATATCCTCGAATATTTATTAACAAAAATCAAGTAATACGAATAATTTTTGAAATTTTTAAACCTTTGCTCTCATAATAAATGATAATTATTATTTAAAAGTGGAAATTTAAGTACTCTCACCAAAGTCAAAAATAAGATTACATTGTTAATTTATTTTGGAAAATGTTGTTTGATGTATTTAACCGATTGAATATATATTTGAAGTATAATACAATTTGATATGTCAGGATTCTATGCCACTTACTTATTAAGAAACAACCTTTTATCAAATCCCTAACATTAATTGATTTGATATCATTTTTGTTTTAATTGCCTTTGAAAGCTCAAGATAATCAGTCATAATTAAATAATTGTATACCTCAATAAGCCTTAATTATGTTTTTGTGCTGTCATAAATTTAATTTCCTTGTCCGTTTCAAAGTGTCCAACTGCTTTTAATTGATTTCTTATTAACGGATTTCTGTGATTTAGAACCTAAAAAGAATTTCTGCCTTAATTATACGATTCAAGTTGATAAAGTCAAAACTTTTACGGAATCATTTGTTATTTGCAGTGCAGGTCGATTTGGTTGCCTTGCCAAAGTAAATACTGAAAATGGGACCCAATAAGTTGACGATTTCAAAGCGACCCTTTGACCCTTAACTTTTGGTTGGCATTAACTTTTGGCTAAGTATGTTAATGCTAATTAAATTTGCCAAAAAGATCATTGAGGCAATAAGTCATGCATACTAAATGAACTACGATGATTTTTGTCATTGTTGTTCTTTAATTTTTTGCGCTATTCGCTTGATTGGTTGCCACCTGCGACATGCCACCTGCCACCTGGTGCCGCCCCTTTTAGGTGGCAGGCAATCAAAATGCTGGGCCCACAATCACTTTAGGCCATTCTGGCAGTAACAAGTGTAACAATGAAGTGTGGCCACTTCGGGCAAACATTTGCGAGGCAGGGAGGAAGCTCTCCATATAGATTCAAAACATTCGCATAAGTAGCGCTCCCAGCGATAACAAATGGACCCCCTTTCCTCCCCCTCCTCATCCCCATTCCCATTCCAATAGAAATCCTGAACCCAGGCTCAACATTCACACGCTGTTTATATTTGCATACATTTAACCTGAGGCTAGGCTCAGACTCAGGACTCAGACTCTTCATGTTGAATGTTGAATGTGTTGTTCATGTTGTTATTGTTGTTGCTCGTTGGCAGCTTTGTTTTTACAAGTTGTTGTCTTATGTACAATGTACATTTTCTTGTTTTTTTTTTTGTTTTTATCCTCCCTTCCAGTTGTTGTTGCTGGTTGCTTGGCTGCTTTATATTCTACTTGGATATTTGTTCATTTTGTGGTTAATTAAAATTGCACAAGTGAATGCTGCCAAGTGCGCCAAGATGAATGTGGCATAGACATATTTTAAGGCATGAAGACAGCAAAATATAGCCACAGGCTATATCCCACTACATATTATATCAATAACTCTCGCCTACACCAAACAGCCTTAAGGCCACACTATGTTTAGCAGTGTATTTTATGGGGGAATTGCAAATAAGAGTTAAAAGTTAATAGGAATTATATGAGAAAAATTATATGGTTGCATCAGAAAATCTCAGATATTCTAAATATATATTAAAACTTTTATTTCATAAATTAAGATTTAATTCTTTGTTTGATTTAAGAAAAATTATAATTTGAAATTTAACTAAGTTTTTAATTTTGTTTAAAATAAACAAATACCTGAGATATTAAATTGATATAGAATTTATTTCCTTCGCTCAAAAAATCACATTAATATATGTAAAGTACATGTTAAAATAGCAGATCAAATATGCTTTGTCAAAGAGTTCATTCAATAGGAAGTCTACTATAAGTGACAACAGTTATAGAAAACAAAACTTTACCAAAATCGATCAAAAACTTAACCAATGCTGACTTCTTCCCCAACAAAATGTCGAACAAGATTTCCTCCGAGCCGCCTGAATTGAAGCTGGGCTTAGACGAGTCTTTACATAATATGAATCCTGAATTAATGCTGAAAATCTTGAAGGCAGCATGCAATTCAAATCTTGTAGATGAAAATCGACATGCCGCACAAACGCTGCTGAATCTGTGTAGTGTGAAGAACTTGACCAGTAATGTTGCAAGATTTGTGAAATACCTGCCAATAATGGGGCGTCTACTGGACAATAGCGACATCGATGTGCTGAGTCAGACATGCACCGCAATCAGCAAACTAGCCTATCGAGGCACTTCTCAAAAGCAGGCCGTCATAAAGGCGGGCGTCTGTCGCCGTCTCGTCGAGCTTTTGATGCACCCGGAGGAGAAAGTGAAAGCAAAAGCTCTTTTGGCTGTGGCCAACATTGTTGCCGGCACTGAGAGTCAGGTGCAATCCGTATTGGAACTTAATCCCTTGCCGGGCATCATTCAATTGCTCTACTCGACGGACGTGAAAATTAAGAAGTCGGCCATACAGGCCGTATCGAATATTGCCTGTGGCAGTGAAGATCAGATTCAAGCAATCATCAGTGCCAACATACTGCAAAGACTAATGAGCATTATGGAAACGGCAGACTTTGAGACGCGCCAAGACATTGGCCTGGTCCTCAACAATTTGATAATGGGAGCCAGTGCAATGCAGATACATTACACAGTCATGATTGGCTGTATACCGGAGTTGTGCGATTTCTTAACTCTCGACGATATGGATGTAGTCAAGCGCTCTTTAACGTCTCTCGAGATCATTCTAAAGACTGGCGATAGGTTCCAGGTGCAACCAAATCCCTATGCAGTCAACATCGATGAGTGTGGAGGTCTGCAAAATATTGGGAATCTGCAGTCACATGATGAACACTGGATTTCCACTACCTCAACAGGGATTATTGACAAGTATTTCGACTACGAGGACTACGAGGAATAGGTTAATTTAAAAAAAATTATAGCATTAATTTTATGTTGATCTTTGTTAGTTTCCGATAACTTTTGAGTTTTGAGTTATTTAGTTTACTTTAATTCATAAATTAAAAAAATATGTAATGAAATTTAAACTTAATTTAATTTTTTCTAGCAACTTCCATTGTGAAAAGCAAATGAAAATTGGAATCTGATTAATTTAAGCAGAATTTTTATTAATGGATTTTATTGCTTAGATTGAAAATTGTTAATCTCGATCATAATATAATTTTCGCCTAAATTATATGACTTTCTGATCTTTTTTAAACAGGAAATTAGTATTTAGGGCATCAGCATTATTTGGAAACACATTGCATTTTTGATTAATGCGCAACGTGTTGGTCAAAGTCAATTTGAATTTTTTTTATATATGTATATTTTTTGTCATTTCTGCAATGCGATATATGTATGTATGTATCAGCAGTGAAAGTTGAAAGTTGATTTTAATCTCCGTGACAAACAGACAAGCACACATATATATAGTATACACAGGACATTTATCAAAGTGCCGTCAGAGGACATCAAAAGTGAGAGAGAGATAGAGTGCGGTTTTCTCATTTCTCATTTGATAACTTGCATTGCGCTTTTTGTTTTTCCTTCTTTCGACTCGCCGACAGACTGTGGCAAAGGAAAATATTTACACAATCAATTGAATTTTATTGTAAAATTTATTTTATGAATTATTAATGGCTTTGCGCCAAAGACTTTCAGCCCCCGGGCAAATTTATGTATTTATATTATACATATTATTATGTATATCAATTTATCAGAGGAAGAGAAAGAGAGAGGAATTTTAAGAATCTGTGGCATTTGGCGTTTTGACAATTCAAAAAAAATAGAAACGATAGTGAGAAAGCGAAACAGTTAATCAATAGCAAAATGTTGCAATTAAAATACAAATTGCGGTCACTTATCCAATTTGTTCTACGAATACTTAAAAATCATTCAAGTTGCTCAAATCACATTAGAAGTTGATTTATAAGCGGGAACAGCTGCTCGTTAATATTTATGAACTACACGAGCTTGACTGAGAACCACTTGAGTTGATTCCCTATAAATACAACTGCGCCCCCTGGCAGCTGGTCTTATTTAACGCCAAAGTTCCCAGACAGTGGAAGAGAAAGAGTTACACAAGTTGGAAAAACCAAAAAAAAAGTAGTCCGAGTAATTATTCCCGGTTGACGATGTATCGGGTGGAGTGCTTAACGGCGGCTAATCAGATTATCGCCAAGAACTTGAGATCTTTGGTGTTCTTCATTTGTGACGATGCTCGATTGCTGCACATTCTGTGGAAATGGCTGCTCTGTCAGTATGAAAACTCGATTGTGGATTATTGAAAATAAATAAAATAAAAACTAAGCAAATTAAAATAAGTGTCATGTTGTTTCAAAACAATCGGATTTAAAAGTATAATTTCTCACTTAATCCTATCATTGAGACTTGGATAATAGTTTACTTGAAAGTCTTAGAAATAGTGAAACATGAGTACTCGAAATATTATACTCATAATAAAACAAGACACTCAATGTGCAACTCGAACTTTAGTTGACTAAGGTCAAAAATAAGCCACTCTTAAAGTGCTTTTTACTCAAAAGTCTCTTAAGTCGACTTAAAACTTGCACTCACTCAAATACCAGTCCTCTTTTATTTTAAATGAGTGCATTTTATGCGCTCAGCTGCACTAAGATGCTCTTTATATAACTTACTCAATTTGGTAAAACACTCTGACTCGTCAGGCTCTCTCTTCGTTTTTCCGTTCAAACTTTTACTAACTCAAGAGAGCCTACTCTCAAAATGAATTCAGTCGAAGAGTTTCATTTACTCAGTTACTCTTGCTTTGACTTTTCACTCCAATCTATATTCACCACTTAAGAGAGTTATCCTTGTCGCACAACTGGCTCTCACTGCGGCTCAAAGCTCACTCAACGAGCGAAAGCTTTTCGGCTTCACTCGACGGTCAGAGCAAAAACGAAGACGAGTCGCGACAGAAGCCGAAGTCAGGACTTGGACTGCAAGCGCTTCGTTTGGGAATGAATTTTTGGAACATTTAGTACACAACTTTCACACATGGCAAGGTGTGTGCATGTGAGAGACGTCGCTGTGTTTGTATGTGCATGTGCATGTGTGTGTGTGTGAGCATGGCACGTGAAATTTTATTTATTTATCGAGTGATTTTGGGTTTCATGGTTTATTTTTTGTAAATTTTGTTGTTTGTTGCAAAGCTTGCAGATATTTTTTGTTGTTGTTGGAGCGAAACGAAGTTTGGTTTACTTTTTGTTTGCAGGTTTTTACTTTTTATTACTGCACATGCACTTGCATTTGATAGATTGAATTTTGTGGAAATTGAAAGATAGTGGGACCGCCTCAGTTTATCAGTTTCTCAGTCTCAGTCTGGACACTTTCCTATCCGCT
Organism: Drosophila subquinaria; assembly: GCA_037043405.1. Lineage (NCBI taxonomy): Eukaryota > Metazoa > Arthropoda > Insecta > Diptera > Drosophilidae > Drosophila > Drosophila subquinaria. The sequence continues at coordinate 124,122 of JBAMBL010000466.1, read as the reverse complement.
TTTGGCTTCGCACAAGATGTATCTGCTTATGGCTTATACTCGCATGTATCTATGTATCTTTGTATCTATGAATCCATGTATCTTTTGGCAAAGCTTAGTGCCTTATGGTGCTGCTGTTCAGACATGTTAATTTCGACTTAATGCTGTTTAAGTAAAGCCTCAATATTTGCGCCTAATACGCATACATGTGTAATGAATGTAGGCGCTTAGTCACACACACACAGACAGAGACACACACAGATACATATGGCAATATGAGTGACTTACATGTGTAAGTCGGTAACACGACGAAAACAGATGCTATCTTGCATACATTTAGGCGCACAAGGACTAGCACAGGGACAGGGAGGCAGAGGAGCAGGGCTCTGGAAACTCGGATCTGGGAACTGGAGCTGGGAACTGGGAATTGGTCTGGGATTGGGGGCTAGAATTGGGAATTGGTTACTGCCTCACCAAGGCGTCAGTCACGTGCGGAAGGAGTGAACGGTACGGTACGACTGTTGGACGATAAGCAAACATTGCCCATCAAAAACACACCTACATAACTGCATAAGCACACACACACACACGCACGCACGCACACACCCACACACGCTCTGCATGTATTTGTGCATTGTATTGAGCATGACATATTTGTCGATTTGCAAATTTATGTCATTCTGCTGCCCCCTGGGCCTCCTGTCCAGTCCAGGAGCCACAACGGCAACAGCAACAGCAGCCAAGTTCGGTCGCCATGTCCAGGACGTCGGAGCCAAAAGTGTCAACCGAACTCAAATTGATCTTTAAAATCAAATTAAACAAAATTATACATGCAGCTCATAAGGCTGACTTTCAGACAATACTATTCGATTAGCAGATACACTTACTTTAGGCTGTTTGCTTATTTGTATTTGTATTTATTCGTATTTAAAATATGCCAAAAGATTAGTAAATCGATTAGGTATTATGAATTTATTAATAAATAGTTATTTATCAAAAAATAATTTTTTATTGAAGTTATCTTAAAGTGTATAATTTAAGATAAATAGTTTTAAAACATAAATGCCTTACTTTTGTAGTTATCAACTGCAATAAAATGTAAGGAGGTAAATAGTACTAATTTATGATTTTTTTTTAATACCTATAATTCTATTTAATCGAATAAAATTGTTTAAAATTTAGCATTCAAACAAAATTAAAATAATCAATAAAATGATAAAGCTGAAATTTGTATAATGTACATTCATACATTTAAATAGATTTTGCATTATATTTTATATTGAATATTATTTTATGACAACTTTTACATTTTATTTATGTTCAGAATACTTTAATAATTTATTTTATGCTCAAAAGCATCTAGTGTAGTGTAGTAAACTTGAAATATGTCAAATTGTGGGACGCCAAGGGAAGACTGCAATTAATATTTCAGTTATGGCATTACTTAGTATGTAAATGATGCTGACTAAATTGGCTAAAATAATTAATAGCTGTGTTAAATAATGTAGAATATGCTAACTAATTAAGCTAAATTGATATAGTTTCAATTATATACATATTGCATAATTTATCTCAAAACGTATCTCAGCTGCAGTTTCAAGTTGTGTTTAATTACATTTGTTATACATGGAAATTCTTCAATAAGTAATCATTTCATTTTTTTACTTTTGTATATTTAATTTAAAAGTTTAACACTCAATTTATGAATGTTGTGGTTGCGATTTAACTAACAATCAACAATGCTGGCCAAAAAGCAATGACCTTACAAGAGCTCTAAACTAAATATTCAATTAGATTGCAATGTTTATGCTTTGCAAACACACTCGAGCACGTACACAAATACAACAATACAACTATACTACATATATGTGGGCTGAGTGGGCGTGGCTAGTCAGACATTACCGCCTGACTCATTAAAAATACTGTCAATACTTATTAGAATCAAAAATCAAATCAATTTTGTGCTATAATTACAAAAATGTCTGCCGCCGGTCGTAAAGTGCTCGCCAATAAAAACACACACGAATACTTACAATTGCACACACACACACAGTCAAACCCACACACAGTCAACACACAGTCAACACACATACATGCAAACAAACAAATGTCAATTAAAAAGTAAAAATTGCTGGAAAATGGCGCACCGACCTGACTAAAACAAAAGAACATTCACAGCAGCCAAAGAAGGACGAGGAAAAGGATGCGGAGGAGGACAACAGGGGGGAGAGGAAACTGAAAAGTGGTAGCATCAGAGAGCCAGCTCTGTTTAGGCCAGTTCGAGCTCTGACACTTTTGCCATTTGTCGTTCGTTTGTGCGCCAAAAACTTTCGGCAAAGCCAAGTCTCCGTTTTTGCAGGTCCTTCAGCTGTTTGTTGTTGTTGTTATTGTTGTTCTCGTTGTTGTTAACATTTTGGAATTGGAAATGGCAAATGGCACACGTAGCTCTGCATTGGGTTAGGTTAAGTTTTCAGCGCGCTCCTGCCCATTGCAATACTCGTAGTGGAGCCAATTCGAAAATCGCTCGGGGTCTAAAGTCCAGTTGAGTTTAGCGGGACTTACGTTTGCCCAATGCTTCTGAGTACAGAGTTACTTGCCAAAGTGGCGACAGAGCTAGCATTTTAATTAAACAGAGTCTTAACAACTATATATTTTTATTAAAGCACTCTAAATGTAAATTTTTGAAATATTTGTAAAATATATTTTTACGATTTTAATGTGATTTTTTTGTTCTTCTCCTTTATTTCTGACACTTTTTTATGAAAATATCTGAGTTCATAAATATGAATGTAACAATATTTTCCTGGAAATTATGCTTAGTAAAGTATAACTTGCTTAGCTGCTTCGATTACTTTGCACAGACATAAGAGGCAGATATCCTAAAAGGGCAATTAAAGTATTTTTTTAGTTTTTTTAATGTAGCCAAAAGATAGTTTCAGGTAGCTATGTATCTTACCGATGCAGTTAAATATCTTATAAGCAGCTTAGAAAATTATACTATATAAATCTTCTTTAATTTAGGACATTTCTTCTTAGATTTTTGTTTACTTACAATTAAAGAATAAATTAATTGAAATTTTCTGGAATCTTCGATACAAATATTTTGACTTGAGCCTTTTTCTATAAGTTATATATTAATTATTTCATTTATTTAATTAATCAAAATTTTCTAAAATTTAGGTAGAATATATTCTAACACCGCCCTTCTCCCGTTTTCTCCGTTCCTTAAAGTAAGTCACATTATCTTTGTTTGTTTCTTAAGAGTAAATATCAATTTACAAGATTTTATTTCACTTAATTTAAGCAGCTATATTTAATTCAACTTCTTAGTATTTATACTAAATTTATTGATATTTTATTCTTCTTCTGTGACTTTTCCGCCTTTTCTCTTTCGTTTTCAGTGCCTGTTTCTGTCTATATTCACTCTTTATTGTTTACTTCGAATTTCAAAAACCTTTCTGAAAATAGTCTAAAATTTTCAATATTGATGAAATCAAGCTTGCTATCATTTCTTTCCTTTCACACTCACTTTCTCGATCTCTCTCACTTTTTAACGCTTTTTTCATTATCGCTTTCTTTTGTCATGCTTCCTTGTACTAAAGCAACCTTGACTAACTGCACTCGACACTTCATTCACCAGCTAGCTTCACTGTACTTGCCACCCTCCCACTGCACTGACTCCATTTTCGGCAGTAGGGAAGGGCATCCATCCGCCTGGTCAACTAGACAGCTGCCACTTGGGGGATGCGAGAGGAGAATGGCGACTGGGGACTGAGCATTGGGCCTAGACGAGCTGCTCGAACTGACTTCGCGTGTTATGTATGAAAAGCAGCGCCATAATAAATGTCTGGGGAGAACACAAAAAATGAGAATGAAAGAATAAAAAAAACAGAATCAGGCACAAGACTCGACAAGTGCTCGGTACTTCGAGCTGCCAACTGAAAATCAACAAGCAACAATTACCAACAACAATGACGACAGCAGGAAAGAACAGAAAGAAAGATAGGATGTGATTGAGCTCTTTTACTAACCAGCTCCCCTTCTTCCCCCTTATTCCCCCTACTTACTTGCCCAGTTACTTGCCAGCTTCTCCTCATCCGGCAGACAGACAGACCGACGAAGATCGAAGACGTTGACAACGTTGAAGGCCCAACCAGCGATAAGTGCAATGTGCGATAATCGAAAATGAAGCAATATAAACAAAAGCGAAAAGACGCAGGGAATCAATGTCGATTTCCTGGGTGAGAGACAAGACAATATATAGGCAGCAACAACATTTTATATGAAGAAACTTTTGATGAGACAGGGAACTCTTTTCAATTTACAATTTACAAGTATATTGAACGTGTTCCTCAACCAATAATCCATCTGGCTCTAGGCTTTCCCATAAGACTAAGAAAACTGAGGTGATAGGATTCTTAATATGCTTAAAAATGTGTTTGTCAACTTAATCCCTATAGTAATATCGATTTTTGCAACTAAACTGTTTAATTTAAAAGTGCCAACAATTGTTAGACTTCAGAAGTTCGGGCAAAAAATTCGCATCAATTTCTTATCGAACTGAACTGAACTGACCTATGCCAACACTTTCGGCTCTGTCTTTTATTGAGAAAAAGCTGGCAACAAATGATGGTCAGTAAACAATGAAGAGGACAAGGAATTATTTGAGCGCGTGAGGCGAAAAAGTCAGACAGACAAAATCAAATGAAACGCATAAGAATCGATTCGATTAGTGAAATGAAATTTACGCCAATATAAATTTGCACAACTTACGGACTTGGCGCGCCTAAGTGTATGCCATATATATTTATACCCTAACAAGGGGTGCCATCAAATTTGTCATCAAATTTGTTAGAGAGCACAAATGTGGTTCGAATGGGTCTTTAGACCAGTTGCATAGCAAAATTGATTCCAAAAATGGTAAGCTTTAATAAATGTTAACAGCTACTTTTTTTTGTAGTAACAAAAAAAACAAAAATATATTTCATATTTTAAGAAAATTAAGATTTTTTGTATTTATTTTAAGCATTAGTTTAATTAATATTTTTGCTAACATAAAAAATTTGAAAAATAATTTTAAAAATCTTAAATCATATAAAATTATGCTTGGATTTAGGAAAGCTTAAAATCAGGGCTTAAAACCGTAACCGTTAACCGGTATTAACCGATTAAGATTTGTAGCCGTACATTAAACCGTAACCGTAACAATACTTTATTATTATACCGATACCGAAAAATCGAATTTATTTCAACCGAAATAACCGTTTAGAAACCGATTCAAAATAACGGTTAATTTTTTCAAAATTAAATTTGATTTTTATTTCTAATTTCGCAGTAAAAACATCTTTAATCTTGAATAATTGTTTTCCAATATTCATATACTTAACATTTTAAATATTTCTTGTGAACCGATATCATACTGGAGTTTCGCAACCGAAACGTAAAAAATACCGGTAACCGTTACGTAACCGATACACAACAACAACCGATAACGGAAAACCTAAATGAGAATTTTACCGAAACCGTAACTGAAACCGATATTAATTTCGGTTTGATACCCTGCTTAAAATTGATTCAAGGAATATTTTAAAGTTGCAACAATAGAACTAACACACTTAGAAATAAAATAGGGGAATAATATTCCGAATATTAAAATCAACTGGTTCTATTATAAAATTTGAAACATATAGCCGTAACCATTTCTAAAGCTCAATCTAAAACACAAGAATATGTGGTAAAGATTGTTTTCAATTTTCTTGGTGGCAATAGAATATATGCATCTCAATGTAAGCGTATTCAATTGTTGGTCAGCCAAAAAGAAAAAAAGTCTTTCGAATTCTTTTTCTGTCTTTCTTGTATTCGTTTTGTATATTGTGCCTGACTCAGCCGCGTGTCATGTTGTTGTCTTCGTTGTTGCCGCTGTCGTCGTCATCGTCGTCGTCGTCGTCGTCATTGTCTCTAAACTTTTGTACGTTCATTAATCTTGTAGAGCGTTTTCACTGTTGCGCCTGTGTTGGTGTAGCTGAATGTGTCTATGTATATGGTATGTGTATGTATATGTGTGCAGCTGTCTCGTAACTCTATGTATCTATGTATGTGTGTGTGTGAGGCAGTTTGTTTGCCTGCCTGACTGTTGTTGTTGTTGTTGTTGTTATAACTGCGCCGCTTTCGTTGTTGTCGTTGTCGTCTAAGTCGTTGTTGTCCTTGTTGTCCTTGTTGTCCTTGTCGTCCTCGCTGTCAGGACACTTGTGCGACAGTTGTTGCATGATAAGGTTTAATCTATTTAATTGTAATTGATATTTTCGCAAGATACGATGTGCCTTTTTTACCCATTTATAAACCAAATGAGGCGGCTAAAGCAACAGCTACGACTACAACAACAACAACTGAAACAGTAACAAGACAACAACTTGTTGGCAACACACTTGAGAAGCACCCAACACAGGCAAATCATAATTTATAAAGTGCTGCGTCGCAGAGAGCCAAAAAGAAGATAATAAGAAAGAGGAAAAGTTTCAGAAAAATTACGAATTTTAATACACTCGTATTTAGAAAATCTATTGTAATGATTAAGACTTCTCAAAAAAAAACTCAAAATAGGAATGAAATAAAAAATTATTTTCAAATTGGACATTGTTTCAAAAAGAATTTAAAATATGATTGATGATCAGGATAATTTATTTATTTATTTTTAGAATTAAAGCACCCGATACAACAATTAATTTAAAATTCAAAATAAAAATTCAAAATATATATTTGTATATTTAAATTACAAAATAAATTAAAATTAAAATTCAGTATGAAATTTATGAGTAACGATTAAATCGCGATTATTGAGAAGATAGAAAATCATTTTACTCAAAAAAAAATATATTCTGAGCATTACAGAGAAGCATTACAAAACTGCTGTCAAAGTTAATATACCCTTTGTTATGGTAGAAAAAGCAATTTTATTTTATGCTGTCTCTACACGTTAAGAAAATTACTCGCTTTCATGTGCTAAGAAATTGTTAGAGAGATGATTATTCAGTACACATTTAAGAAAGAATTTACTGTATGAAACATGATATTTAACAATGACAAAAATAAAGAATTCAGTCAAGTAATTATTGGGAAAGGGCCAAATATTGATTGAAAGACTTTGAGGAAATTTGCAACATGAAATAGAAAACTTGGAATGCAACACCTTAAAGTAAGCTGCAGAGAATGCGTGTGATACTTGAAGATAATTCAATGTCCCTTAGTAAAACATGCCGAGACAGAGACAGAGATAGAAGCTGAACCTGAGAATGAGAACGAGTATGAGTATGAGAACGAGTCTGAGTTTCATTGTGGAGCTCATTCCCTCAGCCTCTTATCAGACATGGCTCTTTGTGTAAGTGGTGATGATGGAGCGGGGGCGGGAATCAACATCAGGGACACACACATGGGACACATCAAATGCAGTCGAGATAAGAGAGTGCCAAGTTGTTGATGTGTAAACGGTTTCGGATTTAAAATAAGTAGGCGTGAGTGAACAGGACAGATGCAACGGCAGGGGAGAGAGAGGAGAGCCATAGCTAAAGCTATAGCCATAGCCATAGCCATAAAAAAAGAAGCCAAAATACAGCAGGAAGCCTAAAACAAATTGTAGCGGAAACTCAGCAAACACAATAAATGTTTAATAAGCCAAAACGAGCAGAGAAAAGCGAAAGCGATGCTTATGGAGTTTGTTTTCTGGGTTGTCTGGTCCTCTCATTCAGGGTCTGACAGAACTGACAAAAGCGGGTAAAAGAGTTGTTCTAAGGGAAGTTTCGGGAAGCGGAAGCTACTCGACTGCCAAAAGCGAATCCGGTTTGAAAAGTCACCTGATATTTGGGCAACAATTTAATTGAGACACGCGAAACACACTTGACAGACTAATGAGTTGTTGGCAACAAGTGAATGGGGAAAAACTGGCATGAAATTTTGTATAAATTTCTACAAAAGGATTTTAGTTGAATAGAAGAAAAAGCTGGGCAAATTAATAGCACAAATTATGGAGGCAGCGAGTTGAACAAAACAAGAGAAAAAACAGGATAAAAACTGGCAACAATTTAGGTACTCGAGTCCCTTTGATTGCCAAGCTAAACGCCTACAAATTAAAGCCAGACACACGAAAGAGAGGTAAAATTTCAAAAAGAAAGAGACAGGTGAGTCAGACTGGGTAAAGGAGGTCTGGTACAGAGGAATCACAAAGATGCAGGGCATTTTTGACCGGGCTTTTAAATCCTACTCAGACATGCGCCCGAAAGTATGCTACACCAAAAATCACTTAAGCGTCCAAAATTTCAACAATTGCGAAAAGCTGAAACTTGAAACTTGAAACGCGTTGATGAGGTGTAAGCGCCAACAACAACAACAACAATCTGTCTGCCATAAAAGGTAAGAAAAACTTTGCAGTTGAGAAGAAACATACAAGAATATAGTATATTCTTATATTCTTAAAACTTTGTTTACGACAGGTTCAGCTCCCTCCTGTACTTAGTTCCAGTTTAACATCTACCTCATGCTTTAGTCATGCGTGTATCTTTTTCTTTTGCTTGTGCTTGTTTCTGAAGCTAGAACGTCCCCATTTCAGTCACGTCAACTGCAGCTGCATTACAGTGCAATGGATTTTAAACATGACTCAACTAACCAATTAGCAGATTATCCAAAATTTAAGCACATAAGTAATTTATGGCTGAATGTAAGAGTAGACGTAAAGAGAGTGCAACTAGAGTCTTATTTATTTATTGTCAGCTACTCGCAGTTGATTCAACAATTTAACTTACTTAACCATTTAATGAAAACAATTTCAGCAATTCAATAAATTAACACTTTAGGGTTGATGATTACGATATGGGCATTTCCACAGAAAGGTCCACCGCGGCCGAAAACGTAAAATTGATCAAAAATTCACATCTTTTGAAATTTTCTTCCAGAAATGTATTTAAATTATTTATTTGAGCAATATACACTAGAACAAATTCAATAGGATGAAGATTAGATTCTACATGGGAATAAATTCACTTTTTCCATATTTGTCAATTTTCTTAAAAATTGACTTCCAAAATGGACCGTTTGTGTTTTAACGATTACACTAAGTAGGACAGTAAAATTATAACATGAACCATTTTAATTCAAAGAAATATATTGAAAGTTTAATTTAAATAAGTTTTTCGGGCTGTTTTGGATATAAAATTTAAAAATAGAGAGACAGAAAGAACATAAAAATAGTGATGGTAAAAAATGTCCCGTGCGCGATGTCCCGTGCGAATTTACGTCAAATTGAATTAAAAGAAAAGTGACAGTCATCTTTGAAAAAAATCATAACCATTTTTAAGAGGCATCAATGCACAAGAGTTTAAAATTAGTTGCATTAAAATATTGCCTCTGGATTCGCTGAAATTGGCGTTTGAATTGGTTGACCTCACAAGTCACTTCCATTTCGTGTCCCGTGCGAATCACTTGAATTTTGCTATTATCTTAAAAGATAAAAATTACCCAAAATCAATCTTTGCACCAATGAAAGAGCTAATCAAATGCTATATGTTAAGCCCTTCATCAAAAAAAAAAACCGTTTCCTTTTTACCGTTTTTTTACTTTGAATGTGTACGAATGTCCCGTGCGCGAGTTTGGAAATGCCCATATATTGAAAATTTAATGCAGCTATATAAATATATACAAGAAGAATACAGATACCTGAGCTACAGAAAATAAAATGGAATTAAATATCCTTTGATTGAATATATTAAATTTTATTTATTATTAGTATTATAATTTGAGAGAGTTTATTTTCAAATTTAAATATATAAAGGATACTTTAAATTAATTGAAACAGGCCAAATTTATCATTAACTTTACCATATTTTAACCTAGCAAGTGAAACTTTAACTCCTTAAAAGCCGAAATTATCATCAACTTTCTGACACTTTTAATGAATTGTTCTTATTTTTCACCGATCAATCGATAATGACACGTTTCACAATACATACTTTATTTTAAGAATATAAGGTGTTCTTTGTGTAATGTGGCTGTCAGATGTTTTCCACACATTTTATAAGTAGCAATAACGCCTTGAAGTATGCACATGTTGCGGCCCTGCTTTCAATCTTATTATAAGTGCAACAAAAACAAGTTAATAGTTTTTTACGCACCAGCCAGGCAGCTGTTCTGTGTTGGGCTTTCTGTGGCATGTTGCATGCTGCAAGTCGCAAGACCGTATGTGCCACACGGCCACCGTCGCTGTCGACATCAACGTCACTCGGTTGCGGGTGTTGCCTGAAATTGCATTTGCTGCTTTCGGTTTCGACTCTGCGCCCTTTAAAGTTTTTCCACACACTCGAATTTCGTGTAATACCTCTTCGACTACAGAAAGAGCACTCACTCTTTAGCCGAGTGTCGAACTGAGTACCCATTTCTTGTTTGTTTCTTTTTAATAATACATTTCAAGTACCACTATTCAATATGTAGCAAATTATGTGGTAATAGTTTTTATTTTCTCGCAATAAATTCACATGGAATCAATGTTTCAATATTTTACTAAAAGAAGCTTATATCGAATACACTTTTTTGATTTTCACATTCAACATTGTTTTGCTTAGGCTTAATTATTTTATCAGGCATATTCCACATAAATATTTCTAAGAAACCAAAAGCAACATACGCATAAAGTGTTCTTAATTTAATTTCTGAAATAAGAAAGTCATAAAATACATATAAAATTTATTAAACTATTTTACAAAATACATAAAAAATGTAAAACTTTATTCAAATAAACCAACTATTTTTTCTATTGGTTGAATTTTCACATTTTTATTTAAACTATTAGACGGTGCTACAGTCGAGCATACTCGACTGTCGGAGAGCACGTACTTACTATCGAAAAGCAAACACACAAATATTAATATAGCTATGTGCTAAATGTACTTTTCAACCAACAAGGGGGCTCCATTTGGCTACAATGGAGTGTGCTCGACCGATAGCTTAATACTTATTTGCACGCCATTTTTTTCGACTAATTGTTTGTAGTACATCTGTATGTTCTAGTAACCGATTTAAACCAAATTCGATAAAAATGTAAAAGACGTAGAATTTTCCCAATGTATGAGTTCGGTTGATATACTAAAAACAAATTCATACTAAATCTTTATTTTTGATTATCGTTCCTATGGCAGCTATATGATATAATGGTCCGATTTTAACCAAATTAAGGCAGGATATATGGAACCATCCCATGTTCATATTCTGTCAGTTTGGTTGAAATATCTCAAACAACAAATATCAAATATCTCATACTACGACTTGATTTTTGACTGATTGTTCCAATGACAGCTATATGATATAGTTGTCCGATCCAAAGTCTAAAACAAATTCGATCTGCTTGCAATATAGACGAGCCTATATACCAAGTTTGGAGTCTCTAGCTTTAATATCCTCTGAGAACTAGGCGCTCTTACAGACGGACAGACGGACATGGCTATATCGACTCGGCTGTTGATGCTGATCAAGAATACATATACTTTATTTTTTTGTGACAAAATCAATAGACCCCTGCACTTTTTTTAAGTACGGGGTCTAATTAGACCCTTAAACAAAGAGATGTAATAGTGAAGTATGCAACAAAAATGAATCCCATTTTACTCGTGGCATTTGGAAACAATCACAAAGCTTACAATTAATCACCAGAAAATTATTACAAATAACTTCAAGAACTACAACAATTGGTTTGAAAGTTAAACCCTTTTTGGGGGTAGTTTCAATAGTACATTACCTTGTGAACACAAATGCGAGTACGACAACTTTGAGCTGAACAAGCAATTTGGCAACAACGTTACAACGTCACAACGTTTCAGTAAACCACTAACCCCAATCAGGCTCTTTGTGCCACTTCTCGACGCTTTACATTGTTCAAATGGCAAAGTTAACAGTCAATGCAATTGGGAGCCTACAGTAGAAGACCAGGTCCAGCCACTTGTTGTTGCATTGGTTGTGAAAAAGGGGACAGTCGGGATCAGAGTGGTATCAGCCACGCCCACTGCCTCCAAGGCTGATGCCTGTGGAATGTAAGTCAAGTCAAGTGAAGACGCCGTGCAGATAAGCGCAGACAGAAATTATAAAAATAAATTACCAACAAAAAAATTGAGATGAACTTGTGGTTGGGGGAGAAATAGGGCCAAAAAGTCTGCCCCCCAAAAAATTATTGTACAAAAACTCAACAATAGTAGCAACAACAACAACAACGACAGCAAAAGCAACTAAAGTAACAACAACAACAAAAACACAGATACTCAAACTGTGCAAACTTTTTAAGTGCAGAATTTATAGCTGGCGATTTGTTGTCTGGCCGGTTTTTCAGTCTCCCTTTCCAGATCCAATGCCCAGCTTTTTCTCCTCCCTTTGGTAGACCACAATTTGTTCTTAATGGTTCAGCAAAATCAATATAAAGAGAGAGAATCGTCTGTGTGGGTGTGTGTGTGTTAGTGTACACTGCATTTTAGAAAATATGAAAAGTCAACGAAAGTTTATGGCAAATGAGTAATGAGTGGCCCGACTGGTTGACATTATGGCCAACCTCAGTCAGGCAAATGCTCGGTTCAAGCCAAATTTGAACTCTGACCAAAACCATAATCAAAGTGCGAGGGGAAAAAAGCGAACGAGCAACTTTTTGAAACAACTTTAATATCCTGCAAAATAAACACTGAGACCAAATTGAGTGAGCTTTTAAATCGATATATAGCGATAACATCTTTGACTATGGAAATAATATGTTATAATTAATTAAAGTTATAATTAATATTATTATTATAAAATTATAATTAATATGTTCTAATTCTTTTTAATATTTTCGAAATATTTTTGAAATTTTGATTGATTTCGGTGTTAAATTAAAGAGAAAATGTGAATTCACAGCTATTTAGATGTTATCGATAAATATAATAATGATAGTTTAAATATGGCAATTGAATACATGAGCTTATAATTTTTTAAATATTTAGTTACACATTGAAAGTAAAGTTATTTTAAAATTTAATTGCAGGTGTGTGTGTAATTCAGTTTGAAATCTATAGGATTTTAGATTTAAGCAATGGTTTGTTTCGTTCAATTGATTATATTGTATATAAACATTTCAATTAGTAAATGTATTTCAATCGTAGCCCATACCTTGTGACTAGCGCAATAAAAATAAGTAATGTAGGATGAATTATTGTAATAAAAGAACGACTACATAGTATTTTAAAGACTACGTAGAACAATTCAAATCTTGTCATTCAATCTATTTTAAAAGGGATTCATAGAATCAACGGAAAAGTTCCGGGATGTGCAGAAGATACTCCTCCATTCCTCCATGGGAGGAAATATAAATGCAATTTTCCTCTACATACTTTCAGGCACTTTAACATTGAAAACTTGTTGGCAACGTTGTTCCACAGTTACTGCAAATTGAAAGAATTTTTTTTAATTAGTTGCTGGTTGCACTTTAGAAGTTTGACATGCACTTGAGCAACTTTTAAATGCTTATGAATGACTGCACGTGTGTGTGTGGAAGCCAAGGGGCGTGGCATCCAGTACTCTGAGCTAATTAATTAAATATGCGTTTCGTCGAGCTGGCTTTCTCTCTCATCCCGTAATGATGATCAGCTTAAAATGTTTGGTTTGTCATTCGAAACAGAAAAAAGCCGAGACCTCAACATATATTCGATAACTTGACTTAATTGATTTAAATATGATGGATGAACTCACACACATGAAACTGCTACTCCGAGATGAGCTTGGCAATAAGGTAGAAGTTGGACCTTTAAAAAGAGCTTCATTAAAACTTCGAAAAAAATTTAAATTTTTGTTAAATCATTTTGAACATAGTTTCAATAAAAATTCAAATTTAAATCTGCATTTATCGATTCAAACTCTCTTGTCTTCCTTTAGGTTACACATACTTTTTGAACTGCCCACTCATTTACACACACTCATCCATTAAATTGACACAGTTACCCACTTGAATTGCCATCCGGGCAGACCCCAAAAAACATTTTCAGCCAGACGAGTATGAATTATTATTATATTATGCAAAAAAGGAAGCCGTCATGGCTGAATTTTTATGTGACTAACCCAAAATCTGACACTTGATTGCTGTGCAAGCCAGGAGATGGAGATGAAGATAATAAACCTGTTCCGTGATGAAGCTCAAGTCGATGTTAAAGCTGTGAAGCGAGTTAAAATTTGTTGATTACATTTGAATCCCAGTCATAACTGTCAGAAAGTTGCACAGCTCAGATGCCCTCACTTTTCCTCTCGCTCTGCCGCTCTCTCTCTCTCTCTCTCTCGTTCTCTCTTCTGCCTTGCACCGGTTAAGGTCTGCCGCCTGCCATTGATGGCAACATGGCGTATGTGTAATGTGCTGAGAGGCTGTGCGGAAAAGTCGGCTGTCATTATGTCATAAACATATGAGAGAGCTGTTTATACTTAAAAACGGGGCAGACATAATAACCCCCACCTGTCAGTGGATTTTTCCTCTCTCTCCCCCCACCATCAACACAGCCCATGGTAGCACAAGAGGGCCGAGAGAGAATGAAAACACCGGACAGTTCATTTTCGTGGTTGTTGTTGTTGAAGTTTCGACACCAGTCACCACGTCCCATATCATTAACTTCAACGATTATGAGCTGCGGGCAACAAACAGGTTGAAAAGTTTACACTTTCGGCTCACGAGTTTCTGTATATGAGTTTTCCATGGAAATATTATCAATCACATTACGATGCATCCCCTCAAATATATATCAACATTTAAATATTAAGGACACAGAATATATCTGAATAGCTTAAACTTCCAGTTATATAATAATAATATTAATATTCTTATAGATCCTTATATTTTTTTTAGCTGTTTTCTATTTTGTTTTATTTATTTATTTATTAATTTATTTATTTATTTATTTATAGATGTTTTCATTTATTTAATTATTTATAAATTTATTTATTTTTTAATTATTTATTTATTAATTTAGTTATTTATTTATTATATAATAATAATATTAATATTCTTACAGATACTTATATTTTTTTAGCTGTTTTCTTTTTTGTTTTATTTATTTATTTATTAATTAATATATTTATTTATTTATATACATATGTTTTCATTTATTTAATTATTTATAAATTTATTTATTTTTTAATTATTTATTTATTAATTTAGTTATTTATTTAAAAGCATTCGATAGAGGCCTAGGAATATTAAAAAAATGTAAATGAAAAATTGGAAAAGACCTAGAAAAACACAATCAGATCAATAATTATTAGAATTGTTATTGATTGAAGCGGTTATATTACTTTGAGTATAGACAGGTGTCAAATACTAATAAGTATTTTAATTACAATTAGTATGATTATGGCATTCTCTAAAGTTTTTTTTTTCTTTCTTGATATGCATAAAAATGTTTATCGTTGAAGAGCTTGCTGCGGACTACTAACATCACTTCGCTGGCAATATAAAAATTTGTCAAAGCAGGTATGTAACAGTTTCTTTTTAACATAGCAGGGGGAATCGAACCCAAATACTTTGGAACTAAATTTCTAGACGTTGCAGGGCGGCGATTCCAACCAGAGGGACACAGGATCACCAGATGCTTTGAATGGAAAATAAAAAGCAAAAGATTTCGTTAAATCTAGTAATATTTTGCAATGAAAAGTTTCATTGAAAAGAAAATTGCACCACAGTGGTAGACATTTTTTAGGCTCAAAAATATTATTTTGAAAGCAGTATTTATGAGTATCAGAATGAATAAATAAAAACAGTTAACATAAGATTAGATTTTAAATAATTACAACATCTTATGACACAACTTTCAAAAGTCAAATCATAAATATAATTTTAATGCATGTAAAGAACTCTACATCCGTTGCTCAATAACATTCATATTTACATACAAAATTTAACCGGCATTTATGTTATGAAATATGAACCAAAAGGATGTTTGATATAAGTTTGATATGCTCGTATTTGTTTAATTATTTTATTTTGTCGCAGTCGACGACAGCGTCAGCGTTGTGGTTGCCAATATTGCGCAAAATGTTGTAATTAAAATTGTTATCCTTTGAAACTGAAGCACTTGCCATGGTCAGTTCGATACCTGCCCATGTGACGATGCAAAGCATATCCGAGCAGGATATTCACTATTTCAACTATGTCACGCGTCTGGCATATAATTTTACACCTGCCAGAAGGACGACGTCAGGATGCCAGGATACTAGGACACCGAAGCTGCAGCTGCTGCTGCCATTTGGCGACACCTCCTAAACATTGGAAATCATTTTAGTGGCCAGGGGAAGCTGTTGTAACCGTGGCCGGGTCAATTGCTGTCCATTTGAGCCGGGCCAAAATGTTACATACATTTTTTTGTTTTTAGGAATTTTTCGTTAGCCATTGTTAGGTCAAATATGATACTAAATCTCGCTGTTATGGAGTCTGTGCACTCTGAAGCATTTTTCAAGTCTATTACTAAGCAAACTTTGCTGTGCTAAAGTTGCAACTATTTTCGCGATAAGATAAGATTTAAAAATGTATTAAATTAAATTTATTTTTTATTTCTATTAAATGGTACTTTATTTATTTCAACGAAATTTATTTGTTATTACACGGGTAAAAAATGGCGCAATAATTAATATTTTCGTTAAATTTTTAAATAAATTTATGGGACTCCGAAAATATGCGAAATAAAATTAAATCTAAACTATCAGACATATCATTTAATTTTATTGAAAAGCAACTGTCATCAAAATCTCTAGAGAATTGTAGATCACACCTGATTTATTTACTATATTCACTAATATCAACTGGAAAGTTACTTCCCAGTAAAGCTGAGTAAATTTGTTTTGAAACTTTGTATAAACATGAATTTTAACATCACTTAATTTTATTTTTCCATTGAAAACAAATGCGATTTTTATTGCCAAGCTTAAGATACTCTTAATGGCATTTAATCCCCATGCCCTTTGTGTCAATCCATCAACATTATCACAGCATCAGCATGCCTCAGATGACAGGACCCAGGGCGAAGGACAACTTGTCTATAACTTGCTCATTCGTTAGGCTCTAATAGACTCGTGCACATGCATGCTTTAACAAACAGCTGTAACCACAAAACACAAGCCACTCAAACCAGCTGAAAATATGCAAAGAATTATTAGAAGTGAGTGTGGAACTTTTGAGTGGGAAAACGAGGAAATGGACGACGATGGCGAAGACAAGTTGACTAACTGCCTGACCTGCTCGGGTCGAGAGTTGTCTACAACAATTTCATGTACTCGCACTCGTGCTCGTATGTATTTCTTACTGCGTAAGAAGTTCGTTAAGGGACAATGTCTAGCCGAGGGGGCGTTGCAGTTTAAGTTTTTGGCTTTGGTTTTTACTCTCGACTTGGCATATGTAAAACTTTTAGTAAACATGACAACACAACCGAATAATATCGCATGCCATAAATTACACTTAAGTATTTAACAGCTTTATAGGAAATAACAAACAGCCACGCCCACACGACCGGCTTCTAGCAGAGCAATAAAATAGTTTAGACGGAGACAGAGACTCCTAACCGGATCCGGACACGGAGACGGACTCGCCTGTGTGTGTGTGTGTGTCGCAAAGTCGACTATGACTAAATGTTATCTTTTATCTAAAAACATTTTTAATCAAAACTCCAGTTGGGAGTTACCCCGTTGGGTTCTGCACAATGCCTGTCGTAGTTGTGGGCGTGGCTAAGCAAAAAGTCAAAGAAACTTCTGAGAATATAATAGAATAGATAAGAAGTAGGAGCAATCTTGGTGATAGTTAGTGTTGTACATACCAACACTGAAGTTTAAAATCATAATGGAATAATCCACAATAAAAAATTAATCGAGCTGTTCATATCTCTCCAAATAACAAATAACAATATGTATCGCGTGTTATAATCAAAATTAATAAGAAAACGAAGTTGTAAATTAAATAAAAATGAGCGCGTAAATTTGTACTTGCAAAGTTTCTAAGTTCATTCTACATTTAAAATTTGATTCATTTTAATGTTAGCGAGCGATATTGAGCAAGTTAACTTTTCTCTTCCTAGACTTTATTGAGCATTACAATTTTAAATCTGGAGTTTTATCATTTAATCAACTCCTGTCATTATTAACTAAACTTGAATTCTGCAAATGAGCAACGATTAACAAACTCTACGCATAATGTTTCAATGTTTCATGAAAATCAATTTAAATAACTCGATACGTCGTCAAAAAATGATCGAGTACGAAAAACAAGTGTCGATTTTTTGATGTATTTTTACATCACTGATTCTGAAACTCTGTAGCCAAAATGAAGTTACAGTCGAACTTCCCTAACTCGAACTTCCCTAACTCGAAGTTTCTCTAACTCGAACAAAATCGAGTGGCAATAGCGTTTACTAGGCAAATTCCATACAATTCTACTTCCCTAACTCGAACTTCCCTAACTCGAATTTCTCCCTAACTCGAACAAAAATATTGGCCCGTACTTCTGTAAGTCGAATTTTTCGGGAAAATCTCCAAAAAAGTTTGAATTTTTTTTTCTTTTCTGCTTTATGCTTTTGTTAACGGATCGTTTGGATATGTAATATTGATGTTCATTAACATATGGTGATGTAATATGATAAAATATTGCATCAACAATTTTTTAGGCTTGTGAAATTGCTATAGGAAAGATGCTCGAAATGTACTTCTTTGTCAGCGCACCAGCTCAATAATATTTATCATGGCACCAGCACGTGTATTCAAATTTTTATCTCTTTAAGAAATTTTAAAACTTATTTGTTAAGAAATTGAAAAGTGGACCAGTTTAAATTATATTAAAAAATGGAAAATTAATTATGTCATTTGATTCGGGAACGTCTTCTGGATACAGCAAAAAAACGATAAAACCTATTTTTGTGAATATCGACAGGTCTTGAACAAACTGAAATTTTTTTTGTTGAAAATAACAAGAAAAGTTTGCAATTTGAAATGTATTTATGAATAAATAAAATCGTAGTTTCATTTAAAAAACTAAAAAAAAAAATTCCCTAACTCGAAGTCTCCCTAACTCGAACTTTTTTCGTGGATAATGGTGATTCGAGTTAGGGAAGTTCGACTGTATTTTCATTGGCTATCCGGTGTAAAAAGGTCAATGACAAAAACCAATTTTAAAATTAAAATAATTCAGTTAAACGATTCTCAGAGTTTTATTTTCATACTTTACAACTCAGCGGCAGTCTTCTGGATCCAAGACTTGACAGAAGCAACATCAGCATAGACACCGGGATAGCCAGACATGGCACAGCCATTGCCCCAGGACACAACACCGACCAGCTGGCCTTCGGCAACCAATGGGCCACCAGAATCACCCTGGCAGGCATCCTTCTTCGCGCCATCGGCACCGTGGGCACAGACCATGGTCTCCATAATCTTGCTGCCATAGTTATATTCATCGGATGCGCAGTCCTTCTGCTGCAAGAGCTCGACCTCCACCTCCAGGAGGCTGTTGGGCGATGAGCAGAACAAGAAGCAGGTGGTTCCCCAACCACTCACAACAGCGGGAGTGCCAGAGGCTGGAGTCTTATCGGCCAGTGAAATGGCACGGATCTTGGCCGACTGGCGGACGGGGGAGCTGAGCTTGATAACGGCCACATCGTTGATCATCAGTTGGCTGTTGTAGCCCTCGTGGAACTTGAAGCTCTTGACGCTGACAACCTCACCGCCATTGTTGCGTTCGGTGGAGCCGAGGCGAACCTGCATCTCGGATGCCTTGTAGGACTGCATGCAATGGGCAGCGGTCACCACGGTGTCCTCGTTGATCAGACTGCCGCCGCAGAAGTGGGATCCCTTGGTGGTCTGGATGGACACCTGGTAGGGATGCGCCTCAATCGTCGTCGGCTCGCCGTTCACAATGCGACCGAAGGGGAACTCCGTGTCCGGAGATCCATGGCCGACTGCGATGCACGCAAGGACTCCAACAAAGCAGACAATCAGGCGATTCATTTTCTTGTCATTTACTAACTGCCAACTGCTTGAATCTGCCTACCTTTTATACCATCGATACATGGCTGCTTGAATGAATGCTTATCAGGCTGTAAATCAAGCGCCATCTATCGGACAGCAGCTCGCAGGCTCATAAATTGTCTCACGCTGATTACAGTGCTGTTTACCCCCAGATCCACTGCACACAACACACAATTACTATAAATGAAAAAAACCAGCAGCTAAACAATAAATCTCTGACTTGCCCACGCTTATAGTATTTAAGATTTCGATTTGATTAGATTATCAATTGTACAATCTATAATTAAACGCCCATAAATGCACATAATTTTAAAGACAAAGAGATATTTAAATACAGTTCAGTTAAAAAAAAGTACGAAAACTCCTAGAATATCTAAACGAAAATTGTTTAATTTTCAACTTACATATATAAATAAATATAATTTTATTAAAATTTACATATAAATGAAAAGTTTTGATGTGATTAGATAATAATTTATAAAAACGACAATCTATAATTACCTTCAGAATCTAAGATATGGTCAATCAAATCCAGTTCAACCGATCTTCAAAAAGGCTTTTAACTTTACATTAAACTGACATTTCTGTGTAATTTTGTTTTGATAAGAAATAGTTTCTTTATAATAAAACACTCATATGTATCTACAAGTAACAATTGTCATAATAAATTATAAAGGATTTTAAATTTTGATAAACATTCAACAAAAATATGACTTTTGCGAAAATTAACAATTAGATAAAAAAAGAATATTAATTTTAAGAGAAAAATTATAAAAAATATAATTATTGTATTAGTGGAATAAGAAAATATTGAAAATAATTGTGCGTAATTCAAAATAATTCAAAAAACGTAAAAGCGAGCACTTAAATTTTTATTTTATGTATAATAAATATAAAAACTGTTCTGCTCCTTGATAAACTGTAATCTTTTGGGTCTGTTCAAAGTTAATGCCGCTCGCATGGTTATCTAGACTTGCTTCTGGGGAAATCTCTGAGGGACAACGGCAATCAGTGCACACACGGAACATGTAGCTTTATCTTATCAGCAAACTAACAAAGCCACAGAGTAACTTGCCACAAGACATTGGACATGATGTGTGGGACAGGGACATGAGGAAGTTGGCGATACATAGACAAGACAAACGGCGACCAGTTGAGCTGACCAGAAACGCAGAGAAACGAAAAGAACAGGAATTGTGGCAAAAAGTGAACATGACCATGAATTTGAGCTGCCAAAGTTCATTTTTAATTTAACGCACAAAAAACGGGCAAAGGAGCAATCTATATAGAAGTGAGCCCGCAGCAGCACAGACAAGGACTCAATGGGAGTCCTTGCGAGTCCTTCTTCCTAGTTCATGTAGGAGTACGAATAGAAGTTGGAGTACTTGTCCTGCTCAAAGTTGTTGATATCTATTACTGCAGATTTGAAGTTGTTCGCCGGCGTCTCAACTCACTTAACTCGAAGGACGAAGGATGTGTCAAGAGAGAGTGAGAGAGAGAGAGAGAGAGAGAGCTGAGATGAGCTGAGTTGTTAAAGACAGTTGCCAGTTGCAAGTTGCAAGTTGCCAGTTGAATGGAACTGACTTCAAAATGGAGCAAGCCAAATGCAGCTTGGTGTTATGGAATTGAAGGGACAAAAAGGGACGGGAGCTCTCGCATGGAAGACAGAGCACACACATGACATGACAGCCGGTTGGTTACTTGGATGGTTTCTTGGTTGGTTCTCCTCTGTTTCTCTGTTCCTCTGTTCTGGTGTCTGGTGGGGCCACGGTCACGAGGCACGTAGCGCATTGCAGTTAAGATTTGGATTTGGATTTGGTTTTGCCAGCTCGCTGGCTGAGCATATCAAAGGGAAAACTACAAAACACTTATCTGGGTGACAAATAGAAAAGCGGGCGAAACACACAACATAACAAGACTCCCCCAAACATTGAAAGAAAAATATCTCCGACTAGATTAAAAAAACATGGAAAAAAGAAAAGCACAGCTAGAAAATGGAGCAACACAAAGCAAGAAAATGACGCACGTTGTCGTTATAATAAAGGCACAGCATGGCTTTCTCCTCACCCTATACTCGGAATTACAGACGGGGAGTTTTGGGATCAGGAGCTGGAGTTAGGTGCCGGCCAAGGCTACACACATTGCCAAGATATGATACCGACCAAGCAACCTGCGGGCGTTTCGTCTTCATTTTTTACCATCATTTGTTGTTTTAATATTTACTTTAATGTTCAAAGTGAAAAATAGATGGGAAATTGTTGCTTCATTTTCCGCCACTTGCAAAAGAAAGAACGATCATAAGTTATCTGTGCATAGAACCATGAATATAGATTTTGTCAAAAATAATTACAAAAGTATTTCAATTGAACTCCAACCTTTCGAATTATAATGGGAAAAAGAATGTAATAAAGTTAAAGTTCTTAAAATCTCTTAATATACAACATATTTTTCGACAATGATTAAATATGCATACAAGAATTTAAAATTCTTGTTTATAATTATTATTTAATATGTTTTTGATTTCAAAAATAGATGCAAATAATATTAAAGACGAGAAAACAACTTACTTATTTTATACGACTTTATTTTGGACTGGATATAAAATAAAGATTATTAAAATATATTTTGTTATATTGTCCTTACTTAAAAAGAAAATGATAATAACTCATATTTCTATTTCAAAACAGAATTTAAAAGTCCTATGCATCAAAGAGAAAAGCTGAAAAGATAAAAAATATTTACACTGAGCACAAGATTTATTCGTACACCCGAATTATTGAAGTATTTGCCTTCACATACAGAGTCCAGTTATCTTTGTTAAAAGAATATTTGTACTACAGATTCTGAAAAAATTATAAAAATAAAAATTCGTCAAAATTTGAGCTGAGGTGTACGAATAATTTATGGACAGTTTTTGGCGCTCACTTTTTTGATTTTCTTCTTTTACTAATTGTGTACATGGCTATATTTTTTGCAAAAAAACTGCTCTCAATATCTGAAAAAAATGTTCTTGTTAACTATGAAGTTCATATAAAGTATCCTAAGTACATATAATAAGTGAGAGAACAAATAAATTTAAATAATATTAGAATATCTTCTCTTTTTTATCCCACAGGAGAATTCATAATGCTTTCTTGATCTTTTATATAGTATTTCTCTTGTTAATATTTGCAAGACAAGAACGGAGACTCTATCTTAAGAATATCAAGCCAAAGTCAAGCAAGGATATGTGTCTACGTGTGTGTATATATGTGTGTGTGTGACTTGGATTCGTCTACCATTTAAAATCATTTTGCAAGTTTTTAGCTGAGTTTTCCTTTCGCCTTTAGCCCTTGTTTTGTCCCTACAGCGATGTCTTGTATTTATTTTCATGTTTTCGCATCATGTACACGGATTTGTTTCCTTATCATCGTCGTGGCGCAG
Source organism: Drosophila subquinaria (assembly GCA_037043405.1). Lineage (NCBI taxonomy): Eukaryota > Metazoa > Arthropoda > Insecta > Diptera > Drosophilidae > Drosophila > Drosophila subquinaria. Next base: position 100,683 of record JBAMBL010000466.1, on the reverse strand, counting down.
GAAACGGCAAAAACGGGACGAAGTGGAGACACGGATATTGATGAGAAGGAGGCAAATGTCAAGTGGTTAAGTGAAAGAAGCCTTACCGTTTGCATTGCACAAATCTGGGATTTATAAAGCGATAAGCTCATCAGCTGTAAATGTGAAAATATTCTCATATTATTGGATTATTGTATTTATACTTGTCAACAGGTTTTACCTTATATAATCTGGAATTTTCTCTGAATATTATTTAATAAGCATCACAATATTTATTAGTTTCTTTTATTATTTCTAATTTCAACATTTTGTACGATGCAGTCTATAAACAAATCACATCACATTTACATAGTGTCAATCCCTATAAAAAAATTTCAAAAGGAGCTTTTATTACTATGCCTTTTATTCCGCCATAAGACATAAAAACATGACAATAACGACGACAACAACGGCAGATTAAGTTGTTATTAAATAACAATATAACAATATCTAATAAAGGAGAGAGAAGCACGATGCCTACATACATACATACGAGTATACGATGAATAATATTGTGTAAGTCTCGATATCATGTATGGGTGGCTAACAGAGCGGTTTTTGGCAGCAGATCCCTCAGGGGTGGCCATTGTTGGCAGACAGCCCTCCACCCCTCCAGACGGCCTATTAACCACATTTTAAGCATAATTGAATTTTGTGCATAAATTTCAGTTTATGGGACGCAGGGAGACCACGACCCGGGCAGATTATTACATTATTTACTGTGTGCGGCGATGGTGAGGCGGGGCGGGGAATGGAAACATGGCCAGGCGATCTGGGACTGTTGTTGGCCAGGTGGCTCGACTGGTTGGCTGCTGAGTTCATGCTCGGAACCAGACGACAGAACATCAATTTTATATGACGCTCGTTGGGTCGATTCAATGGAGATTGTTCTATGGAAACGGACTGCGAAGCTGCTGCCGCTGCTCCCCCCTTCAGCTCCTGCTGTGCTCCAAAAATATTTATTAAATTTGCTTTTTATGACACGCAAAAACAAAGCGCCAACAAAACGCTGCCAAAGTGTTGGCAATTGCTTGCAGTCAATGTCCCTATTAAACTCTAACACAATTCATATATATGTAAGTTGAGTCGCCTATAAGAATACAATTTTTTTTTTTAAATTTTTATGGGCTTTTTGGGATCCCTTCTCCATATTCAAAAGGAATCACATACCTGTTTGTAGTTCCTAGTCAATTACAATGCAATTCATTTATTAATCAATTTTCAACTTTCCACTGCATTCGCGTCTACAATTCTTATAATAGAATATTACATATACAATTCTATTGCTCGTAAATATTTTAGATTATTTTTTACACAATATTCTTATTTATAGATCAACATTTAAATCGACTTTTAAAAATGTACTAAAAACATCTATGAGTCTCTCCCCATGTTGTCAGAAGATTAGTAGTCCCGAATTTTCTTAAGCCATGTTCGAAATATGTGATTCAAGTACGGTTTTATCTACAATATTTTCAGTATCGGGGCTCAAGGTTTTCTTAAAAAAAAAAATTAAATAGTTGTGGCTTCTTTGACTAATTTAATACTGTTATCTTATCCGCAAGTTGTATTAATGTAATAATAATATCCTGAATACATACTAAATCAACTGCCTAATAACATACAAAAATCAAGTATTTTAAATTTGAATTCTAGAATGCTTTTCATTTTTTGATGTATAAAATATCTCTCACATGTAAATTGAATAAAATAACATAAAATTCGGCTAGTGTAAATTTCTCAAAGCAGACTTGTAATCTTTACTTTCATGCTAGATACCTGCATAAGTTCATTGTCAGAAAGAGAAAGCACATCAACTTTTTATTAGCTGCAAAATAAACAGCAAGAAGCACAAGTAGAAAGAGGTGAACAGAGAGTGAAAGGGAGATTGAAAGATAGATAGGCTGTAAAGAAAACACGAAAATAAACAGACAACAAAAACAACACACAGCAGAAAAGGCAAACAATGGCGGCAGCAAGAGTTAAGTAACAAATATTTACAATGCCGCACAGACACACGCCTTAGTGTTCCGGCCTGGCTCAATCCCATTCCCAATTCCAACCTCCGCTCCCCTCCTTTCCCCGCCTGTTGTGTGGCTGCTCCTTATTTGCCATTTGGTAAGACACTGCCAAAGAGCTACCAAGTGCTGGGCTTGGGGACTTCGGTGAGAGTCTCGCCAACACGACTTAATAAATCTTATTAAAAGTTCGCACTGTGCCACTCTAAAATATGCCTTTATCTGCTTTCAGTTATCTCTTTGCCCTTTTTTCAACGGCCTAAAAAATTGCACAGCAGCTCGTTTTGGTTTGCCCACCTTACTTCTGATTTAGCTAAATTTATTTCTTATTTTGCGCCAACATTTTGCCTCGATAAATCTAGTAAATGCTCGCACATAATGTCTATATAAATGTGTCGGGTATCCTTGTGTCCCGCTGACACATTTTTGTGATCAATCGATGGTTGAGTTTTTGAATCTCAAATATTACACTGAAACTGAAAAAAGATAACCAAATAACAACTTGAAAATATATATTTTGAAATACATATTAAGCCTAAAAGTATTCTATATAAAAACTTTATGCATGGATTGTATATTTTCTGATAATTGATTGTTGCAGGTATTTTATGTTCTCCCAGCTATACAAATTTTAGTCCCTCAGTTTTAAAGTGGCTTTTTGAAAAAATTTGCTGAATTAGTTACATAGATAAAAAAAACTGAAGAATATGTGATAATATTATATGTACATATATTTAACATATAATAATTTGCTTACAATTTTTACCATTTATTTTATCTACCGTTGAAAAGAAAACTCATCTACTTTTCTCTGAGTCAACGAGTATTCCTTCTCCATCCCGTCACATCATGAAAAACCAATTTAGCCACCACATGAGCTAATGAGGCTATTTCAGCTTAGTGCTTTTTACTCAATTCCCGAGTAAACCAGGTTCGAAAGAAACACACAAACAACAATACCGTGGTCAATAGACAAGAACAAACAAGACGCGAACTTGGCGATTGCTTTTGGTCCAAAACAAATGATCGAATTAGTTTGTTTTGCGGTCATTTTTATTAGCTGTTTAGCACATTATTTGGTTAAGACAATTGTTTTGCGACTCAACCGCAAACAAGAAATATGAAATAGAAAATTAATTGAGTGGTCAATGGATAGCTAAATTGTAAGTTAATAAACGAACAAATTATTTCGCTGCCTGTGACACTTTCTGGCATTCACCCGCATTGTGATAAGCCCCCAAAGCCCCGATAAGGGGATTTTCCCACAAAGCATTACAGTTTTGATATCATGGCCAACCATTGGCGGGCAGTCTGAGTTTAGGACCATGTGGCCAATCTTATCAGCGTGAACTTCTAATTTAACAGTCCAAAAATAGTACGCAATATGTGAAGTAATTTCTGGAATTCCCCAATTACTACGTGCTTACTAATTTCGAATTTTTTAAGATGTTTGGCATGTGGTATATATATTATGTCGATTAATTGGTTAATGTTTTTTATTTAATTACTTTCTTTCAGAATGCTACAACTAAAACAAACTGAATAGAAATAATTTATGAATATCCCTTGTGTTTATTATCCGATCTATATGAAGGTTTTCGAATACATATAAATTTAATATTAAGAGATCTAAAACTGAAATTTATAAAGGACAAGATAGCATTCAAAACATTAAACACACCAATTAAATATAGATATCTGTATAATATTAATGCCAACAAACAGATCATATAATTTTTTAGGATATTCTCGTATATATATTTTCTTTACTATATTATAGGAAGTTGAAATTAATTAAGAAAATAATTTAAATTAGAAAGATTTTCTCGAACTTTCAAAAGTACAGGGTATTTTAGAAACGTTATATGAACACTCACAGTCTTTTTTTTACCTAAAATAATCCAAATAAATACTTGAACAACAATAAAACTTGATAAGAAATGTATAAATTATAAGCTGGCAATTACTTTCCTTCTGCGATGACCTCAAAATGACAAAATGACAATGCAGCATTGGTTTGTTCGATGTCATTACAGAAATTGCAATTGAGAAAGGTCAGGTCAAGGTCGTTGGCGTGTTTAGTTTCAGTAAAAGTGTAAGAAGACAGATTCCTGGGTACATGTGCTCTTAATATCGCACACTCAGCATGAAAACTCAGGAGTATGATAAGCCAATTTTACTTGAAACAATAACAGAATATGACAATGTTATCAATCAATTTTTATAATCGTAAGATTGATTGATTAATAAAAAATGGGAAAATAATTCTATCAAAGTGGCTACAGAGAATTGCACACATATCATTGGGTCTTGGCTGCTTGTGCTATATTTAAACAATATCTGCAATATACTCACTTTTATTCGTCATATGTATGAATACTTATGTCAATACACACATGTCTGTTAAACGACAGTTCTTGAACATTTTGATACCCTGTTGTCAACAATTTGAAAAGGGTGATTTAGTTGTGAAGTTTACATTTATTCGAGGTATTAACTATTTGTGCGATATTAGAAAAGTTTGAAGTCTTTGTAATAATTATTTTTTCAAACCGAACTTCGTATTTAAGAAAGGTGTTCGATTTTGGTTTGGGTTAAAGTAGTTGTATAGATTCGGTTCAAGATCCGGTTCGCGTATCTCAAAAATTCAAACCTATTCGGCTCGCCTTTAAACCGGTTTACAGCCTTAGTAATACCATATTGTGGTGTGCTCATATATATAATACATGCATATAAAATTCAATAACACTCTGCAATAACCGAAGAAGATACGAATGAGTCTTGAGTCTTTGAAAAATAAAGGGTATATTTAAGTTGAGCATTTATTCACTACTTGATCTGCGTTCCGCTGTTTGACCTTCCCATCCGCCTTCGAGGCCTCAGTAAACACGTTCCGCCTGGGAAACTGTGCACTTGAGCAGATTCCTTTTGTCGCGGCTTATGCGACCACGGGCCGCCATATATTTCTCATGGACGAGAGCATAGAGCTCCTGCTGAAAGTATCCGTGCTGCGGCTCCGTGTGCTTGTAGTCACGTCTTATTTGCCTGTCCCGACGCCGGAACTCATGCCACAGCAATTGAAGACCCTGCCACTTTTTGTCAATAAAGTCCAGAGTCTTGCGTTCGAACGGGGATTTTTTATAGTTGGTAATCGCATGTAAGATGAAATTTGCACTGATTTGTTGCTGCTGCGCCAAATGGTCCAGCAGCAGGAGGCTGCTCAGCGAATAATCCAGTATTTCCATGGGTAATCCAGGTCCCAGCTTTAAGGCAGCTACGTTTGGCATTTTTTCGCAAATTATATTGCTCTCAGTCTCTATTCTTACTTAATACTAAATTATTGACAGCAGCTGTTTGCGTATTTATAGCATAGAGTATTGATAAAAACACTCCGTAGCCATTTATTGGTATTTCCCTCCTGTCTGATAATTGGACGCGTAGAAATCATGGGGATTTACGATTGACGCGATGGCACGAAAACAAAGTCTGCGTACAATCTGTCTGTGAATATTCCCAGCAAAGACAATCTTATATTCACAAATACTTATATTCAACGGACATTAGTGCAATAATGTGTAAATACTGTTTTTGCACCAATACTTAATAATGAAAATTTTTTGTTACTTTCAAAAAATGGAAATATGTTAGTTTAGTCAATCTTATTACGCTGCGACGAGTATATACCCAAAATATATAATTTCCTAAATTAATTAGTGTGATTATATTTTGTGATTTCAATTCCCCAAAAATATTTTCGCCGGTATTTCCAGCTGTATACAACAAAAATATGTGTGTATTCATTTCGTTTTCTATACAATTTGGAAGAGATATTCATTTAAAGACAGTCATTCATTTCAACAATTGAGAATATTACGTTGTTGGCATAATTCTTTAGAAAAGTTAAGAACTTTTTTTAATATACGTGTACAGTTGCGATCAAGAAAATAGTAGTGCGTGTAATGTAATTAAAAAATCAAAATGAAAGAACTTTTAATTTATTGAAATTTTTAGTTTATTTTTGTTTATCCATCTGAGAAATCAAAATTAGTAAACAGTTACTATTTTTCGACTTAGCAATTTTGTCCATGTAATAGTAACTATGAGCGATTACTACAGTTGATTTATATTTTCTATAGATGATTCAAAATGCTTGTATTATTAGAAAGCTTTACTCGAGAGTAATACCCATGCTTTTAGATAAGAGACCAAAAGGTTGCCTTTGAATCGTTTCAATTCAATGTGCTATTTTTGCTCTCACGAATATTGCTCGCTAAGCATGATTCCCACTACACAACTACACTCTCACTACAACTACACACTTCCACACACGCACAACACATTCACATCAGACACTCACTCATTGCAAGGCTGGCACATTAGCCTACTCAACAAAATCGTTAGACAGTCCATGAACACAATCGTTAAGCATTACAGTAGGCAACAAAATTTTATCGCCCCCCTGTGGGTTGCGAAGGGGGGAAAGTGGGAAGCGGGAAGCGGGAGGTGCGAAAATTGTCGTCAAGTGTCGCCAGCTCATCGCTGATAATTGTAACGATACCCACGCCCCAATCATCGAAACGCCCTTCCAACTTAAATCGAGACTCAATGTGTTGAGACCTGGGTTTATAGATGTAGATGTAGATGAGTCTTACCTGGGACACTTGAACTTAATAATGATTTAATTACAACCGTCGAGGGTTTATCAAGTGTCACTGTAATCATATGTAACGGTTATTCACTGGTCTTTTGGAAGCCATACGATTACGAAGAGATTGATATGCTGACTATACTTGTATTGCAATAATACGAGTATGTTTCGATTACTTGTTTAAATACCTGTTCACTTTAATCTGAATACATTGAACTCAGATATCTGCAAGTGTCATAAACAAATTTAATTTAAGTGGATTGCCGATTTAAAGCAGAATTTTATTGGTCAATATTAAGTAGAAATTTGGAAATTAACATTTCTTACCGAAGTTCTTTACAAAAAGTATAAGCTATCAACTGTGGTAGACGTACCGATCTTTTCTTGTTTACAAGAAAATGAGATATTTTTAAAATACTTTTTGAACAAATTTTTAAATTTGATTTTCGTTTTTATCAGTTTAATAATTCAAATCAATATTGTTTTTAAATTTAATAAAAATAAAACAATACATGATAACATGAATATAAAATCATACATTGCGACTATCTTGGAAACATAAGTACATTTGTGTACTATTAAATTGCTGACCTATGCACTATGGGGTATTTTTTTTTTTTTAGTGTTTTAAAAGAAACTACAAATGCATTTAATCATAAATACATTTCAAATTTCAAATTTTTTTCGTTATTTTCAATAAAAAAAGATTCCAGTTTGTTCAAGACTTGTTAATATTCTCAAAAATTGTTTTCTTTGTTCCTTTGCTGTATCCAGAAGAAGTTCCCGATTCAAATGTCTTCATAATTTATATTTTATTTTTTAATATAATGAAAAATGTTTTTGCTGAGATACCACATTTTTCAGCAACTTTAATTTACTTGTTTTAATTTCAAATTCCTTAACTACTAATAAGTTTGAATATTTCTCTAAACATTTTTCAACATTTTAGTACACTGATGTGCTGGCAAAGAAGAACCTTTCGAACATCTTTCCTATAGCAATTTCAGAAGCCTAAATAATTGTTGATGCAATATTCTATCATATTGCATCTTCATATCTTAATGAACATCAATATTTCGTATCCAAACGAGCCGGTAACAAAAGCATATAACAGAAACGAAAAAAAAATTCAAACTTTATTGGAGATTTTCCCGAAAAATTCGACTTACAGAAGCACGGGCCAATATTTTTGTTCGAGTTACGGAGAAATTCGACTTATGGAAGTTCTAGTTAGGGAAGGCGATTTATATGAAACTAGACTTTTACATCGTAAAGAGGTTTTTTTTGTGGGATATCAGAAACTTTTGAATAAGACCTCAGAAATTTTGAAATTGCAATATTTCTTGACAGTATAGCTTTGTCAACTTTGATTATTGTTTGTACAAGCTAAAGCAAATTGTCTGGCAACACTGGTCCCCTTTACAAACACACATGCCCAGCGCAAAAGCTATCAGCACTCTTAAACTCTGGGTGCTATGACACTTTGCTGCTGCTATCCTATTCCCATTCTAACTAACAGGTAATTTCCGCATTACGCTGCAAGCAGTGCAAAAAGCCCTTCGAAACACCTTTTCAACGATATATAGATCGCATCTGTAGCTTCTATCGTTTGGATGCTATGGTGGTTTCAATTTTAGCGGTTTTTAGCGATTTCCCGCTAAACTAGCTTTTTTTAGAAAAAGTCGTAGAACAAACGTTTCTAGATTTTCGATCGGGAACAAGTCCTCATTCAAACTTTTAAGCTAAATCAACGATTTGATCCAAACAAACAAACAAACAAACAAACAAACAAACAAACAAACAAACAAACAGACTGACTTTTCATCTCATTTTCGGAAGGCCCCTAAAAATTTCAAAATGAATTATTTTTGAACCAGTTGTCCGATTTTGATGATCGAGGTGTCATTCGACGCGTATTTTTGATGAGAATTGTAAAAAATTCATCGAAAATTCAAAAAGGCTCCAACGGCCCCATTAGCTCCAATAATTTAAATTTTTCTTCTCCCACTTACACCTGTTTATCTCACGAACCAGGTGAGTTTTTAAAAGTCTTAGTATGCACATTTGTAAGTTAGGTTGATACCTTTCGATCGGTATATAACTCGAACTGATCGGACAGTCATAGCAAATCTTCCATTCTTCCTGTGTATATATGCTAGTCGCCTTCGCACCCTTCGTGCTGCTTTCGTCACTAGCGCGGACTGCCGTCCGCAGTGATTTGCTCTGTAAACGCTATTGCCACTCAATTTTGTTCGAGTTAGAGAAAATTCGAGTAAGGGAAGTTCGAGTTAGGGAAATTCGACTGTATTAAACATTTGCATACTTGTGAAAGATTAATAACTGAAACTTTTTCGGTAAACTTTTTCGGTAGTACTATGATAACTCTCTGTGAGCAATTCATGGAGTAAGTGTATTCATGTGTTGATTACATAATGTGTTGCATATTTCACGGCTGCCTAAGTAAAATGGCCCTTTGAACATTATTTTGCAAAATGATTCAATTCAAATGAGCTGTCAATTATGATGATTATTATTTGCTTAGTTTGCCAGTTGTTTTAGATATATCCCAGCAAACATTTGGGCGATTGTACAATCGTCCATCGCCGAAAAGAGTCTTCTGCGATTCGCGCAGGAGATTAATAGAAGATGAATCTTCCATTGCGATTGTTTAGCGATTGTTTAGCGATAGAAAGCTATAAATAGAAAAAAAGTAATGTGGCAAAGTCTTCTGCGAGTCGCGCACAAGTCTTTTGGAAGATGAATCTTTCCAGGCGATTGTTTAGCGAGACCAAAAAACAAAAATGAGCTCCACGTCTAGAGCAATTTAATTCAGATTTTTTCTAGTAGACTAAATTGTTGATCCCGTAGCTCACTAGTTAGAGTTGCCGACTCCGAACTTTAAATTCCGAGGTTCGAATTTCCCTGTTGTGCTACAACTGTTGTTACATAATCTGCTGTGACAAATTCGTGGACCAACAAAGAAAGCTTCTTTGGCTACTTCGCAGAAGCGCGTCTTAATAATACAAAAAAAAAAAATAAATTTTTTTTTTTAGAAAGAGCCACTTTCGCGACTCGTCTAAGGAGAGTCGTGGAAGAGTCTTTTAGAAGACTTGCAAAAGAGACTTCCCGAAGTGTCGCGGAAGTGGCTCACTCTCTAACAAAAGGAGATCAAAAAGCGATTAGAAGGCGATGTCGCCTGAAACTTTTAGGCGAATCGCCTGAGACTCTCTGGCGATTAAAATTGTTTGCTGGGATTTAAATAATTATATTGTTGTTGCCACATTGGTGTTTATATAATATTAATTTTGGTATTAAACTATGGCTAGCTTTTGGGTTTAGCTATTTAATTTGCAATATGCATTGCCAGGATTTACGAGAATATGTATTAAGCGGTCAATCAACAGCATTGGTCATTTAAAATTGTATTGCAACATATTTAAGATATTCATTAAATTAACGACATAAAATAAAACTAGGCTCATCCACTTACATAAAATTTAATTGTCATAAGTTTACTCAACTTAAGATTAAGTTTGATGCACTTGTCAAAATACTACAATTAAAATATTGCTTAGTTAATTGACAGAATTCTACAACAATTTAAAGGGCTAACTCAATTAGTCCGACTATCATCATTAGAGACGCTTCATTCCTCCCAATTGCCTTGATCAATTGACTGTGAAAAGCTGTGAAAACAAAAACTCCGCCTGCAAGTTGTAGGAAGGTGGAAAGTAAACGAAGATAGTGCAAAAAAAAATAAATAAAAAAATAAACTGACCAACAACAAGTCGCGCAACATGGCTAATGCATTTCTAAAGAGTTTTTCATCAACTAAAGTCACAGCAGCAGCTGCTTCATGGCTTCCACCTGATTCCTCCCCTTCGCAGTCTTCTTCGCCCCGCTGTCATTCTTTAAAGCAAATATCATTAGCATTATGTTGCAACTCTGGGCTATGTCACAGTTCACGCCAGCTGAGCCGCTGCCCTCAAGCCCCTCTTTGTTAGCAGCCTCAACGCTGTTTACCCCATTTCATATGCACATTTACACACACAAGCAGGGACAGCACTTATACGCAGTGTGTGCACACACAATCTGCATTTATGTGTTCATACAACACACATCTTTAAAGAAGTGCAACGCATTCGTTGTACACTTTCTACAGTACAACAATATTTCCTGTTGCTTTCATTACAATTGTTTATCTACTTAATGTTAGATTTCATTTTTCGATTCCTTAACTCTAAAAAATATAAGTTGTTTATTGTTAAAGACCAGACTCTTAGTAGTCAGTGATCAAAATAATTATTTTTTGTGACACTATAAACTATTCTTAAGTTAAAGATGGGTTGGATATAATTTGTATGAGACCCCTGATTTAAATTTTATACAAATTAATCTGATGTACTTGAATTTAAATAAAAAAATATTAATGTCAAAGCTGAAGTGATAAAAACAACTTTTCTTTTAATTTATTATTCAAATCATACCTGTTAAATAATGATTAGTAATCATAATCATTAGTAATTAGATTATTTTAGTTTAACAGTCGAACTAATGATTAAATAACGATTATTTTCGGTTTTGCACAATTATTTAATGATTACGATTATTAAAAAGCAAAAATAATCTAAAATTATTACAATTATTAAAAAATAATCAGAAAAAATCAAAAATAATCGAAAATAATCGTTTTGAGTATTCAATTTATTTTTTATTTTCTTATGATTTTTTCTGATTATTTCTGATTATTTTTGATTATTTCTGATTACACTAGTTTACAGCCAAAATGCAAAGTGAATCAAAGTATTTTTTTCTTATGGACTTTGGCCCGCTAAACACAAAAATGGCATTTAAATTTTTTTTATGGAAGCGTTTTCAAAATATTCAAATTTTTTCGAATTTTCGAGGTTACTTCAACACTTTTAAGTATATTTCCATATTCCTACTTATCTGATTTAGCTGTAAACTAGTGTTACTTATGATTATTTTGTAAAAATCAAATTATTTTAAATTTTCACAATCAAAGTACCCAAAATAATCAGAAAAAATCAAAAATAATCCAAAATAATCAGAAAGATTATATTTGTAATCGTTATCATTATATAATCACAAATTTTTCAACAGTGAATTATATAGTCATTACGGTTATTTCCAAAAATAATCTAATTGATAAGTAATTCTAATCGAAATATAACTGGTATGATTCAAACTAAGAATTAATTTAAAATTTTTTTATTATTTCAAAGGTTGTTTACTAAAAAATTGTCATTTTGTAGAGCAATCTCGTATGAAGTTCAGAACAGTCTCTGAGGTCAACGCTAACGCATTGAGTGAAAATCAACATGTGCGCCAGCAAGCAGAAGGTTTTACTCGTAAATCTTGAAAGCGCAAATGCTTGTAAGCTAGTGTGTGTGTGTGTATGTGTGTGAGTGTGCGTATACGTTATTTGTGTAAGTGTTGCAATTGAGTTTTGCAGCCCATGAAAAATGCAATGCAACTTTTCGATATTACTTAAATGACAGACGAGACCAAGCAGACCCACAGCAAACCCATTGAAAGCATATGTAGATAGTTCAGTATAAATATACCTTACCCAAGGGTATTAGAATTTTAGCATGTACTTTGTTATGCTTTTATTATTTTTATAAAAATTCTAACATGAGATCAAATAAGTATATTATGCTCCTATCGTTGAAATATTTAATTTTATTAAAGATTATAGTTTTTTAACGGTCATAAAATATCAAGTTATAGATTTTGATACATATAATCTAGAAATGATTTAAATAATCTAGCCTACAAGTGTGTTAAATCTACGAATATGTAAAAGTATGGATGCAGATAGCATTTTCTAACTTTAGTTTGCTGTGGCGCCACCTGCTGCTGGAGTATGCAAGCTGGAAACAGAGAAGTGGTCACAGCTCAGTCGGCTGGAGTGTTTATCAATTTCTCGTCGGCTAAATTGAAACAGCAGCTAGAACAACGACGCATGCAGATGCATCCCAACAACTTCCCACATTTTGTGTACTGTTTACTTTGCCACAGCCTCAGAGCTTTGTCAGGTTGCACTAACAGCAAAAATTGTTATAAAATTCTGGCCTGCATTTTGTTTGTGTGCCTTGTATGACAAGTTGTTAGACATTTGACTCTTTTGCCAGACAATAAACCAAGTCAGACCTTTCCCCGCCCTCGACCTCTCTCTCTCGCCCTCGTCCTTTGCCTTATGGTTGGCTCATAGTTTAAGCCATTGATTGCATTGCCCGAGCTGCGTTAGCTTTTGGCTTTTCCGTACAAAAGGTTTTAAGTCTTCGTAAAATGTTTTTATCTCTACTCAGTTTGTGTGTTGTCGTTGCCATAAGCCGACTGATGTTTACTGAATGGTTGAGTTGATAGGCATTTCGCCATTGTGAGACTGGGTATTAAATAGCAGTAAGTATTATCATAGACATGCATTCAGCGATATTCTTAAGTTTTCAATATTCTTCTCCCTATCCATTTTCCCTCTCACTCTCTCTCTTTTTTTTTCTGTGTGCATTTTCAAGTGAGTTATTGAAGATTTCTGTAGAGGACAGCAATATTTTTAAGTGCTTATGGATTAAATTTGATACGCATACAACTATGAAGTTTGTATCTACTTCCAAACTTATTATTCATTTTTATCAAAAATACATTATGATCCATAATTTATGATATAATTGAATAACAAAGTTTTAAAAAACAATTGAAAATGTTGCACCATTTAATATCCTTACATATAATTGTCTATTAAAATTTGGCTATAATATAATAATATGTATATTTATTAATTCTATTAAATTTCCATTTCATGCTCACAATAATTCAACACTTTGCTGTTCTTTGCTTATCATAGCCTCAGGCGAAAACAATTTAGCATTATTTATGTATGTATTGTATCTTTTTGTGCAGTTTTAATCAACGCATTCACACTCACCTCAACATACACTCACACACCAGCTCACCGTAGGGATGCGACCCTTTGAATTGAATAGAAGATGAGGAAAAGCGTTACATAGTTTGCAAATAAATTAGAATTTGCCATAGCCGCTGGCTGCCAAGTAAGTAAACGTGGGAAAACCTTCTGAAACACACGCGACTAAGTGTGCGTGTTAAAACTTTGGGCACTCAGTTACGTACACACATACAAATACACATACATAGTTGCCTAGGAGCACGCACACATGCGAGCCCAGCACCGACAGCAAAATGTGTGTGTAAAAAGAGTGTGCAAGGTGGAGAACAACAACTGGAAGGGGCAGACGCATCTGCCCAGGCAAAAGTCGCCAAAACAGCAAGAGTTGGAGAAAAAATCAAACGAGGAATAACAAAAATCACTCAACAGCCTTTTCAAAATGCCCTTTTTAGCTATTGGCAACTATGTCACATGCGTATACGTTATATCTATCTAAACTCTCCGAGTTACAGACACATTAAATATGTTTTGGAACAAACTGTATATTTTAGTCATTAAAATAAAAAAAAAATTATAATGTAAATAAAAAAACAAAACCTTTATAAAGATACGAAAATTACACGGTGCTATTATTTCACTGCATTTTCAGATAAACATTAAGAGATTTTCACAGTTTTTTGCGACTTTACTTTAAACGTAAATTAATAAGTTAATTTGTAGAAAGCAATATGCATTCTTTTGGTATGCAGTTTCCAAAACATTTAATTTTACGTCTACTGCTTTTTATTTTACTAAAATATAGTAATATTTTACTTAGCTATTCTACTTTTTAGAAAAATAGTAACGGAAAAATACTCCGTAATTTAACGAGGGAAGGGGGAAATGGGGCAATAATGGTGAGAATATCAACATATTAAGCAATTTTTTTTCAGAAAATCTATTTTAGCTTTGTTAATTATTGTCAGATTTTAGAAAATAGACACGTTTTACTCGTGAAAATGTGTTCTTTTTAAATAATAATCAAGTCTAATGGGATTCTAATAAAATGGTGTTCAAAAACATCACCAAAGTCAAAAAATTTAAAAAAAAAAAGACAAAATATTGGTTTACTTAGTGCATGTACGAAAAAACGTTTTTTTTTACTGTAATTAAAATTTTTTTCCCAGAAGTTTTATTTTGATTTTTCTTGTATCACCGTGCTATTATGTAAATAATTAAATTTTAACTGTCTAAAAATAAAGATTTAAGATGTTTTTTTAGCAGCAAACACAATGCTGCCTCGAATCAAATCAACAAACACAAGTAAAAAAAAAAAAAAGCCTTATCAAAATTACAACTTAATCTACTAACGACACTGATATGAAAGGAAAGTTTTACTTGCCAGTCCGGCGAGATATACGAGATAAGTTGAAAAAATATGAAAAACAAGATTGAAAAATAATTTTGTTTTTTATCAAAATTAAGAATTAAGATTATATATTTTCAGGATACCCCATCCGTTAAAAATATATCTGGGATTCCTGATTACTTTAACTTATGAATTGATTAAGTCTGCGAGTCTTTCGTATTTGCATTTATGTATTGCAGATTAAAATGCATATAAAGACAGCACTTCATGAAATTGATCTACTTATACTCCATGTCACTTAGTCAAACAACTTCTGGTGTGTAGGGTATTCAAAACCGAGAAACTAGCCAAACACCTTTAGCCTATTTGGAGATGGAAGGGAAGGGAAGGGAAGTCAACGCCGTGGGCAATCGCACTGACTCCCGCATCGAGGGCCGCAGCAGGAGCCATCAGGACATCGGCTCTGGCACCACATGCATTTCAATTAAGGGCTACCGAAAGCACTTCAGGCGCAAAAACACGCACTGCCACGCCCACTGCGTTGATATCGTCGGATCGCAGCCAGGAGGAGTTTGGCCTGACAGTTGTTGGTCCTAGTCCGAGTCCGGGTCCGAGTACACCTGAGAGAGGAGGCTGACCGTGCAGCGACGAACTGTGGCTCGTTTGGGCTCCTGTCAGGTGGAGTGCACTATGGTCAAACAGAGCGAAATGTTGACAAAAATATAAAGCTATCTATTATTTTGGATTTGGACCACGCCTCCACCTTCCCCTCCCCATCCCCCAATGAGAAAAAGTGAAATATATTTATATAAAATCGAAATAAAAAGCTAGACTTACATTTTATTTCAGCTAAAATAGAATGTATATTTATTTTGTTTTTTAATTGGACCTAGGCTCTCAATCCACTGACTTTGAATTAGCTTTTAATATTAAGGGTAGTCCCAAAAAATTAAAATGAAATAATATTTGTTCCTTCTTGGACAACAAAAAAAGTAACTATATACCAAAATTTCGTGCTTTTTAACCATTGTAAAGGGGAGAGGTTAGAACTGGGAGGGATAGAGGTAGGAACAGGGACAGAGACAGGGGGAGGGGCAGGGTCAGGGGCAGGTGCACAACTGAGTTGGTCTGCCCAGACACATGCAGAAGTATCCACTTTGTTTATGTTGCGTGGCTGCACTTTATCAAAGCACCGACGAGCGCTAAAAACAAACTGTGGTTGCCATCGCCATTTTGACTTGCATTCAACACCCACCCACTCACCTACCCCCAACTCTGCTCTATTTGCGTCGGAGTAAAAAGCTTTTCAGCAAGCTCGCGCACGCACTTCCGTTTCCGCTTCTTGTTGTCTCTCTGGCTGCTGCTGCTGCTGCTGCAAACCAAGCCCATTGCCAGCTTAAGGCTGTTTGGTTAACTGCTGGGCATGATTGGGAGGTGTTGAGGGAATAGGGGGAGTGTACGAGCGACGCACCATATTTGTTATTCATTGGGGGACAATTTTACCAGCTGCATATGCAAACAATTACCGCAAAATAAAAGGTAAACAAAATTACTTCCGAGCAATTTCACGTTCGAAAACATGAAACACAAACAAAAACCAGAGCGAACATTCTCTTCACTAGACTCCTCTCTCACTACCTATCTCCCTCTCTCTTTCTATTTCTATCTCTTTCTATCTTTATCTCTCTATCTTCTTCACAGTGGATTTGCCCTTGATGCATGTGTCTATAAGGCAAATAATAACTTTTGCCTTTTGGACGTTCCACTTTACAGCATTGAGCTTTTTAGTTGGAACTTGTTTCACACGGCACCAAAAAAAACTTAATTAAAATTGTTTCCGAATGGAAGTTATGCCGGGAATAAAACAATGCTTGGGATGGGAATGCACACGTTTTAATTTAAATTTTTCAGTGCTAAGCGCAAAAAGAAGTGAATGTTTTCAGCTTTGCACCAAGCAAAAATAAGAGAAGATGTAAA
Source organism: Drosophila subquinaria (assembly GCA_037043405.1). NCBI lineage: Eukaryota > Metazoa > Arthropoda > Insecta > Diptera > Drosophilidae > Drosophila > Drosophila subquinaria. The sequence goes on along the minus strand of JBAMBL010000466.1, from coordinate 83,743 downwards.
ACTGCATTAACATGTTGTACAAAATAAATTGAAGTGAAAAATGCAAAAAACAATCAATTAATCATCCTGGAATTATCAAAAATTTGAAGGTAAATTTTTAATTTTAAGATTTTATACTAAAAAAAATCAGAAGAAAGGAAAGATAAGTATCTAAGACAATATTTAATGATCATAAAATATATAAAAAGTTTGGTTAGCTTATTCTGAAGTTATAACCGATAAATAGGAAATCGACTTCACAAATTCGATCTTAATTATTCTGGCTCTCGTCGACATGACCATATTTTTGTAAATTTTTGGCAAAAGTTTAAGAAATATGGGCAATACCACAACATTATTTAGCATGGCGTCAGCAGCCTGACTGACAGATAAAGTTAATGCAACTGTCAGAAGCTGTTACAGCCGGCTGTGAGTCCTTGTTCCCACATATACTCGTACTGCATCCCCGCCACAAAATCATGTATCGTGTGTCGCGTTTTACTCCGCCGTCAGCTTTGCAGCTCTGATATTTTTTTTAAGGCTCCTGTGCCCATTTGTTGTGAGCCTATTCATAATTTCTTGCTGTAACATTTTCATGGAATAACTGCCTTTCTTTAAGTCTCCATTCAACGTATTTTTAGCTTTGACATTTCTGATTTTTATTCAGTTTCCATTATAACAAACAGACAATAACTAATCGAACTATTAAAAAACATTTAAGCATTGCATTCAATTTAAAAATTGCAAGCCAAATTAAATTATTATTCCGCATACACAACGTTTGAGAATTAACCTCAATTCGATTAAATGAAATGAATTTAAATAAATTATTTAAGCGACAATTTTGAACAATTAATTAACAAAGAAACTATATCACTCAATTAATTAAAAGTTTATTAAATGGGATCAAATTTATGAAAACATCGGAAAATTATTTATAAAAATTATATAAACTTTGTATCGAAAGGTTGTTTATTCTTTCGCTTTATTTAAATCAATATATTTAAAAGAAATCACAAATGACTTGAAACTCAACGTAAAAATGCATTTCAATAGGCGATTAGAAATAAAATAATGCGGTGTCTTTAAAGTATATGGGTATCAACATTAATTAGAATAAAATGTATAAATAAAAAAGAAAATTATCCTTTATAAACTTCCAATGCGAAAATAATCTTATAGAGAAACTTGATGAGGAAGTTTCAATATTTTCTATTCACTCCTCTGCTGTAGATTTTTTCATGCAGCTTGCAATTTGCAACTTCTGCAGCCCTGGCAACAATGTTAAGCTGTATGAAACAATTCCAGCCAATTAATTTATCCACTTAACACGCAAACTTTAAGTGTAAATATTGGCTGCTGTCTGCGGCTGTCTTAGCCAAGGCATCCACTTCTACTTTTCCTTTCATCACCATTGCCAGCAACTTCCTCCTTTCCCGCCACATGATATTCAATCTCTGATTTCTGCAGTTCCTGCGCCGCAAAGTTTGCAATTATTATATAGAAAGAAATCAAGCGTCAGCATTGGCCAATTTTCGGTACGGGATTGAGTTAAATTTAATTTTAATGGGCACCGCAAGTGCCTTTAAAATGCAGTTGAAAGATTTTTATTCTCAGTTTATTTTTTTGGTTGCTTTCCTTATTTTTTTTTGGTTTGGGTTTCTTTAATTGCTCAACGCTTAAACTTCAAATGCAGACCGAGCTGTGCTCTTATTATTTTCACTGCATACCATGCGGCGTTTGAACCGCATATCGCCCACGGCCCTCACACCTTCCTTTTGGCCAGGCCAATAAAATGTCTGGGCTCCCCGGGTCGAGTATCCTGGGAAAGTGTTTCTCTGCGTGTGTATGTATGTGTGTGTGTATGTGTGTGTGTGCCTTTTATGGACTTGGGGGTCGGGCTGACTGAAAGAAGCAGACGCCAGGCGAGAAAAGCGCTTATCAGGCAAATTTTTCGAGTTTTGTTGGCGGCATTATTGAGAAATTAAGCGTGGAGCGTGTGCATTTGTACAACACGTACAACAGCGCCCACAAAAGGTGGCAATGAATAAAAGGAAAGGTGATGCCACAGCATCAATGCAACAGACTTGAATGCGGAAAGGGGAATCTGGTGACTGGGGGTGGAGGAATTTTAATGATAAAAGTAGCGTGCGGAAGCGACTAACGGAAATATTTGGCAAGCAGGTGTAACAAAATTACAACGACAACCCGCTGGGAAAGCGTGAAAATGGGAAAGCTGGGATCTGCTGCCCTAAGTCTCCAGCAACAGGAATATCGAAAGATTAAAAGGTAAAAAATAATAGCAATAAAAATAGTGTTAAATACTTTTGATAATAAGCGAAAGAATCTGTAACTTTTCACGATAATAACACGAAAACAGAATCAAAGATACTTGAATTAATTAAAAAGACTTAATCTCGCTTTTCATAGTTTTGTTAATTAATAACTAATTGTTTTCTTTTACTTATTGCAATAGGTAAAACAATTAATAATAACTAATAAAAAATATTATTGCAGAATGTGAAAATTGCAGTAATGATATTCCTTGTTCTTGAAACCAAGCAATGCTTTCAAATGCCTAAGAATTTGTTGAGTGAGTTCATTAAGTTTTTAATCTATTGAATTATATAAATTATATTCATATTTTAATTAAATAAATATGCGAAAGATACATTAAAAATAAACTTATTAAATATATAAACTATTTCAATAACTAATAAATTTGTTAAAATTTTAATTCAATTGGTGGCAGCCGATTCTTGTGACTGCAAATCTTTGAGATATTGGAAACACCGTTATTAGCTTAGGTTGATTTCAAAAGTAAATAACTGCCATAAAAATCTCTCGTAAAGCGCATCTAATAGTATCAAAATATGTGAATTAACATTTTAGCTTGCAATAAAAAAAATTAAATAGGGAATTTATACGACTTCTAATTAATAAAAAATCAAATACATCATGTTTTAAAAACTATAAATGCAGAAGATTTACGCCTACAATGTTTAGTTAATAATTTATCACACACACAATGTATACAACTTATATTAATATTTAATTTACTACATAATGGTCTAAGAACCTTTGCAAGCTTAAATTAAAAATGAATCAAAAACAGTGTTCTAAAAACTCAAACAAATGCAACAAGCTATAAATGCAAAAACCTAACACCTGCAGAAGTATGTATGAATTTTTAAGAAGTTGGACTTACGCACAGATTCTAAGGATGGTAATCTCAAAACAACAAAACAAATATGAAGAGAATTTAACAAACAACAAAACAACAAAAATGCATTAAGGAGCCCGACAAAGACTATAAACAAATTTTGAATTGGAGGTCGGTTTCTCAAAACTATTTGAAGAGGACACTCTGACCAGGGGCATGCAACGTGTTGCACCCACACGCACATTTCAAACGTGAGGCAAATAAGTCACTGGCACTTAACGAGTTGTGGTAGCCCGTCTAGGGAAAAGGGACAGCTCGGCAAACATAATCAGGAGCTAAGCAATTGCCGAGCAACTGAAAACGGGCAGTAGACGCAGTCAGCCCAAAAGTATGCAACAATTTATGCATGTTTACAATGGCAATTTCGGGTGGCAAATGCACAACAGTAACGTGGGTTCTGTAGTGTTTGAGGACTGTGGACCGTGTGGACAGTGGACTGTGCACTATGGGACATTTAACCAGTATATTTGGCATAAATTAATTTTTCACAAGTATGCAAATTTATTAAATTTTAATGCTAACGCATTATAAAAACATTAAACTGTTATGTTCAATGTTAAATTAACAGCTGTTAATAAATATCAAAGATTTTAACTGTTGAGGTAATAAAATAAACTTAAGTTGAAACATAAAATTAAAAAAACGGGGGTGGAAGTGGTGACCCGCCCACATTTACATTGGCAAAACCGCATCAAAATATCTTTTGTAGTTTTTACAAAAGCTTGTCAAAGGCCCCATAATGCACTGTGAACCGTGTGGACCATACAAAGCTCATACGACAGTTACATGCTACAGTTGTCTGATCTTGAGCATTTTTGGACAGTATGTCTGGCAAATCATAAATCTCACACATGTTTATAAGTTTACTCCAGATATCTTGGTAAGCAAAAACGTGGTTTATTTTAGTTATAATACAACCGATTTCACTAATTTTTTGACAAAGTGTTAAGAGCATAAGAACACATAATTAGTGCAAGCTTGAGCCATATAGCGTGAATTGCACTCGCTAAAACTAAGAAACTAGGCGGCATAACGCCCACTTTTTGCAGCACCGATTCCAGCTGATATAATGAGTCCAATTAAAGAAACTAGACCAAAATATCTTGTTTCTTTTTTAAGTTATTAATTTATTCCAAAAAACTGGTCAAATATCCCATAGCGCACAGTGGACAGTGTGGACTATGGAGGTTACAAATGACCATTGCCCTGGCGTGTAGCATACTTTTTGGAGCAGCGCGCAGCATAGACAAACATTGATCACTTACAGGAAGCCAGCTGTGGACGCTGGCAGGAAATGGCAGGGGAAAGGGAAAAAGGGAAAAAGGGGAAAGGGGAGGTGCTTATGCAAGAATGCAGAAGCTAACGGTGGGCATAAACCAACTGACCATTTTGTCAACTGCATTGGGCTGCAGCAGCCGCATGTTAATATCGGGCAGCAACCGTTCCCAGGAGAGCGAGTTGTAGTCGTCTATTGGCCAATGGATTAAAGTCTAACCACGTTGGCCATGTTACCCTTCTGGCCCTCTTGTTAAATGATAGTCGCTACATTGGCAGACAGCAGGCACCCAGTATGTGAACAACCTGGTAATGGCCATGTCCTGCAAAACAGCCACTGACAAACGGACCACATTTTTTGCTTTCCCTTCTCTCACAGCCTTTGTTTAATTTACTGGCTGGCAGAATTTTCCTTTTGTTTGTCATAAATATTTGCAATTGTTAGCAATTTAGTTATTTCACTCACTGTATTCACCCACGACACAAAAGGTTATTCCTTGCATTACTTACAGGTTCCACGATTCATTAAATATTTTGATATAAATTAAATTCAATTTTGATGTCCCTAAAATGTCAGATTTCACATATATCGGACATAAAAAATTCATAATTTACCATTTTTTATTAAAAATTATTGTATATTTTTTTAATGAACTTAATCTGTTTTTAAATATTTTATAATTATTTTCACATTTAAAAATTTGGTTTCTTGGTTCCAGGATTCAGCAAAGTGATAAACATATATGTCGTAGATCACAGAAATCGTTTGTATTAATTTTAAATGTTAACTGTTAAGTCTCAATAATAAAGATGGTCATGTAATATAGTCGTCCCGTTCTGTTATACTAGGGTTACCACTGAAAGCAAGGTGTGAGTTAAGGATTGCCTCTGCCGAGCATGGCCCAGGGGTGTTGTTCAGTAGTCAGTGTTGAAAAGTATTCACTGACAGATGTGACAGACAGTGTCAAATATGACAGGAGACATTGACGAGTAAGAGGACAAGTGGAAAGTCATGCTCTTTCCGGTTGTGCGGTCGTGGTGTGCAGACGTGTTGCCTCACTGTTTTCTTGAAACTGAACAATAACCTTATCGGGACTTGCTGTGCGGTCAGTGTAACATAAAGTAAATACAATGAGCAGAAGTCCATCTCCGACATATATATATTCTTCTTATTTTTTTACTATCTTAATAATTCTAATTATGTTAATTAATTATTTAATTAGATGCAGGGATATATAAAACTTAAAAAAAATATTATATGTAAGTTTTCTGACTTGATTGAAAAGTCAACGCATAAAACATTGATTTGTTTTCAATCAATAAAAAGTATTTATTAAATACATTCATATGTATGTATAATCGTCTTAAAGTGTTTTATATCTATTATCTACATTCAGAGTATCTCCATGTTCTATTCTCTAAGACCATTGTGCTTTCTCTCACACATTAAATGCTATTCAATACAACAAACCGTATTTAAACACAAATGTATCTAAGCAAACGTGTCTGTTTGTATATAAATGGATATATGCATATGTTTATATACAGCTATAAGCTCTACCAAACCACTTATTCACTTAGCCAGCGATCTTGAACCAACAATTTCCACTGCCAATAATATTGGACAAACATTTTGGCAGAGTGTCAATTAATTTGCCACACAGACGCCGCCACTCAACGACTAAACTAGCAAAATTAAGTTGACATTGACGTTGTCGTTGTTGTTGTCGCTGTTGTTTTCGCTGATGTTGTTGTCGACGCAGTCGGCGTCGCAGGTGTTTGAAGTTTTCGGTGTCGATGTCACTTGACGGCGTCAGAGAATTTCGGGTGAAAGCAGCTTCCAGCAGCTTTCCACGCCTTCGCCAAACACGAATGCCAGGCAGCGATTGCTATTTAGCTGATTGTGTGGTTTTGGCTTTAAGCGTCTGTGCCCTCCTTCTGTCCCCCCACCCAAAGACAACCCCCAGGCATTGGCAGCAGCTGCAATATCCTTACCTCCCTGCCCCCTCCTCCAACGAAGCACTTTGGCCATAAAGAGCATGCATTTAATTAATTACGTCATTTTGTCTTACCCTTAAAGCGAATGCATGGAATGGAACTTGCGAGAAATGGAGAAGTCCTTACAGTTCACACAAGTGCGGGTTTGGGAAACGCAAATATTCAAATTTATCTGGAAGTAATATAGACAAAACTTTAAGTATTGAATGGTCTTTAGGCTTACAGAAGGACTGATAATAGTGAGAATATGAAGAGAATTTAATTAATTGAAGAATGGCCATGATATATAAATTAAATCAATATACAGATAGATAGATAGATAGATAGATAGATAGATAGATAGATAGATAGATAGATAGATAGATAAATAGATAGATAGATAGATAGATAGATAGATAGATAGATAGATAGATAGATAGATAGATAGATAGATAGATAGATAGATAGATAGATAGATAGATAGATAGATAGATAGATAGATAGATAGATAGATAGATAGATAGATAGATAGATAGATAGATAGATAGATAGATAGATAGATAGATAGATAGATAGATAGATAGATAGATAGATAGATAGATAGATAGACAGATAGATAGATAGATAGATAGATAGATAGATAGATAGATAGATAGATAGATAGATAGATAGATAGACAGATAGATAGATAGATAGATAGGTATTGAATGGTCTATAGATACATAGAAGGACAGATAACAAGGAGAATATGGCTCAGATAAGATTTACAAATGGGATAATCATTCGAATTGGCTTTTTTTTGGCAACAGACTTGACAAAAAAAGTGTGCAATGCTTTAATTAATATAAGTGATCGGCAAGTCAACACTCGGACACAATCAACACGGAGATTCGTTCGTTTCTTTGTGCTGTTAACTGTCAGATATTTACATAATCGTTTGTCTGTTGGTTTATCCCAACTTTGAGCTGGGGTACTCTAACACTTTGCGACTGCCAATCAAGATGGTCAGATAAAAAACTGTAAAGAAACTGGCAGAAGCACAAGTAACAAATTCTTTTGCCTCACTTACAGTCCTTGGCATAGACAGATTTCCTCTTATTTTTTGCCCAGAGCTAAAAAAAAAGAGAGAGAGGAAAGCTGGAAAGCTTATCGATTCAAAATCGAATCAAATCAAATCAATTTGCAAGCTTCGCATCGTAATGGAGAAATATGCCAAGTTTCAACTTGGCTAAAAACAAGATGCGAGCCCCAGCAGATTGTACTTCTACTGCTGGCAAAGAAAACTTCATCTTACCATCTTCCCTCCTCCATCCTCCAGCCTCTGCAGGTGCTCTCATAAATCTCAATTTTCAGCGCCAATAACTAGTAAAAGTTTCTTGTGCAGTTTTTAAAGATTTCGCGCGCAGCTGCAGCCGCATTTTAAATTAAGAATTTTTCACTGTGCAGCAATTACAGACGCGGAGAGGGGGCGGAGAGTGGGGGAGGAATGAGTTTTGGCCGGCTAAATCGTTGCCCTGTTTTATTTTCATTTCGACCTAGTCTACTTTATCGCTGCACCCGTACACTGCAAATATCTTTTCTTTTATTTTGTGGCAAGCGTTGCCATTTCCGCCATAAAATTGCCCCGAAATCGACCCCGAACCCGAGCCAGAACCCAAAAGCCGCAACACCATTCCAGCCAGCTCAGGCGACCATAAAAAATTAACAAAATAAAAAATAAAACAAAGTGCGGGAAACAAGAGAAATATTCTAAACGGGCGCAAAACGCAACAAAACAGCAGCAACAACAACATAAAAAAAGGGTAGCTTTCGCCCACAAAAATCGTAAAAAATTAAAAGTATCTGGCAGATACAAGAGCTGTACAGCACATAGCTCTCTATCTGGCCGACATTGTTACAGTGTGTGCCATAAATATTGCTCTATGGTTTCGGTCATGCAACTAATTACATTTGCATTTGTTTGCAGTGTATCTATCCTTCACTCTCTGTCTGTATCTTTAACTCTTTGTGGGTTTAGACCTATGAGATACCATAGCAAAAGTATCTAATATAGCTGAAAAATATCTTGTAAATTGAATAAGTGTTTAAACGTTCTAAAAATGGAAAAGGTATATATTTTGAAAAGTGTCTAAAGAAATTAAAATGGATACTTCTGGATACTTGTTACGAAAAGAATCAATCGAATACACAAAAATTTAAAACCAAACTAAGTTAAGAGTCTTAAATTATTTATCAAACTGTTTTTCATTAAAAACTCCTTATTTAAACTCACTTTCAGACAACGCCTGATTAAGCTCAATCAATTGACCTTAACGCAGTAAATGCAACATCATTACAAATTTTCCACTTGACTTGGCAGCCATATCCAAAATAAAATAAAGAAGGCAACTATGCCCCAGGTAATCAACACCTCGATAGACCCACAACCAAACCACAAACAGGAAAAATCAGCAATGTTCAATCGGATTCGTATTTTACCTTTTTTTTTGTATTTTCCACTCTCTTCACTCTTGACTTGATTTATTTACCTTTAATGAACTGCGAGCAGGAAAAAGTGCTAACCGCAGAGTCGGACAGATGACAAACAAGTTAAAGTTATAAGCCAAAAGCGAGCTGAGCGGCCAAAAGCGCGCACTACAGCCTTGGCCATTTTTGACTTTAGCTCGCTTTTGACATGATGATGACCTTTTGAGGGGGTAGGGGTCAAATGGACATACAGACCAACTGACAAACCCACAAAGTCAACTGAAATGAACATCCAGCAGGTTGCAAGTTCCCATGTCCAAGTTGCCAGTTGCAGGTTGAACTGAGCTGAACATTGAGGCGGGTTCATTGCTAATGCTCCCCTCTCCTCTTCCTTCCGTTGAATGCAGCAAACAGCAGTTGAACTTAACCTCAAACCTAATAAATAGCTTAATTAGTCTTTTGTCTGTGTTAGTGTTAGAGTGTGTGTGTGTGTGTGTGTGTGTGTGTGTGTGTTCAAGTTGGAGCCAGCAGCTGACCCATTGCATCATTACACATTTAAACGGTTAGCTTCCGTACATCTCCGACTGCAACATGCCACATGCCCCACCCAACATTTTGCAGTCCCCTCTCAGCTGCTGCTGCTGCTGCTGCTACTGAATGTCTGCGTTTCTCTGGCATCGAACACAAAAAGTAACCAAGTTATTGCTATGAAATGCGCATCTGGTTTCAGAAAATTCTTGTAAATGTATTTTATATGTAATGAAAATACTTGAAAGCGTTTAATGACAACTCCATGGCAAGAGACCACTGTGAACTTTAAGCATTTGCAGGGATAGCAATTCGCATTGATTTTCACACAACGATCAGCTATATAATGGATACTTAAGGAACATACATACGCATGCAGTGCTGGGGATTGTAATTAAAATATGTTTTCATTAAGTTAATACAAAATTATTGTAATTAGTTTGCAACATTTTTCAAAGCTTCAGTTGCTACAAGCTAGAATTTTTTATATACTGAATTTATACTTGGGTGGGTTCCACAACCACACAAAATTCCAGTTTAGATTTTTACTACATCAAAATTTGAATTATATGAACTTTCACTTTTACTCAATATTTAGTTGAAAACTTCCTTGTTTAGTTATTGTCGAATTCAGTTGAAATACAAATAAATATGCAAAAATTTTAATTAATTTTTTTTTATAAATTTATAATCTTTTTTGTGAAAAAATTAAGTGATATTGATAATTATTCCTCAAATGGAAAATATAAATCGACTTTAGCAAAAGGGATATTAAAAAAGTTTTTATAAAAATAGGGAAATCGAATCTTATTGGCTGACTTATACATATGGGCATTTCCAAACTCGCGCACGGGACATTCGTACACATTCAAAGTAAAAAAACGGTAAAAAGGAAACGGTTTTTTTTTCTGATGAAGGGCTTAACATATAGCATTTGATTAGCTCTTTCATTGGTGCAAAGATTGATTTTGGGTAATTTTACATTTTTAAGATAATAGAAAAATTTTAAGTGATTCGCACGGGACACAAAATGGAAGTGACTTGTGAGGTCAACCAATTCAAACGCAAATTTCAGCAAATCCAGAGGCAATATTTTAATGCAACTAATTGTAAACTCTTGTGCATTGATGCCTCTTAGGAATGGTTATGATTTTTTTCAAAGATGACTAGCACTTTTTTTAATTAAATTCAACGTAAATTCGCACGGCACATCGCGCACGCGACATTTTTTACCATCGATATTTTTATTTTTTTTCTGTCTCTCTATTTTTAAATTATATATCCAAAACAGCCCGAAAAACTTATTTAAATTAAACTTTCAATATATTTCTTTGAACTAAAATGGTTCATGCTACAATTTTACTGTCCTACTTAGTGAAATCGTTAAAATACAAACGGTCCATTTTGGAAGTCAATTTTTAAGAAAATTGACATAAATATGGAAAAAGTTAAATTATACCAATGTAGAATCTATATGTTCATCCTAATGAATTTCTTCTAGCGTATATTGCTTAAATAAATAACTTAAATACATTTCTGGAAGAAAATTTCAAAAGATGTGAATTTTTGATCAATTTTACGTTTTTGGCCGCGGTGGACCTTTCTGTGGAAATGCCCATATACAGATACATATACATATCATAAATTCGTATTAAAGCAATAAATACATATAAAAAAACATATATTTATTACTAACAAGAAAGTATATAAAAAAATATATTTAATAAAGTTGCAATCGGAAAAATTTCGCACATGAATTTATAATGATATCAATCGCATTTCGTGGAAACATCACGAATTTAAACCAAATTATTTACTACTAGATTCCATGCAGCATTCTAAATGCTAACCAGACCACAAGGATGCTATTAACAACGGTCAAAAACAAAAACAGCAATAACAATAAAAACAACAACATTGTGAGCAACGCGTTGTGATAATTATGTATGAAGCAATTATTTCGCATGTCCAACAACAACATTAGCAAAAGGGGAAAGCAACAATAATGCACACAGACATACATATGTATGACAGCAATTGGTGCTGTTGTTATTTCACTTGTTGGTGTTGTTGTTGTTGTTGTTGTTGTTGGGGTCTACGTGCGATCCACACAAATTGAAACCCGACGAGACGAGCCAGCAACAACAAACGAGTTAAATGCCTGACTGACGTCTATAATTACAAAGTGAGCAGCAGCAACAACAACAACAACGCGTGGTCTTTACAATAAAAACAACAATTTGTGCGAATTTTAAACACGTGCTGCCAACAACAAAAACAACAAACACGAAAACATGAACAGCCAAAAACGAGCTGAAAAAATATTAAGTGGAAAATGCGTATAATTAAGTCGCCAGCCCGAAAGTAGGCAATACAAAATACCCCAAAAACAACTTCAGGCAGTCAAAGAGCGAGTGAGTCAGAGAGAGTGAGAGAAAACCAACCATACACACATGAGTGTCGCAGATACACATATTTGCAAACAGGCAGATAGAAAAAAAGTCAGCTGTAATTGTATTTGTTTGTTCACGTTCCATTTTATTTATAAATCGGATTTCTGTGTGGCCATCGATGAAACATTTTTAAAATCGCAAAAGTTTTTCACTGAGCTTTGAGCATTCGAAATTATTATCCACTCGCAGAAAGCAACTTTTTACACATAAGAATTATAATGGATATTTTTATATATGTATGTGCATACATACAATGTACGCGTATGTGACTTCTTTTTGTGTGCTTTAATGTGCAATTCACTTACTTTATGAAAATCTTCAATTATGTATTAAAGTTGCAGGCATTTCACAATACAAATCAAAAAGACTCCGCCCCCTGCTCGTTTTGCTCGCCTACCCAAAAGTGCGGATACAGTCGAGTGTACTCGACCTGTGAGTTTTGTTGAGGTATCTCAATCGTACCTATGGCAGTTATATGATATAGTTGACCGATTTTAACCAAATTTGGTCAGGATTTTAATGCCCACTCCCGATGCGCATCCTATAAGATTGGTTGAGAACTCAAAAAAACATACTAAAGGCTATATAATATAGCTCGGCTGTTGATACTGATCAAGAACATGTAAACTTTATGAAATCTAAATTTCTCAAAAACATTATACACTTTTTTGCCCATTTTCATTGGACACAGGGTATATATAGAATAAATAAGTACAATTGAATTTTAGTTTTTAATTTAACATGATCAGAGTCGGAATTTTTTATGTGGTAATATCGAGTAGACTTTATTATTATTTTTACCCAGCATATTTATTATTATTTTATTTTCGATCTAATTAAAAAAATATATTGAGCTTTTTAAGCTCGTTAGCTTATTTTAATCAAATTAATTGCTTATCAATTAATAGTACACTTTGGACATGCTCAATTTATCAAAAATTCAATTTTATTATTTTTCTTATTATGCTAATTACCAATTGCTTAAATTTAAATTTAATTTTAATGTATACTGTTAACTTAATTATTTCATTCTAGTGCCACAATTTTATTATGAATGCACTATACATTTAATTATAAAGGTATCTTAAATATCTTAAATCATACTAATTACGCTTAAATTTTATTAAAGAAATTGTTTTATGTTTTCATTTTTATTGAAACCACATCACTTACCCCTTCTCAATAACTTCTTTAATCCCAGGCTTTGTTTTCTTTCTCTCATACACAGATACATTTTATAATACCTTTATGAAAGTGAAAAGCTTTACTCAAACGAGACTCTCTGTAAAGGGCCTCCTTCAATATGTATCTGAGTGGGACAAATTTAATAATTGCACAAGTTGAGATACTGTGTCCATATCCTGGCTAAGCTGAATGCATCGACTGCTGATAATGAGGAGAATGTGAACAATCGAATGCGCAGATTGACGCCATGTTCAGCGTTGTTGTCGTTGGCCATGTTTGTGCTACACAGTCACAATGGATAATGCCACGCCCACCGCCTATCCAATCCATTCGCCTGTCGCTCGCCCGCCGATTTCGCATGTAAATCTTTGTACATTAATCCACCAGACTTAACGGCCATTTTTGTTGATTTTACGAGACTCGAAAAACTACAACATGGACATACGAATATGAATGTATGTGTGGGCAGTATGAAGTTAAATATCCATACATACACACACATACAGTCCTACCATATGTCCACGTACGAAAACTGCGAAAATGAAATTTAATATTAATGCACTTAACACATTTTTCATTAATGCTTGAGAATATATTTATATATTTGTATGTATGTATATGTACTATATGTACCCGTATTCACATTTTCTGGATGCCTTTTTTAAAGTACACACTTTTTGCCATTCATAATTACAAATTGATTTTTTAATGATAATGTAAGGGAGGTTTTTCTGTTATCATACCCTCGCCACAAAGGGTATCTTAAAACGTGTCAAGTGAATAAAATCTATAATGGATTTAATCGTCAACCGATTACAATGACAATTTAAAGGATTTTATATTGAACAATTAAATAAAAAAAAATCATTTTATTAAGAATGAATATAACAAAAAATATAATTGAAATTCAAATTATTTGTATCAGGAAACTCAAAATTCTATAATAAACTTTTTTCCCAGATGTATTTTCATATTTATAAGAATTTAATTAACACTTTTGACTAATGTGTGTGATATTATATAAAGATTCTCTATTCACTTCTTTACAGTAATCAGATAATTAGGGAAAAAATATTAAAGTTTTAATATAGTAAGGGATCTAAGTAATGAAGTATTCCAAAAATTTGGTATAATTTTGTTGGATAGAAAACAGAACAAGTAACGAAACTCGCAACTCCAAAAAGTATTTCATAAAATACATTTATCGAACAATAATACATTTACGTATTTATGTATGTCACTCAAGAAATTGCTACAGGGTATGTTCTTGTCATTCACTCTCAACAAACCCATATTTTTTATTTTCGTGTTGGTTTTTTCTTGGACTCATTAAGTACTTTGTGCAGCGGTGATTAACACAAGCTGCTGCATACCTTTAGGCAAATAACCCCGCAAAAAAAAATAATATGTAACTATGGCATGCCTCAGAGTGAAAATTTTACAAATGGTTGAGCAAAATTTCACACAGGAGGAGGAGGAGGGAAACGGCAGAAATGAGCAAACAATTAGCTCGATGAATAATTTTTGATGAAAGTTGAAAAGGTTTCGCACCACATAGTGTTATACTCGTATGTGGGAAATGTGCCTCGAGCCGACTTAAAATGTTATGAGGGAAGCTTACAGACAAGAGATTAAAAAAAAACATTCGCAATTTCAATCTCTAATCCCAGTTTCGATTAAATATACTTTTGCTCTATCGCCTCTAACTAATCACTTATGTCCAGGTATTGTTATTTCATCACATTTGCTGTTAGACCATTGTTTCCACAGCAATTGCAATCATTTACCCTATTGGACAAGGCACTTAAGACTCTTGTAATTACAGACACGTTCAGCCCCACTTCAGCAATTTTTATCAATTCTGTCGGTGGCTGATTTTTTGTATGGTTGATATTTAGAGAAAATTCATTGCCTCTTTTCCACTTTCGTTTGTATCAAATAAGTCTGGGTCCAACTTTCAGTTCTTTGCCCTATGCGATTATTTTTATCCTTTGTGAAGGGCATTCAATTTATATAGCAATATTTGGTATATGTACTATAAATGTTTGATTGTGAAAATGATAATATAATGGTCAAGGATTAAGGATTATTCCCAATATATTTATTTATTACCGTCAACTGAAAATTTAAATTTATTTAAATTTACTATTAACCTTATACAAATTTTAATCAAATGATCATTTTAATAAAGTTTAAGTTAGCTAAAACTTACTTCTACAATATAAAAAGGACACAAAAACCAACATTAACAAATATTTTATTATTACGTATGCAATTGGAAATTCATTTGAGTTTATATTTATTTTGTTTTATTGCCATTTAAACGAAATTAAAGATACATTTTTGAGATATATGTACATGCTCAAAATTTTTAAGTACAAATTTTTTGTAATAAAATTGTATTAATAATTGTTAAAAATTAGAAGTTTTATTTAGTTAGAGTAACAAGAGATTTTAGTAGTATTATAGTAATTATTATCCAAAAAAAATTCTCAGGGTATGCAAACATCGCCTCCATGATTTCTTTCTTGTTATCTTTGACGTAATTGTCCGAGTTACGCACAATAATGTTGGGGACACAGGACAATGTAAGTATATGTATGTATGCTTGTGTATACTTGTGTATGTATTTGTATTGTACGTGTCGCCTCCAGTCGCGTCGCGCTTTGTTGTCATACCACCGACCCACTCCATACCCCGTACCCCGCATCCCGCTGTACCCTTGGACGAGTCAGAGTCAAGTGGTTGTCTGTCTCCACTCAAGTGTCAGGCTGTCCTCGTCACTTGGCCGCCTGCCAGCCTCGTGACGAGGAGCTAGTTGGAGGACAGACAACACACTGTGTGCCATTTTCACATCGACTTTCCTCTTTACGAATTGTCGCACACGTACATGAATTCCGAGTACCGATTATACTCATTCCCACATGGCAAATCCTCCTGGATTGTTATTCTTGATATCATCCAGTGCGATTCCTGTGTCTTCAATTGTCCCTAGTGAATAAAATGGTTACAATTTAAATACTTTATTAATATAATTATAATTAAACAATTTTCTTAATGATTTAGCACTTTTTTCGAAAGAGTATTTATTATGCGACATACCGAAAGTTTACTGTTATTGATAGATGAGCTCAACAACTTGACGCTATTTCCCATTGACGTTTTCTGTTGATATTTGAAGCTGAAAACTGTATTTTCCTTTTGAGTTTTTGTCTAAAAGTGCTCCTGACTCAAATTTGTTCACACTTGTCTGCATACTTATGGAAGTTTCATCTGGCTCTCAGCTTGGGTTACTGCTGTCAGTCAAAGTTTCAAGTGTAAATACTTTCATTTCAAAGAGTTTAGCTTACAAATTTTGATTAAAACTGTATTAAACTTGTTCACATTTAAAGGACACAAAGAATAGACTTAATATGAATCTCGGTCTGTTTCTGAGTAAAGCAAAAGAAAATTTACAAAATTTACTATACAGGCATGCCACAGAAATTCGCTAGTGAAAGCGATTTCAGAGAAAAGCAATTCCACTTCGAAAATTTCTCCGTGCCACACAAATTCGTGTGATTTAGGTTTTTTAGCATGTTCATCAACCTTTTCGTACTAGGCTGCTAGGGTTGGCCCCTTCTCAGATTAAATTTCCCAAGGGTTTGTTTAGCAACTTTTTAAAGTTTATCATTGCAGAATATCAAATTTTCATTTTAATTCTTATTTAATTTATATAATTCAATTTATTTATATAATAATTGATATTGTATAGCTTAAAAAAATTTAAAAATTATTGGCGCGGCAAACAATTAAAGTTTCTCGACAACTCTAAATTCAAAAATTCGGACAAAAAATGTGACATTATTCTCATGGCATCGGACGCCAGTGAATTGAGCGATGATTTCGTTTCACTCAAAATTGTTCAGGTGATTGGACTGTGGCACGGAGAAATGAAATTGACGTGAAAGTCAAGTGAAAGAGATTTCTGTGGCATGCCTGATAATGTTTTCTTTTCGATAAATATTTTAGATAAGCAACTATATAAAAAAAACTTAAGAATATATTCAGTCAAAGTAGTCTGTGAAATTCCAACTTCGAGCTGTGTTCTTGATCCTAAACAAAATATAAATTATTATCATTCACATTTTTAGACTTGCCATGTAAACATCTCAATATTTTTAGTACTTTTGTGGTTTTTCGGGAATGTAAGTGCTGAAATTTAAATCGTTCAAGTTCACAGATAATATTTTTTTTTCGATAAAGGTTGTAGTGTTTCCTGTAACAAGAAAATCGAGTTGGGAACCAGATTCACGAGATTTCTGAAAAACTGTAAGACTCGCAACCCAATAAATAACCTATTTCTGTGAAGAAGTTCAAGTTAGAGTAAGTTCTCCATAATTAATTTGTGTAATATTCAATAATTTATTATCAACGTTCTGTTCTTCAGTCTATCCCTATCAACATGTGCTACCCGTGCTACTCGTGCTGTGGCCCCTGCGGTCCCTGTGGATCCTGCTGTGGACCTTGTGGTGGCTGTGGACCTTGTGGCCCCTGCTGTGGACCTTGTGGAGGCTGTGGACCATGTGGACCATGCTGTGGACCTTGTGGAGGCTGTGGACCATGCTGTGGAGGCTGTGGACCCTGCTGCTAGCATCTTCAGAACGAAATTTAGGCAAACCACATTCAGTACAATATAATCAATACTATTTGTAAATTTATATATTAAATGGAATCAAGGCTTAAAATTTATTGATTTTATTCTAACGTGTACTTGGGCTTAAGCGCCCGTCTCCAGCAGTGCGGAAAATGTATGTCGGGAATTGTTTGAGTGGAACATATCTAGAACAGTGTGGCAATGTACCTAAATGTGTTTAGACAAGAGTGAGTCTAAACAGTTGTGTTTTGTAAACAGCGCCAATTGTGAAAGTTCAAAGAAAATTAAAGAAAAATATGAACTCGGGCGATGAAGTGATTGTATTGGTAGTGGCATATATTGTTACAAAAACATCTCTTTTTAGTTTTGCGCAAAGTTTTTGCCTCCATCTCTCACATTTAACTTTCGAAATAATTGAAACAATATATTTCGGAGTTGGTCTCTCAGTCCATCACCAGGATAAAAAACATACATACAATCATATATTAATAAAAAAAAATGTACCAATTCTTAAATTTTTGTATATAAATAATAAATATAAAATCCTTTAAAAGTACTCAAAATATATTTATGCTCTCTGGTAAATATAAGGAATCCCAGTTGGCCGTGATACTGAAACTTCAATAATTTGGTCAATCTGCCAAACACAATACAAAAAAATGTTCATAAGCCTTTTGAAACCAGTCCAGAGAAGATCTCTAAATTATTTGTGTACTTTTGTGGTTTATAGGGAATGTAAGTAATTTAAAAAAATTCCGTCAGGTCTAAAACAAATGTTTGAAATTAATTAAAACTTTAAATTCATTCAAAATAGGTTGAAGTGTTTCTTGTGACAAGGGAACAAACTTTTTGACTCCAGAAACTTACTGCAAGTTTATTGATAGATATCTACCGATCTCAAGAATCCCAAATTGTACCTATTTCCGTGAAGAAGTTCAAATTTCAGTAAATGGAAGAATTTCCTAAAATATAATATAGAAACTAATGAATTAAATCTGCAGTCAATCAATATGTGTATTCCGTGCTACTCGTTCTGTGGTCCCTACGGATCCTGCGTTGGACCATACTGTGGATTTTACTGTGGCGGATGTGGAGCATGCTGTGGTGGCTGTGAACCCTGTTACGGTGGCTGTGGACCTTGCTGTGGTGGTTGTGGACCTTGCTGTTAACAGACATCTTCAGAACGAAGTCAAGGTACAATCTCACAATTGGTACAACAAATAATTTTATGAATTTATGTAAATTTTATGTATTTATACATAAAATAAATTTGTAAAGGTTATATTACATATTTTATTTAATTCACTACAAAATTGGATAATTTGGGATTTGACACAATTATGTAAAAAAAATATTAAATGAATATAACATATTTAATTGATTTCATTACAAAATGATTTCATTAATGTGAATTAGACACAATTCGATAAAAATTGAAATATAGCATATTTCATTACAAAAGTGGGAAATATTTTGATCGTTATAATGAATTTGAAACGAATACCAATTGACATTTTCATACAATTTACAAATTAAATTTTCTGAAATGTGCCTATGAAAAAGATAGAGACTTCAATATGTGATATGCAACAAATTTATATTTACAGGTCATCAAAGTTGGCTCTTAAATTTAAAATTCCAAATTATTCAAGGTTTTATGTTCGGAACACAGAACTGTCTCATTCCCCTTTTTGGGCTTGTTCAGTGAACATCTAAACATTACTTGTGTACTTTTTGTGAATCTTTTTGGGGAATGTAAGTTAACAAAAATCTAAAAAATATTTAATATAAAATTTAAATTTATAAATATAAAATTTGTATGCCAATGGGTTGAAGTGTTTCCTGTAACAAGAATACATACTTTATTGGGTTCCAGGAGTTTCAAATAATATCTACAAGATTCCTGAAAGATACCTATTTCCGTGAGAAGTTCCAATAAAAGTAAGTTCTCAAGAATCTTTGTTTTTACTCCTTCTCTTGCTCCTCCTTGTCATATTTTATCCTTTCTGGTAGACTCCCAAGAATCTTCACCATGTGCTACCCGTGCTGCTGCCGTCCATGCAACAGTGGGCCGTATCGCTGTTGGCCAACAGTTCGTCAGTGGGAACAACGTTATGCTGCTAGCGAATATCTAGTTACCCGGTAAGCAAACGAATCTCTCGCTCCATAATTTTTTTTTTTTCATTTAACAATTGAGGCTTGTGCTGCAAACATCTCCAAAATTTTCTCAGGGTTGTAAATTAAAAAAAAAAATGTAAATTTGAATAAGAACTTTTTACACTACTCCAAAATAGGTTGCATTGTTTTCTTTAAGAAAACGGAAGGAAGCCACCGTCAACATCCCGACTAGTAACTATTTCCGTGAAGAAGTCAATTTATTAGAGTGAGTAATCTGTTTTCCTTTACCATATACGTATGTCCATCATTAAAATTGTTGCTTCTCCAATCTCTAGTCAAAATGTGCTACCCGCCCTACGGTACCTTCACTCCCCGTGGATTCTGTTGCTCCCCAAGCTGTAATCCCTGCTACCCGAGCTGTGGCAGCTGTGGACCCTATGCTGGTGGATGTGGACCCTATATGGGCGGTGCTGGCAATTTCATTTAGGAACTTCTTCAGAAGGAAATCTAGGTACTAGTATTACACATTTGGTATCACAAGTAAAATGTAAATTTATTTGTATGAATAAATAGAAAAGTCTAATATTAGGAATTTTGAATGGCGCTGGCCAGGCGTGTACTGCAGCAATCGGAGGGTGGACTGCATCAGACTCGGAGTGCGGTCGTGGAGGGATGCACCAAGTGCGAGCAAATAGAGTGCGAGTACGAATCAACGGTTGCTGTCGGCTATGGAGGATCACCGGATGAGTCGGGTGAATCGAAGCTGGATTCAATGGATATGGATGTCAATTCGGCTACCGAGTTTGCCAAGGCAATGGGATTTAGTCCTAAATCGATGGTAACGCCGGAAGCAAAGCTCCAGTGGCAACGCTGGCGGGCTGGTAATTGCCAACCGAATTTCTGGAATAATGTGCATCCCGATCCCAAGACCTCATGCGGCCCCTACGCACCAATTGCAAATTCCCAAACTCGCTGAAAGGAGGATCGGGATCGCGCCGAGCACCAAATTGGACGACACAATCACGACACCATCGGCATGATAGCTATCGATGTGAACCAGCAAATACATGTGGCTTGCACTACAAGATACCAGGCCGTGTGGGCGATACACCCATTGCCGGTGGCGGCGGCTATGCGGACAACGAAGTTGGAGCTGCCATTGCCTCTAGCAATGGTGACGTAATGGTGCGCTTTAAAATCTCTGACTCACTGGGGGAGGAATTATCACAGGACAGGCCAATTGCAGCCCAGTGAGATCAGAGATTTGCCGGAGGTGATTAAAAAGAGAAGCTTTAATAAGGTGGAGAGAGAGATTGCTTGATAGTAAGTGATACAATTCATTATATGCAAAGCGTAGTCAGTAGTGCATGTATGCAAGAATAATGAAGAGAAGTTCCTAGTCGCCTAGACATTGAAGCTTATACATTCTAATAATGCAGGGGAGCATATATCCAATAATTAATTAATGGAAGAAGATAACACAAATAATTGCTCTACAGTGAAGAAGGGATGGGAGGTTCAAAAGCAGAAGTCTACTTGAGAAGGTGGCAAACGGAGATTTGGATTCCAAGCAAACCTACGAAGTGCAAAAAGTAGAATTTGTTTCAGTGCAGATTTAAATTGGTAAAGTTTGTGCTGAGGTTTCCAGACACAAGAGCAATATTAAAGAATATGTCGAACTAAATGTGTGTAGTAGTTTAGTGACATACGGGCTATTAAATTCTTTTGACCATCGTTTTATAAATGCAAGAGTGGCCTAAGCCTTATTTACAATGGAAGAGATACGAAGATATTATCAAAAAGGACACCGAGATCTTCAACTGTCGCTATGCGTAGCAATGGCACATTATCGATCGAATATGTTGCTATGTAAGGAGTAACCCTGTTAAAGTGTCTGTTTATGCATCTAGAAAAATTTAAGCTCAGATGATTTGCTACGATCCAACGATGCATTGAGTTTAAATAATTTTGTAAGCACTTATAAGTTTCACGTCATCCGTTTCGATAATCTACCTCTGAGGAAGCTCGACGAGTACGAGAATATCAGGTATGCCACAGAAATCTCTTCCACTTGAATTTCACGTCAATATTATTTCTCCGTGCCACAGTCCAATCACCTGAATAATTTGGGTTAAACGAAATCATCACTCAATCCACTGGCATCCGATGCAATGAGAATAATGTCACATTTTTTGTCCGAATTTTAGAATTTAGAGTTGTCGAGTAACTTTTGTTGTTTGCCGCGCCAAAAACTTTTAAATTTTTTTAAGCTATACAATATCAATAATTATATAAATAAATTGAATTATATAAATTAAATAAGAATTAAAATGAAAACTTGATATTCTGCAATGATAAACTTTAAAAAGTTGCTAAACAAACCCTTGGGAAATTTAATCTGAGAAGGGGCCAACCCTAGCAGCCTAGTTCGAAAAGGTTGGTGAATATGCTAAAAACTATAAATTACTCGAAGTTCTGTGGCACGGAGAAATTTTTGAAGTGGAATTGCTTGTCTCTGAAATCGCTTTCACTAGTGATTTCTGTGGCATGCCTGATAAATTACTCGAAGCTCTGTGGCAAGGAGAAATTTTCGAAGTGAAATCGCTTTTCTCTGAATTCGATTTCACTTGTGATTTCTGTAGCACGCCTGAATATTTTTCCTTTAATTTTTTTTAATTTTCACAATTGACGCTGTTTACAAAACACAACTGTTTAGACTCACTCTTGTCTAAACACATTTAGGTACATTGCTAGAGGCAATGGCAGCTCCAACTTCGTTGTCCGCATAGCCGCCGCCACCGGCAATGGGTGTATCGCCCACACGGCCTGGTATCTTGTAGTGCAAGCCACATGTATTTGCTGGTTCACATCGATAGCTATCATGCCGATGGTGTCGTCCAATTTGGTGCTCGGCGCGATCCCGATCCTCCTTTCAGCGAGTTTGGGAATTTGCATTTGGTGCGTAGGGGCCGCATGAGGTCTTGGGATCGGGATGCACATTATTCCAGAAATTCGGTTGGCAATTACCAGCCCGCCAGCGTTGCCACTGGAGCTTTGCTTCCGGCGTTACCATCGATTTAGGACTAAATCCCATTGCCTTGGCAAACTCGGTAGCCGAATTGACATCCATATCCATTGAATCCAGCTTCGATTCACCCGACTCATCCGGTGATCCTCCATAGCCGACAG
Source organism: Drosophila subquinaria (assembly GCA_037043405.1). Taxonomy (NCBI): domain Eukaryota; kingdom Metazoa; phylum Arthropoda; class Insecta; order Diptera; family Drosophilidae; genus Drosophila; species Drosophila subquinaria. The sequence continues at coordinate 60,714 of JBAMBL010000466.1, read as the reverse complement.
CAACCGTTGATTCGTACTCGCACTCTATTTGCTCGCACTTGGTGCATCCCTCCACGACCGCACTCCGAGTCTGATGCAGTCCACCCTCCGATTGCTGCAGTACACGCCTGGCCAGCGCCATTGCCAACGTAAAATTCAACGTATTGATAACCATGAGCAGCAGCTTATCAGCCCCCGCCCTTCCTCAAAATTCAAAATTCCTAATATTAGACTTTTCTATTTATTCATACAAATAAATTTACATTTTACTTGTGATACCAAATGTGTAATACTAGTACCTAGATTTCCTTCTGAAGAAGTTCCTAAATGAAATTGCCAGCACCGCCCATATAGGGTCCACATCCACCAGCATAGGGTCCACAGCTGCCACAGCTCGGGTAGCAGGGATTACAGCTTGGGGAGCAACAGAATCCACGGGGAGTGAAGGTACCGTAGGGCGGGTAGCACATTTTGACTAGAGATTGGAGAAGCAACAATTTTAATGATGGACATACGTATATGGTAAAGGAAAACAGATTACTCACTCTAATAAATTGACTTCTTCACGGAAATAGTTACTAGTCGGGATGTTGACGGTGGCTTCCTTCCGTTTTCTTAAAGAAAACAATGCAACCTATTTTGGAGTAGTGTAAAAAGTTCTTATTCAAATTTACATTTTTTTTTTTAATTTACAACCCCGAGAAAATTTTGGAGATGTTTGCAGCACAAGCCTCAATTGTTAAATGAAAAAAAAAAATTATGGAGCGAGAGATTCGTTTGCTTACCGGGTAACTAGATATTCGCTAGCAGCATAACGTTGTTCCCACTGACGAACTGTTGGCCAACAGCGATACGGCCCACTGTTGCATGGACGGCAGCAGCACGGGTAGCACATGGTGAAGATTCTTGGGAGTCTACCAGAAAGGATAAAATATGACAAGGAGGAGCAAGAGAAGGAGTAAAAACAAAGATTCTTGAGAACTTACTTTTATTGGAACTTCTCACGGAAATAGGTATCTTTCAGGAATCTTGTAGATATTATTTGAAACTCCTGGAACCCAATAAAGTATGTATTCTTGTTACAGGAAACACTTCAACCCATTGGCATACAAATTTTATATTTATAAATTTAAATTTTATATTAAATATTTTTTAGATTTTTGTTAACTTACATTCCCCAAAAAGATTCACAAAAAGTACACAAGTAATGTTTAGATGTTCACTGAACAAGCCCAAAAAGGGGAATGAGACAGTTCTGTGTTCCGAACATAAAACCTTGAATAATTTGGAATTTTAAATTTAAGAGCCAACTTTGATGACCTGTAAATATAAATTTGTTGCATATCACATATTGAAGTCTCTATCTTTTTCATAGGCACATTTCAGAAAATTTAATTTGTAAATTGTATGAAAATGTCAATTGGTATTCGTTTCAAATTCATTATAACGATCAAAATATTTCCCACTTTTGTAATGAAATATGCTATATTTCAATTTTTATCGAATTGTGTCTAATTCACATTAATGAAATCATTTTGTAATGAAATCAATTAAATATGTTATATTCATTTAATATTTTTTTTACATAATTGTGTCAAATCCCAAATTATCCAATTTTGTAGTGAATTAAATAAAATATGTAATATAACCTTTACAAATTTATTTTATGTATAAATACATAAAATTTACATAAATTCATAAAATTATTTGTTGTACCAATTGTGAGATTGTACCTTGACTTCGTTCTGAAGATGTCTGTTAACAGCAAGGTCCACAACCACCACAGCAAGGTCCACAGCCACCGTAACAGGGTTCACAGCCACCACAGCATGCTCCACATCCGCCACAGTAAAATCCACAGTATGGTCCAACGCAGGATCCGTAGGGACCACAGAACGAGTAGCACGGAATACACATATTGATTGACTGCAGATTTAATTCATTAGTTTCTATATTATATTTTAGGAAATTCTTCCATTTACTGAAATTTGAACTTCTTCACGGAAATAGGTACAATTTGGGATTCTTGAGATCGGTAGATATCTATCAATAAACTTGCAGTAAGTTTCTGGAGTCAAAAAGTTTGTTCCCTTGTCACAAGAAACACTTCAACCTATTTTGAATGAATTTAAAGTTTTAATTAATTTCAAACATTTGTTTTAGACCTGACGGAATTTTTTTAAATTACTTACATTCCCTATAAACCACAAAAGTACACAAATAATTTAGAGATCTTCTCTGGACTGGTTTCAAAAGGCTTATGAACATTTTTTTGTATTGTGTTTGGCAGATTGATTGAAGTTTCAGTATCACGGCCAACTGGGATTCCTTATATTTACCAGAGAGCATAAATATATTTTGAGTACTTTTAAAGGATTTTATATTTATTATTTATATACAAAAATTTAAGAATTGGTACATTTTTTTTTATTAATATATGATTGTATGTATGTTTTTTATCCTGGTGATGGACTGAGAGACCAACTCCGAAATATATTGTTTCAATTATTTCGAAAGTTAAATGTGAGAGATGGAGGCAAAAACTTTGCGCAAAACTAAAAAGAGATGTTTTTGTAACAATATATGCCACTACCAATACAATCACTTCATCGCCCGAGTTCATATTTTTCTTTAATTTTCTTTGAACTTTCACAATTGGCGCTGTTTACAAAACACAACTGTTTAGACTCACTCTTGTCTAATCACATTTAGGTACATTGCCACACTGTTCTAGATATGTTCCACTCAAACAATTCCCGACATAAATTTTCCGGAGTGCTGGAGACATACCTTTAAGCCTAAGTACTTGTTCGAATAAAACCAATGAATTTTAAGCCTTGATTCCATTTAATATATAAATTTACAAATAGTATTAATTATATTGTACTGAATGTGGTTTGCCTAAATTGAAGATGCTAGCAGCAGGGTCCACAGCCTCCACAGCATGGCCCACAGCCTCCACAAGGTCCACAGCAGGGTCCACAGCCACCACAAGGTCCACAGCACTGCTGCCAGAATCGCTTTTTTTCCCGTCAAATCCCGTCAAATAGGCAAATTTTGAAGAAATTATATTAAAATATGGTACTGTTTTTTAGCATTCTGTTATTTTATTTCTACCTTCTTTCCATTCTAATTCAGAAATAAAATAAAAGTTTGCCTAAAAAGCAGTACCATAATTTTTATTATTTCTTTAAAATTTGACTATTCAAATCTGGCTTTTTTTAACGGACTAATTCTGGCAACGCTGGTCCACAGCAGGATCCACAGGGACCGCAAGGACCGCAGGGACCACAGCACGAGTAGCACGGATAGCACATGTTGATAGGGGTAGACTGAAGAACAGAACGTTGATAATAAATTTGTTTATATAACAAATTGATTATGGAGAGCTTACTCTAACTTGAACTTCTTCACAGAAATAGGTTATCTAATGAGTTGCGAGACTTATAGTTTTTCAGAAATCTCGTGAATCTGGTTTCCAACTCGATTTTCTTGTTAGAGGAAACACAACAGCCTGTATCATAAAAAAATAAAATATTATCTGTGAGCTTGAACGATTTAAATTTCAGCACTCACATTCCCGAAAAACCACAAAAGTACAAAAAATATTGAGATGTTTACTGGACAAGTCTAAAAATATGAATGTATATTATTTGTATTGTATTTAGCTTCTAGACAAAATCGGCGGAGTATCAATGTCAACGCCTACTTTGATTTTGTATTTAAGGGCTTAAAAATGAATTGACTAAATAACAAGTGGGAAAATCGAGTTCCCGACTATAGGACACAAAAATTCACAGGAGTTTTTTGAAGAATAAAAATTGCGGACGTTTTTAAATTTATATTAATTAATTATTGGCCAACTTTTGGGCCGACGACGTCAGTGACGATGCGATTGCGACTATATGCTTTGTTTGAGTATGTGCACAAAAATTGGAACTATTAAATAAACAGTTGTAATGCGTATTACTTAAATAAAAGATACGTAATTCTCGAAGCTCTTTTTCTGAAGATCAGATCTTGAAGGAGTGAATTATCCAACAATAAAGAGACCGGCGGTACTTTTCGCTCTACAACAGGACCTTTTTTGCGAAATTGTCGTATGTTACAAAAGTCGAATTTTACAGGAGATCGTGTTTTCTTCTTTTTTTTTCTTCTTCCAATTTGGCTTGGGACAATGCTTTTAAATTTTAGATGTACAACAATAGTCAACCAACGGAATATACCAGCCAAATTTTTAGTGATGAATTCTGCCGATTTCTTTGTAAATATTGTCATTTTGTGGTACATACGATAAATTCACGTGCGTGGCTTTGAGCATGTGGTGATAAACTTTGGTACTTGCGAAAACCAGTTAAACAGATAAGATGCAAATAAAAGGATTATTTTATTGTTAATATTGTTAATTCATAATGTGAGTTCGAAGCAGGGATTAAAACCGAAACGAATATCGGTTTCGGTTACGGTTTCGGTTATCTTCGGATTTAGGTTTTCGGTTATAGGTTACGCAAAATCTTTGAATAAAGGTTTCGTAACGGTGAACCGGTTTTCATATGTTTCGGTTTTGAAATACCGGAATGGTTTCGGTTCACAAAAAAAAATTTCTTTGTAAAAATATAATTATATTAACAATATAATAATAAATAAAAAGGCATAACTTTCTTAATGTTTCATTCAAACACTTATTTCACATATAAAATATAAAATCAAAAATAAAATAAAAAACTAATAACTAAATATCAGAGATCGCATACAAGACTTATGAGTCGGTAAAAATAAAAACAGTTCAAACTTTTTCGTTTTAAATTATTTTTAACTTGTTTTTTTAAATTTTTATAACAAAAATTAATAATAAAACATGCTTTTAAAATTGTATTTAAAAGTTATATCATAACTCTTATTTGCAATTTTTAAAATATCAATAAAAAATAAAATTTTTTTTCTATTTTTATTATAAAAATTGTAAATAAAAATGTATTTTAAGATGTATTAAAAACCGAAATTATCCCTTATAAATGAAACGGTTACTAAACGGTTATTTCGGTTTACAGAGTTTCGGTTAAAAGGTTTCGGTCAGATGAAAATTTTTTTTTTCTGTTACGGTTTCGGTTACGGTTTTAAATTTTAATCGGTTTTTACCGGTTAAAGGTTACGGTTTCGGTTAGGGTTTTAATCCCTGGTTAGAAGTGACAATTTTAAAAATGTACAGTTCGATAATACTCAGAATCTTATTAAACGGTAAATTTTTCGATGTCTTTTAAAGAGGATGACACAAAAATATGAATTAATTAAAATATTTATTAATATTTTCATTTGTTTGAATATACATAGTTGATAATAGCTAAGAATAGTTGATAACGTTAGTTAGCAAAAACAAAACGTTATACAGTCGAACTTCCCTAACTCGAATCACCATTATCCAGGAAAAAAGTTCGAGTTAGGGAGACTTCGAGTTAGGGAATTTTTTTTGTTTTAGTATATTAAAAAAAACTACAAATGCTTTCAATCATACATTTCAAATTGCAAATTTTTCTTGTCATTTTCAACAAAAAAGGATTCCAGTTTGATCAAGACTTGTCGATACTCTCAAAATTTTGTTTCTTCGATCTTTTGCTGTATCCAGAAGAAGTTCCCGATTCAAATGTCATCATAATTACACCACATTTTTCAGCAACTTTAAATTATTTGGGCTACTTTCAAATTCCTTAACTACTAATAAGTTTGAATATGTCTTTAAACATTTTTAAACATTTTAATACACGGATGCGCTGACAAAGAAGTACATTTCGAACATCTTTCCTATATCTAATTCACCAGCCAATGTAATTGTTGATGCAATATTCTATCATATACCATCACCATATGTTAATGTACAGGGTTGCCCATATTCGACGGACCCATGTTTTTTTTTAAAAAATCAAAGAAAAAAAGAAAAATTTGGCGGTTGGCAATCTTAATCATTTAATTTGTTCCAAGTAGATTTGTTTACATCAATTTTTGAATATGATATCTCTCAAATGGCCGCCTCTGGCGTTGATGGCGTATTGTGCCCTTTTTGCAGCATTTTCCATCGTTTTCGCCAACATTTCGGCCGGAATAGCGGCTATTTCTTCACGAATGTTGTCCTTGAGCTCTTCTACGGTCCTTGGCTTGTTAACGTAAACCTTTGACTTCAAATATCCCCACAAGAAGAAGTCAGGCGGCGTCAAATCGGGCGAACGCGGTGGCCAGGCATGGCCATTTTCATTTTGGAAGAAAAACGGCCCAATGACCGTTTTCGCACTAACGCCGCACCAAACTGTGACTTTTTCGTCATGAAGATTCAATCTCCTGAGGATTTTCAGTGGCGTAAATACGGCAATTTTGCTTATTTACGGTCCCATTCAATGTGAAATGGGCTTCATCGGACATGATAATTTTGTTCCAAAATTGCTCGTCATCTGTTGAATGTAAATTTCAACTATTTCAGAGCGCTCGCGTGGCGTGTATTGTTCCATGGTAAAAATCTGCTTGGACTGACGCTTCAAACGCGGTATGTCATTAAGCGATCTGACATCTCTGTCAAAAGTTATGGAGTTGTCAGATGGGTCCGTCGAATATGGGCAACCCTGTACATCAATATTAAATATCCAAACGAGTCGGTAGCAAAAGCATATAACAGAAACGAAAAAAAAATTCAATCTTTATTGGAGATTTTCCCGAAAAATTCGACTTACAGAAGCACGGGCCAATATTTTTGTTCGAGTTACGGAGAAATTCGACTTATGGAAGTTCGAGTTAGGGAAGTTCGACTGTATCTTAAAAACTGTTCAAGTCGTGGCTTTTGTGGTTTGCGGAGGCGGAAAAAATAAGAAACAAACTTGATCTGCGTTGGGTATATAGAAGTCTGTGTGCCAAATGTGGTGGCTCTAGCTCTTATAGTCTCTGAGATCTAGGCGCTCATGGGTATATTCACTCGACTGTTGATGCTGATCAAGAATATATATACTTTATAGGGTCGGAGATCCTTCCTGTTACATACAATCCCATAAAAAAACCTCTTTACAAGGTAAAAGTCTAGTGACGAAAACATTTTCATGCACCAAAATTTCTGATATCCAATTTTGTGACGAATAATATTAAGTTTTACACATAAATTATTTTAAACAAAATTTTGGCACTCAAGCTCAAACATATTGAAAATTAAAAAAAATCGTTAGCGGCGTTTTCTTGAAAACCGCCAAAATGTGGAAAAAATTACATTATTTCACCTGTAGCTTTTTACCTGTGTACTTTAGAAAAAAAGTTCGAAGTGCTTAAGAGCCCTTCAAAGTACCTTTCCAACGACATATAGATCATATCTGTAGCTTTTATGGTTTGGACACTATGGGGGTTTTTAATTTTAGCGGGTTTTTGCGATTTCCCGCTAAACTAGCGATTTTTCGAAAAAGTCGTAGAACAAACGTTTCTAGATTTTTTATCGGGAAAAAGTCCTCATTCAAACTTTTGAGCTAAATTAACGATTTGATACTAACAAACAGACAAACAAACAGACAAACAAACAAACAAACAGACTGACTTTTCATCTCGTTTTGAGAAGGGCACCAACAATTTTAAAATTAATTATCTTTTGAACCAGTGATCGGATTTTGATGATCAAGGTGTCATTCGACGCGTATTTTTGATTAGTATGAAAAAAAGTTAAAAAAAAAAAATCAAAAAGGCTCCAACGGCCCCATTTGCTCCAATCATTTAAATTTTGCCCCTCCCACTTACACCTGTTTTTCTCACGAACTATGTGAGTTTCCTAAATTCTTAGTATGCACATTTGTAAGTTAAATTGATACCTTTCGATCGGTATATAACTCGACCCGATCGGACAGTCATAGCAAATTTTCCATTCTTCATGTGTATATATGCTAGTCGCTTTCGCACACTTCGTGCTGCTTTCGTCACTAGCGCGGACTGCCGTCCGCAGTGATATATTACCTAATTTTAAATTTGTATTCAAGCATTAGCATAGCAAACTGTAAATGTAATACATTTTATTTGGAAATTACCACGATGATTAGGTTTGAATGCTTTATTTGTCAACTAGCTACAATTTTTAAGCAACCAAACTAACTAAACTATAAAATTTCAATTCACTTATATGTACATGGGAATATGTATATTATCATTACTTTGTATGCATTGCTTTTTGAATTACCCCGTACAGATTTATATTATATTTCAGATCCAAATAAAACGCACGAAAATAAGAACTCTGAAAGTTTCTATGACTAACTATTAAATTCCCATTCAGGCATAGATAAGCGGGTCATACAATTTACAATTGGAAGCACTACTACAGCACCTTCAACAGAAACCATCGTTAAAGTCATGGGTAGATCCAATAAAATAAATTAAATACAAATCGCCGTCAGCATCAGCTTAAATTCTACCTTGCAATCATTTTGTGAGTATAAACTCTTTGGAGATTGGCGCCTGCTAACGTACGTTACAAAGTCTCCGAAAGTCTGTTATCATATTTCTAACAATGACTTTTTAGGGAATTCCGCATTGTAAGATCAAAGTTCATTCATATATATTTGAATTCAGATTTTTGTATTTTCTGTTATTGGGAAGGGAAAATACCAGAGATCGAACTTTCTCAATGTACTGAATTTCGTTATCTCCCCCCTTTATAATAAGTTAAATCCCAATCAAGCAGTCTTAAAACACACAAAAGACAAACTTAATAGGCTTGAAAGGAAATTCCCTCTTACTCATTTCAGCTGGGTCCTTCCCATTTCCATTCAAAATCACCAGCTGAGTTAATGACCTTAGAATTCGTATTTGCTTCTCAACTTTTTCTGTCTTTCTTCATCCATTCTTCATTACCGATTTGTACACAGAGCGTTGCAGGTCACGTCGTCCCGGAGAACACAAAACATATGGTAGATAAATATTTATTGTATTGATGTCATTGCAGTTTTCATGCTGTTGTTGTAAACCGCGCTTTTGACTTAAGTTGTTGTTGTTGTTACTGTGCTACAATATTCTTTAAGGAAGAATAACATAGTAGGAGGAGGAGAAGAGACTAGCTTTTAATTTGAATTGTGCAATAAATTATAATTAATTTTTGTTCAATTAAGAACTTTTTAAATTTTATTTGCGCGCCGTTTGTTTTCAAAGTTTGGTTTCGAAAGTATCGAGTACTTTAATACGTCGCTAAAAAGTCTGGCAGCACCACGAGAAAGCTCTTATGTAAATAACTACTAAGACTTAAATAACTACTGCCACTTAAAAACATCTGAATTGAGCCAAAAACAAACAAAAAATGAGCCAAATTCAAAAAAGGCGCCGAATGTTAGCAACACTGTTAACTAACATTAACTGCACTCTTCTCTGTTAAATATGCAAGATTTTTTGCAACGTTCTGGCAACGATGTTTTTCTGCGCGCTAAATTTGAAGTAAAAATTTGCAATTTTCCAAAATCAATTAAAAATTTAACAAAAACAATTTGAAAAAAGGAACAAAATCCAAAATTATGTAAATAATTATAGTTCAATCTAAAATTGGTTTGGTGCCCTTAGCTCTTCGCGTCTCGAAAAAAAAAAATTAAGCAAATTGTAAATTCTAGAAAAGTCCAACAAAAATTCTGGTAAAGGTTTCAAAATTCTAGCTAAAAAATTGAAAAAGTTGACTTTTTCGGCCACAAAAAATTGTTCTCAAAATTTTTCTAAGAGTTTATTTACTTTTGGCCCAGGCGCGAACATGTGGAGAACATATAACACATAAAGCAATAAGTCTTTTGGACGAATCCCACGACTTTTCAAAAATTCCGCACTCCATAATTGGTGGAGAAGAAGAAGACATGGTTTGGGGTGGGTTTTTTATTGAGCCGGCGAAATACAATGAAAAAACAAGTTTGGTCAAACTGCGCACTTTTCTTCTTCTTCTCTCACGATCGCATTTGTAGAACATTGTGTAGGTCAGACGACGACAATCTGAGCTGGATGTTGCTCGAGTGCCAGAGTCATGGTCGACAAATGGGGCACGTTCCACGAATTCCGCACCATTAAAACGTTTGCACTGAACACGTGTGAACAGATGACGGCGTCCGTGATTTTGTATGTTTTTTTCTTGTCCGCTGCGGCTCGTTTTGTCTGCAAGAAAAGTCAACTTTCAAATTGAAAATATTGCACCGATTTGTTTGGATTTACCAATAATTATTTAAATTTATTATATTTGTTGCATTTGTTTGCACAAAGTAGGATTTTAATTCTTTCAACTCTTTTGTTTACGTTCTGTTTTGTTTTTCTCGCGCGCACATTTCGTTTCGTGCGTGTGTGTTGCCAATTTAGCTATTTTCCAACTATTTTACAATTTATCCCGCATTTGCCAATTGCAACCCACTAGATCTAGCGGGAAAATAGCTAAAAACACCATCCATGTCAGAAACAAACAGAAATTAAACGCCAAAAATCAGCCAATCAAAATGCGCGGCAAAGCGTCATCTACCGCTCCTTTACGTTTTTTGGTTCTCTTGCTATTGTTTTCTGCGCGCCTGCTACCCGGAGACAAAAAAAAGTGTGGTTTCAATGTCAATTTCTGGACATTGATTTTTTCGGCCAAAAACGTAAACTTTGAGCTAGAGCTTTGAAATTTGTGTCAGAGACATACAGAATTTTTCTCGATTTATTGACATTTTTCGTTTCTCAAGTTTTTTCTTATTTCTCAATGTTTTTGGGCTTTTTTCTCGATTTTGCCACCAAAACCAATTTCTAAATATACTTTATTATTTTACCGAATTTTGGGTGTTTTTGTTTTTTTGAAATTGTTTCTCAGCTTTTTTTAATTCATTTTTGTTCATTTTTTTCAAATTTCGCGCACTTTTTTCTCTTCTTCTCTCTCAATGTTTCGTAAGTTTCGTAAAAAACAAAACATAGATGGTGTATTTTTCGGAAGCAGACAAAAGGTGGCGCTTTCATGTTTTAAAAAACACAAAATGTGGCCCATTTATATGCCGCCACAGTTTTCAAACATGTGGCAGCACTGGCTGACTGACAGAAATTTCTCAAAATGACGTCACACGATAGTGATGTTAATTTTCTGTGTTATTCTCATATTTTGAAACAAGTAAACAATTTTAAATCGAATTTATAATTTAAATTGTTAATACGTGTATATCATAAACTAAACAATTTTTAGTCATTGATTTAAAAATTTGTTCCTTAAATTTTGCGCCTGCTAAATATATTAGTTTTTGGTATTTTATGTTATTTGGTCACTTTGAACTTTACAGAGTTAGTGCAGCCAACTTCGTGTTGCGCATAACAGTGCCATTTTGAGGGTTAATCGAATGGTTTCAATGGAGCTTTACAGAATGTTAAATAACAGATAAGACCAGTATGCAGCGCTGCTCCGATTGTTTATATCCCTCAATGCAAAATACTAAAACAATACACGAAAACCAACTCCCAACTATTTAATTATTATTTTTATGCTGTCAAATGCAGGTTTTGATATATGGCATATCATTTAAGTTTCATTTTATATCATGTAAACAGCATACTAATATTATCATTTAACATGTCCATTTTGAGTATAACATAAGTTTACTCTACATCAAAGAAAATTAACATAATATTTTAACATTAACAATTTTACAATCGAACGGTAAAGTCGCGTTTTGGGCTCGTTAAAATTTGCATAATGTAAGTGTGTGTATGCGTGCTGTTACTTAAAGTTAATAAATCACAAGACAACTGAATCTTAGCACAAAAAAGAGCAAATTCTCGTATTTAAAATTGCTCAAATCGTTTGCTGAATAGTTGCTGCTTTCGGTCGTGGGTGGCGCTTTTTGTGTGTTAATTTCTTGGTGTTTGCTGAAAATACCAACCAAAATACACGCGTTCAATTCATCAAAAAGAAGCTAAAATATATTCGAATGTGTGTATAAATTATACGACGCGAGCGTCAGTCGTTTGCAAACCAACAACAACAATAACTGCTCTCAGAAGCAGCATCGTGTGTACATGTGTCTGTGTGTTGTCTTTGTGTGAGTGCGTGCTTGTGTGTGTGTGCTTGTGTGAAGCGTCTTTTCACCACAAAAATGTTAATTAAAGTGCTGAAATATAGAGAAACGCACTCCCCTGCAATGAATTGTACAATAACAAAACTCATTCGCATTTGATACAAAAAAAAAAACAGTGTACAGTTCGGGGGGTGTTCTTGCTTCTCCATTTAAGACGAGCATGTTCTGTAGAAAAGTGAAAAATTATGAAGCGTTTATAATACATTTTAGAATTCTACTGCTTTCAACTAAATTGTAATAATTAAATTGGAGAGCAATCAAAAACAAAAGCAAAAGCGACAACAACTATAACAACAATAACAGTGCTAAGTACGACGCCCTGTCACTTTGTCAGTGTATTAGTGAGAGGCAGCAGCACCTTCAATATTCGATTTTTGTGCTCATTGAGAGAATAGTCGCTGCTGCTGCTCTGCTGTTGTTGTTGTTTTTGCTTTTGTTTTTGCTGCTTTTAGTATTTAATCTTATTGTGTTGTTGTTTTTGCAGTTTGTACCGCGTAATGTTTGTTAGTGCGAAAAGTGTTTTAATATAAAAATTTGTTGTTTGTATGCGGTTTGTTCTTGGCCGCTCCAACAGCTGCTCGTCAAATCGACACAGCGCCCACAAACAGAATCGTCAGCGATTCGCAATTTGTTGATATTTGCAAGGTGAGTTTGAGACATTGCTGAAATATTTACTTTATAGTAGTGTAAATAAGCTGATTTCGGTATTTTCCATTTGTTTGTAAACATATAATATTTCAGATAAACCTTTACATATATTTATTTAGTTTAAAAATTAAGTTATTCAAGCTATAATTTTGTGAATTACTTTTCACAATTAATTTTCTCCCCTATGCACTTCACATTGTTTATCTGTCTGAAATGAGTTGAGCATAAGCAAATCAAATCAAAAAATGCTTTAATTTTTTTTGCCAATTTTTTTATTGTAAATAAAGCGAATAGAAATCGGTTGGCCACAGAATTATCTATGGAAATGAATCAAATGTACATACATCTGTTTATGTTTTAATACTTGGAAAATGTATGTGTAGATATTTACTCAGTTTGCATAAACAGATGAGCGAACGCAAAACTTCTGTCAGCGGGTGACGAAAACGCTTTGAACTTGAATTGCGCGGAATTTAGATACGAAATACAGCTAAAGATACAGATACATAGATTCAATTGTATATATGTATCTAGATATTTGTGTACATAGCGGAATGAACAGAACATTCGCTCGTCTTCTAAGCGCCATTCAAATCATTTTCGTAAAATCTTGTTCAACTCGTTCAGCAAGTTCACTGCTCTGTTCTCCCTTCCTCTGCCTCCCTCTCTTTCCTTCTTTATCTCTCTGTCTCTCTCTCTCTCTCTCTGTTGCTTTTTTCACTCCTTATGCCTGGTTGCCCTGTTAGCCCTGAGAATTGGGTTGTGTGCCAAAGTGAAACCCCCCAGATAGACTTGAAACATTGCGAGCTTTGTACTTTTGTATCTGTAGTTGTAGCTATAACTGTAGCTGTATCTGTATCTGTATCTGTGACTGCAATTAGACAATTAAATTGCGCAAGCTGCCGGCCAGGCCCACAAATTGATCTCTTCCGGCAGCAACAACAACAGCGAGAGCTGGGCAAGGGGGCAAAGTTAAGCTTTGACAAAGGCTAAACTAACGTTGCCTGGTCTTGTGAGATAAGAGTTCAAATCCCTCTCAAATGAAGTGAGCGGAGCAACTCTTTTAATATCCCTAGTAGGTGATCCAAGTGAATGAAAATTTCAATTTAATTGAATGCATCCTCATTATGGGCAACCAAGCAACAACCTTCAACCCATTTAGCCCAAACCGAACCCAGGGATGTCGCGTTAACCTCATTGGCGCTGATTTGATTACCGCCCGCACTTGGCAATATTTTCAAATTGAAAAATATATTTTATCCAGCAACAACAAATTGAATGCCTCATTTCAAGCTCATCTGCGCAGCCTGCAGCTCAGCTGAAATGGATTTGCCTTTTTCTTCTTCTGTCTCTCTCTCTCTGTCTCTTTCTTTATCTCTCTCTTTCTTTTTGACATTGTTCCAGAGCTTTTCTGCTTTAACATGGCCTGAAAATTGGATTTGGGCATCCGAATTTTTGTGGGTGAATCTAATAAAGTAGACAATTATAATAAGGTCTGACTGTTTTAAAAATAACCAAAAAAAATCATTGACTTTTTTATGTGTAAAAATTTTTACTTTTGAGCAGATTGTAAAGAATTTGAATAAAGTATATTGAATTTAAAGATTAATGTGTTTATCTGAATTTGGCAAGAAAACACGTATGTAAATAATCCATTCAACTGCCATTTTCATTTGCAAAATCAGTAAATTATAGTAGTTTTTCGTATTAATATGCTTTTGATCTTACTGAAGTATAAATGTATGTACATTCAAAACTGAATGTGTATTTTAAAAATAGCTCAAACAAATTATTGATCTAACTATTCTATGTAATGAACTGCTGCAAAATCAGAAAATTGTGCTAGATTTAGAATAAATAATCTGCTAATGAGTAATTTCACAGCTTTATCGGCTTGGGATCTAAATGAAATGTAAAATTATAATAAGGATAATATTCTGAATATGTAAAAATTTGCTGAAAATAATCATTGCGCTGTTTCTTCTATGTAAATGTTTTCGTAAAAATTTAGAATATTTTGTAGAATTATAATAGATAATCTACTGTAGAATTATAATAGATAATCTACTGTAGAATCCTTTCACAGATTAGTGTCAGTCTCTGATCTTAGTTTTTCATCTTTCTCACACAACATGTTATTAATCTCAATTTAAGCAAACACTTGTCTTACCACCATCATCATCATCATCATCATTATAATGATTAGTCCAGGCATTTACACACTTTTGTGTGTGTTGACTGTTAGTTACGCACACTTGGGCCCAGTTTACATCATCTTGGCATGTGAAAAGCGTTTCCGACTTCCGCATGGGCGCGCTACATATTTTTGTTGGCTTTGGACAAGAGTCACTGGCATTTTCCTGTCAGCCAAAGAGTAGGAGGAGGTACTGGGACTGAGCAGAAACAACTTATTGATTTTACACTTGCTTGCCGATGTTAAAATACAAATTAGTTTGTTTTTGGTCGCGTGCCTTGCATGCGTCCACTGAATTTTCTCGGAACGCAAACGGGAAAATTGTTGGCTTTTCCATATGCCAAGGGAGGGCGGCTCGACATGGTTGGCTTGCTCCCCGACATGTTGGCCAGGCCAGGACAGGTGGTAAACATGTACTACTATTCTCTTGGGCACGCGTCAGGCGAGTGACCATTGTGTTAGGGCTAGAAAAATCAATTGTTTGCATGTTTTTTGTTTTTTTATTTTTGTTTTTTGTGGGTCAACTTTTGTCGTTTCGTAATGCGACTCAAAGTTTATAACATTCTCCATGCCAGAGGGCGCTAACTTTAAATTATTTACACAGCTCTACAAGGCGTGGGCTTGGTACTCTACACTCTCCACATTCTCTATGCACTTTAGTCTCCATTCTCTCAGTGCGTCGTTTGCTTGGCAGCCGCCTTCACTTTTTCACTCTTTCCGTCATCTCTTTCCCCTTCTCCTGTCTTTCTCCTTACCAACCCTCTTACGCTGGCTGCTTTCATTCATATTTTCGTTTTGCTGGCAACTTTTTGTTGTTTTTTATTTTTAGCCTCTTGCTGATAAAAAAAATGCCAGCCACTCTTCTGATTCTTTATTTGTGGGCCGCTTTACGCTTGGCTGAAGTCTGTGCGTGAGCAGAGGGCTGATTGAGGGGTTTCCGGCAAACGGGAATCTCCATATTATGCAAATATTGTCCGCCTTACGTTTATGCTTTGTACTCATTTCGTAATTCTTTTCATTGATAAGAATTATTTTTTAATGATTCACAATATATTCTTATTCTTATTTATAAATAAATATTACATAAAGCCTTTTTTAATTTTTATAGTTTTTAAGCCCAATAGCTCTCGTTAATTTTTTTTTTTATTTGTTCTAAGAACCATAAGCTACTATAATTAAAATAGAGAAAAAAAAGATAGAGTCAAAAACGATAACTTGACATACTGTACTATTTACGACCACTTCATTCATATCGTTATCGGGACTTCCCTTTAAATGAATTTGCACTCAATGAGTTTCGAAGTAAACCCCATATCTTGCAACAGAATTTCAGATTCTAAGGAAGTTAAATTTTTACAACAATACGATATGCCACGATAAGAGTACCTAGAAAATACCATTATTGGCAACAAGTCAAGTTGAAATCAAACAAAATTAATAATAACACAGTTTAACAATCTATTAATACTGTAGACCATTCAATTTATTGCAGTTTCTTGATACAGACAAGAATAGATAACAACTTGCGAAGATAAGAATACGTGGCTCGTAAAATACATTTTATTTTTTGCCAACTGAACAAAAAGAAGAATAAAAAGAAATGCACCAATGATAAGCCCGTTGAGTTGATAAGCCATGTTACAGACAGCCATAGATAAATGTTTTGGATTATAAAATTTCGTAAATACAATGATTATAAATTTTCGACAAATTTGCCAACTGGACAGCAGAATGATAGGCAGATAGACCTGTGGAGTTCCAGAGATAAGCCTGTCCAGTTGATAAGCCATGCGTCCCAAAAACGACCTTGACTAATAAAAAACCAACAATAATATTTACTGCATTGTTGTTTGTGGACGACAGCAAAAATGTTTCGCATGCAAATTGGCTTTAAGTTGCTAATGAAAACAAAAAAGAAACAAGAAATCAAACTTAATAAATGCGTCTTAAAGCCCTCAACTTAAATAGAGCAAAGGGGCTGAATCGATAAATAGAAAACAGGTTTTTTTTTGGTGCAAAAGCACCGAAAACGTACCGAAACGACAACAAAGCATTTGAAATTCGAACTTCCATCGGCAAACAACTAGATAATCATGTTCAGCGTGTGTTTAAATTGCCGCCAAAAGCTCTATGTGAAACTAGGTAATAAAATAAAGAATTTAAAATTCTTTGTGATTAAACGATTCTTTATAAATAAAACTAACCTTTTTTTAATCGTTGAAAATGTTCAATGTCTATTAGATTTTAAAGAAGTTTGACTAGTTCAATTTTAAAATAGAATATTTACAACATTAAATAATTTGTTAAGCCTTTTGTCGAATTTGTGAGTTTAACTTAAAATTGAGTCTGGGCTTGAAAATAGGAAGTAATTAATTAAAAGTTGAATATTTTCAGATATCGATAACTTTAAAATTATATTTTAAAATAAAAGAATAATGATAAGTATCACTTGTCGGAACAAAAACAGTTTAGTTGCAATCAAATTCACGCTATAATGGCAATATTTGAAACTAAGTAAGAGTCTGTACTTGTGAGTTTTGTTAGTAAAATGCTAGTAAAATGAAACTTATATAATTATTATATATTCCATTATAAGAATCTTTTATTTATTTGTTCTAAATTCTGTAAGAATCACGGCATTACGAAACTGTTACTGTTGTACTTACGTGTCAGTTTTACCTGCGCGGTGTTAATAACATTGTTATAACAGAATATAGCGCTGGGAATGTGCAGAGGTCAAGGCGCTGCTGTTGTAAAAATTAGATGCATGCATACAACACAGACACACACATGCTTTGTTGACGACATTGCGACGTCATTTAGAAGACGTCACTGGGTCGCAGACATAGTTTCTTGTGTGTATGTGAATGTATTTGTTTGGGGTTTGCCGTTAATGAGGCGACTGTCGCCCCAACAGCACTATAGGAAATTACAATACCAAAGCAGCCACTGAGTCAGTTCGTCTGTATGTGTGTTTGTCTGAATGTGTGTGTTTGTGTGTTTACCTTAAGTCTTTTGCCGTTTTAAATGTGAGAGAATTCGTTGTTGTTTGCCTTCTGTGTGTGTGCTCGCTTGGGCTCGGAAACAAGTTCCGCCTGCCTTTTGTTTTGCCTCCGTTTTGTGCGGTTTGTTGTGGCAAATGTTTAGCGGTTCTTTCTTGTTGTTGTCGTACTTAGTTGTTGCAGCTGCTGCTAGTTTGGAGGTTATACTTCTATTGCCCAATATTTATTTCTTGAAGCGTAAAAAGCAACTATATATTACGTGATCTTAATTTAAATTGCGCAAATGTTTCCTGTATTTGATAAAGCTTCTTACTCTTTCAGATAGACAAATATCTGAACTTTAGATACACATGTTTTCATATTAATTTTAATATAGTTCTCTGTCAAATTTGATCAACGACACATCAGCAAACGTGAAACGTTGGCAAAAGCATCAAATCAAAACAATCTCCGAAAACTTAAAACCCACTTGACCACTTGACTCAAGCAACTCTTAAAAAAAATTATTGTTTTTCTTACAGAAACTTAAAATAACTGAACCGGTCAAAATAAATAATAAAAAGAAAATAAGATTTACAAAATAAATTCAGGAGTCGAAAAGTGTGTCGAATTTAAAGGTAATTTACATATTCTTCAACTGTTGCTCCTCAGGGAGGATATGGGGAAGGGAGGGAGGATGGACTTTAGGTGTGTGTCGCGGAGCTGTCATTTGATATTGCATGCTCTTAACTCGGTTCGTGTTGCCTTTGCTCTTCAAGCGGTTGTCAGTTGATGGACAGACACAAAGGGGGTGGTTGGGTGGTGTTTCAGACGACGAAACGTGCCAGTAGAGTTTGTACAAATATATGACCTTATGTATGTATACATAGAAAGGATTGTACGTTCTAATGTAATGCATTCCTAATTTTAGTAAATTTCAGACACTTCTTAAGTCAATATTCTTTTTTTTAAAGATATTTTAATCTGTTTAAAATTTTAATTAATATAATTCAACATTGTAATATAATATTTTATATAATATAATATTTAATTTAGCATATCATTTTTATAAGGAATCAAGCAATAAAAATCAGCAAAGTATATTTTTAAAATATTTTCAGTCAACTTAAAGTTTATTATTTCAATGGGATTTAGTTAATTGGCTTCACTCGCTCAAACTGAGGAAATTCCCGCTGCAGGAATCTGTGAACATGTTATGCTAACACCATATAATTATTGAACACCCCTCGCCAAATGCAACTCAAGGACGTTGCGTTGCATCTTCTGTACATAAGTATACAGTATGGCTTATAAGTATGCGCACATCGTTGTTTTTCCAAGTATTTGTTGTCTGGTTGGGGATTTTACGCTACTCTCGTGTCTTTTAATTAAGTTCTGCCACTGACTGCCACATTGAGTGGGGCATTTGAGTCTCATTGGGGCGTGCCAGAGAGTTGTTAGCTGTGCTTAACGACTCGAGTGAATGATGATTTGGAATCAGCGCAAAAATAATGAGTTTTTCGCATACGAATTGTTAAAATAGTAATGAAATGGTGGAAGGGATATTATTGTTGATTAGAGTTTTACAATTTAGCGTAAGGAAAGGAAATGAGGATCTATATTCTATGGAAACTTTATTGTGATGACAATGAATCAACGATACGTGTTGTTAATCAATTCGTTGGAGCTTTTCTCTAGGTTCTCAAAGTACCCTTCTCTTCTGGCCACAAATTGCCAGCGCTCAAAACCTGTTGTGGTTCTTGGTTATAGATTGAGTGACCAAGCGAAAGATAACTTCGGACTGGCTTGTCTTCAGTCCCTCTGGCTAGGGGCTACTGTAATTCAATCACTTTTCACGCTGGCTCGCAACACTCGGTCTCAAGTGTCCACAACTCGTTTGAACACCACATTCACTCTGGGCGACTGGAACTAAAGTTGCTCGTCCACAATTTAAACACATTTGGACTTTGATTAGATACTAAATATAAGTACATTTAGAGCGGGGGAACTTGTAGTTGGATCTTCGAGGGCATTGGCCAAAGAGTTATTAGAGTTTTATTTAATTTTTGTTAGTCGTGTTTAAGGTCAAAGCCCTATTTGGTCCAGTACACAAAAAAAAAATCATTTATTTTGGGAGCTTAAAAACTCCGATTTCAGTTGCGTGTCCAGTTAGTTATCATGCAAGTCGCGTAGAAGCCCCAAGAAACTTGCCAAAAAAAAAAAAAAAATAGACCAAACGTAAAAAGTGTTTTTTCTTTTGTATTTTTATCCAAAATTGTGCAAGTCTTTGCTCGATTTGTTCGACGGCAATTTGGGTTAAATATCGAAATATTTTCGTCACGAAATTTGTGTTTTTCAAATGTATATTTGTTTTTGCTAATACAGGGTCTTTCAATTGTATCAAAAATACCTTGTTGATAGTCTAAATTTTATTAACAATCATTAACTATGAAAATGTTCTTGTATTCGTGTTAATTTTTTTATAATATTATCCATCAACAAACTCAATACGCCCTTGAAACAGCTCTAACGAATTAACAAATATTATTAGCTCCAAATAAAATTTCAAGAAAAAATTACCCGAAAATCAAAATACAATAACAACAACGGAAGCCCGAACAATGCCTCTATTTGTATCCAGCTCGAGAAATCCAAGTCAGGGCCAAGGTTTCCATTTGGTATGCATACCACCGCGCCGCCGACCAACGACATTCTTTGATCAGTTTTTGAAAAGTCTACAAAATTTTAAAATGCTGAACAAATCCGGCAGAGCAACAGGGGGAAATATTCACAGCTGAGACACATGAATTTCCACAGCAGCAAGTGAGTAATAAAAGAGGGGAGATTGGGGGAAAAACCCACAACTGTCTGTTAACCTCCAGCTGTGGCTGCAGCGTAATGCATTCGCCTTCGGCTCTGTGGATCCAGCAGCAGCTTCTCAATGCCGTCGAGTGCCACAACAGCAGGCAACTGTTAAGCCCAGTAATAACCAAATGGAACACAGGCTGTTGGGCTTGTGACAGTGAACCAACTAATTTGGTGACACTAGGATTAAGATCGGAGAAGTTCAAATATGTCTTAGAATTCATTCTTCATCCTTTGCTTTTTTATTAGTTCAAAAATTACTATTTTGTATTCACTTTTGTATTTTATATGTATTTAATTTATGGTGATTGAATACAGATACTGGGCATTTGGCAGTCGAGTATCGTTTTTACTTGTTTCTGTTGCAATTGCGCTCCAGTTTCAACAACTGCCCCCAGCTTCCTTTCGAAACCAGACCATTTCGATTTAAATTGTCCGTCGTGGGAATGTCGCCCAAAACTAAAAACTAAAAACAGAAAAACTAAACATGTCGTTGCCATCGGCAAATTTTAAAATTAAAGCGCTTCCGCATTTTGCCCGTCCGGCGGATCCAAAATGGAAAAAAAGGGGACACTTGTCGTCTCGCATAGACAGCAACGAGACGAGAGACGGATAAGTAGGGGAATGCAGCTTATTTTCAAAGCCGGAAAACATTTGCTGATGAGCCGCTTCAGCTAGTTGCGTCTGCTTTGAGGAGGATTGCAAATATCAGGCCGATTTGTTATAAAATATTATTTTAAAATATTATGTTCTCTTGGCATTAAAAACTATAATAGTGTACAAAAGTGCATATTAAAATGAAAAAAGGAATCTTTTCCTTTGTCAACTTGAACTTTTTCGACTATCAAATATGCAAATATGTATTTCTACTGAGGTCAGCAATTTGCATACTTGAGGGTGAGGGCGACATTATGGCCTCCTAATTTATACTAGACTTATGTTTGCAATAATTTTGCGGGGCCTATTATTTATTAAAGCAGCTTTATGCATACTCATTTGTCTTGACAATTATTTGCAGCCCTGCCCAGAACAGAATAGAGCTGAATAAATGAAGCTACCCACACTCTCCCGTTGTGGGGGTGTTACTAAATAATACGAAATGGTTAAAGTGACTGAAACTGATTTTATTATGTATGAGAGAAGAGTAGGGGAAATTAATTACTATGAATTGGAAATAAGTTTGCTGAAAACTTATTACTCGACAACGGGAGAAGCTTTAATTAAATGCTAATAAGGGATGCTGCCAAAGTTTTCTTTACAAATAAGATAAATGAAAACTACATATTACCTTTAATATGTATTTTCAATTATTTGCTAAAAATTATATAATAATTGTTATCACTTGATCTATTAATATAACAAAAATGAAATTCGAATCGCTAAGCTTATGATAGAACTTGTTAAAACTCTACATTTTCACCATAACTCAACACTTTCTGCGCAAATAGAATTTTGTGAATTTTATTTAAAAAAAATGTCGGTTAATAAATGTAAATATTTGTGAAAATTCAAAACCTTCCAGCTAATAAACTCGGCGAATATCTTTAAGGTATCGATGTAAAATATAATTAAAATTACCCAATTTTTAGATTCAAAATTTAAATATTTTTTGGTATGATTAAAAAGAAACAATATATTTTAGATTACAAATTAAACAAATTTCTCAAACGTTTCGCCATTTCTTTAATAAAAGCCATTAGTTTTGGCGATGACCTCGCGATAACCAAAACAAAAACTATGAAACAAAAACCCAAAAATAAACTCTGTAAGTCATTTATCTGTCCCTCTTTCATCTCTCTTTCTCTTTCTGCGCCCATTCGCATACAAAATGCAAGTAAATAGCACAAAATATTTAAATGGTCGAGTTGTTTAACTGGACACGCGCCACTTGATAAACAACGCCCCAAAAAACATACATATATTAACAGCGACAAACAGCAAATGATTAAGCAAATTATTCAAACAGCTGTGGCAAACAATTTAGCAACAACCTTTTAACACAAATATTAACAAACAAACGAGCAGACTCAACTTAAATACACAGCAATTGTACGGAAATGACAGCATTGTCAACAAAATTACAGAACTTAACGCTAAAATGTGATGGCCAAAAGCGAAAGGGAGCAAAAAAAGCGGAGTTCCCTACACGTGTTTGACATAATGGCGCCTCCCTTGAGGGGAGGGAGCAGGTGAACTAAATTGCGCATTTCACATATTTGTTTATAATTTATTATGTTGCCAGTTTATGGTCGCAAAAGTTTTGATCAGAACAGCGCTGTATCAAACAGACAGTCAGTTAAATTTATGAGGTGTTTCATCAACTTTTAGACAGTTTGCAGAAGATGGAAGAAGTACCATAAATAATAAAGAGTAAACTGACAAATTCAAGGGAATTTTCTACAATTTTAGAATTGAATCAACATTTAAAGCACGATTATAGTTTCATTATCTTAACATAACTATGTGTTAATTAATGAAAATCTATAATAATCAAACGTGCGTGTTTGACATATTCCACTTTACATTCAAATAGTACAAGTATTTACATTAATAATAACTCGCAAATCACCTCGTCAGTCAACAATTCAAAGTGACAGCGATTTAATATGCTAAACAACCTGTCAGCCCAACTCAAAATAGTACATTTTCATGGCTACAGGCTATGGAAATATAATCGAAACGCCTCTCAGCCTCTTCAAGTGCTGCCTGATGACTTTTATAATGAAGCATCAATTATTTGGCATAATTTAGCTTAAATTTAATGTACAATCTGTACAAAAGATTGAGAGACATGTTTGGATCAATTAGCGCAGTTTGCAGAGTACCCAATAGGCAAAAATTTAAAAAAAAAATAATAAATTAAGTAAATTTGCAAATCTAAAAATATTTCACCTTTTTTTTGTGGTTATCAGTTAAAAATTTTTTAACATAAATATTCGCAACTATTTTTGGCAATATAATAATAATAATATCATATTTATCTTAATCACAATGTGAATAAATGATATTTCTGATCTCAACTTTATTCTCTCACTCCCTTTCTTTTCTGTCTCTCTCTTTTTGAGTGAGATCCAGAAATAGCAAATAATGCCATATCTTAATGCACTTTTGGTTGACTTCCGTGTGCAGCTCACATGCCAATCCAAATTCCAAAGCATTTAATTGTTATTGGCTTTAAACACACAGACGCACACACACACAAAACCCACATTGTCACAGTGCATGCCTACTTATGTATGTGTGTGTGTGTGTGTGCATAAAGTGAGAAAAAGAGAGCGCATCTTTGTCATTAATTTAATTTCGAACTTTGTCGTTTCGTTTATGTTTCTTTGAAATTTATGATGATGTCAGTTTCTAAATTTACACGTATTTCTACGTCTTCGAGCTCGGTTCGTTTGCTTTTTAAAGGAATTGAGATGATTTTTCCTCCATTTGCGTTAATCACGTGCCAGATAAGTAAAGTCTGTCAATGTTGTGATGTGTGTGGGTTTCATTTTCATTGGCGAAATCTGAAGACAGAACAAGTTTCGCTGTCTATATCTGCTTCTTTAAGTGAAAATTGTAGAAAGTTGAAGTACAAAACTTGAAACAATTGCCAGCCAACTTGGTAAAAATGGCAATTAATTTGTAAAGATTAAAAACCGACAAGACAATTTCATTTCAAGCCAATGAAAGCAGCAAATATTTTAACGGGGCGGAGTGTCTAGCAAATCCTTACTTTCGGTTTGTTTAAACAAGTCTTTGACATGTGAATTCCAAAATGTATATAGCAACATTTTTAAATTTTGACACTTGCAACATTTTGTAGGAAATTTGTTTTTTTTCTTCATTTCTTCTTTGTGTATGACAACTAAAACCAATTATCATCGCCCAGCTCTGATTGTTGTTATTTATTGTTCAATTCACACAATACTCTTTCCTTATCATTATTATTATTATTATTATTTTTTTGATTGTTGTATTATTTGCCCTAATACGTTTTGAAATTCTTTTTGTTGTCGCCCGTCTTTTGTTCGGCCTTTTTGGTGTCAGTTGTCGATTTCTGGCACCGATTTGGTATGAGCACATTTACAATTCGCCTCCCCCGACCTCATAAAATGTTATCGCAAATATTTGCTGAGCTAATGATAATGTGATTTGGTTAGTCTACAATTATTTCTTGCAATTTGTGCAAAATGTGTAACTACAACGCGTTGAGCCAGCAGATTGTGCAATTTTTTAGCCAACTGCGAAATTGGGTTTCGAGTTCACACAAGCCGATCGTAAATAGGAAAACTTTTAATGCGATAAAGAGAAACATTCGAGGGTTGCTTAAGAATTAAAAAACTTTTTAAGTATATTTTACATTTTGATAAAATAATATTAAAATTATATATGCAGACCTCACAGAATTTTAAAATGTGAAATGATTTTCTCTTCCTATTTAACATATTTTGGATTTATTATATCCTTTATATTAAATGATAATTTGGAATTTGTTATTATTAACAACAATTCCTTGTATATTTTTGATTGCGTAAACTCATAATGCAAATGCAAACATGAGATTCATGCTAAATAATTATTTGATTAGATAATCCTTATCAAATACAGTATAAGAGAATAAGTGCATATGTATGCATCTGGTTGCATTCTAAATTTTCAATGGCTGATAAGCTGAAACTGTTCTTATCAGACATTAAAGCTGTCTAACCCCCAAAAATAACAAATTATAAATGATTTCTTTGTGCTCAAAAATCGGAGATCATAAGATCCCAAGCCAGCTGCCTTCAAACGGATGTATATTCGGCGTAAGATATGTTAAAAATCAATGTTTAATGTTCGGAAATTCGTGGAATTTGCAGTGCACCCTTAACCTTTTTTTAACGATCGTTTCGAGTGCTACGTACGTGCACAGCTGCGAATAAATATTTACTTACTGCATGTTAAATTCATATATACGATTATGTATTTAGTTTTCGAGCACAAAATTAGCCCGGACGACTGTTAATTTCAAAAGCAAAGTTCAATAACTTGGCAAACTGACGATCCACGACTTCCGCGAGCTCTCAAGTGCCCATTAGCTGAGTTCAATTTCGACTGCTCCTCAGCTCAATTATCTTTTTGTATTATTTTTGTTTTTTCTTATTTTTTATTTTTAACTTTTTTGGATGCGTTGTAAATACGCGTTAAAGTATTCCGGGCTTATGTGCATCAATCATGCCCATGTCCATGTCCATTTGAAGACTCTTCGAGTACAAACTTCAGTTGAGCTTCTTCTGTGTCCAACTAATGCCGTGACCATGGACTATGTAAGATACTCATTATCTTTCATTATCAAGGTGTTTACATTATGTCTTCATTTTGTTTCATGTTATATATTATCTCTTTTTTCAAGTGCAACTCGACGTATGCGTCATAAATACGAATTGTTTGATAAGTTACCTGTTAATTTTAATTACCTTATCAGTTTTGTTCATAAATAGACATCGTGTAATCCAGTGTTTCCCATTCCTAATACTCTTATTGCTCTTCATTCTTTTCTATCAGCATCTTTGTTTGCTTATTTGAAGAATTTCCCTAATTTGCATTAAATAAACAAATTTATCACAGAGAATTACCTAATGATGGCAATTTTAAAATGAGGAAATTCAAAACAAAACAAATCGTAACTTTTGAATGCAACACAAATACGAATGTGAGTATACGAGTATTACAAAACTTGTATATTTGACTGATGTGGGGTTGCCTCAAGAGCTTTGTCTAATTACTAGGCGTTCAGTTAGAGGAAAATAAAATAAAACTTTTACCAAAGATCATTAATTAAGTGCTGGCGAACTATTCACATCATCTGTGTCGCTTGATTTATGGCGAAATCTTGACATACATTTTTTTACATATTGTCTGAAAATTCGCCCACACATACACAGAAGTCCAATCAAAATCGTTTTAGTCGCATCAATTGATATCAAAAAATTTTCAGCTGCTTTATTAACTTCAATTACGCAAGTTGTACGGACAAAAAAATAAACTAAAAAAAACTAGTCGGCGGTGCTACAGTCGAGCGGTACTCGACTGTCGGAGACCCCGTACTTATTATAAAGATATCTCAAACAACAAAAAGATTTTCATACTAAGACTTTATTTGGACTGATCGTTCCTATGGCAGCTATATGATATAGTAATCCGATTTCAATCAAATTTGGTCAGAATGTATGGGACCATCTTTTGTGAATATTCTGTCAGTTTGGTTGAAATATCTCAAACAGCAAAAAAGTTTTCCATACTAAGACTTGATTTTCAACTGATTGTTCCTATAGGAGCTATATGATATAGTAATCCGATTTCAATTTAATTTGGTCAGAATGTATGGGACCATCTTTATGCATATTCTGTCAGTTTGGTTGAAATATCTCAAACAGCAAAAAAGTTTTCCATACTAAGACTTGATTTTCAACTGATTGTTCCTATGGGAGCTATATGATATAGTAGTTCGATTCCAACCAAATTTGGTCAGTATGTATGAGACCATCTTTTATGCATATCTGTCAGCTTGGTTGAAATATCTCAAACAACAAAAAAGATTTTCATACTAAGACTTGATTTTCGACTGATTGTTCCTATGGCAGCTATATGATATAGTGGTCCGATCCAAAATCTAAAACAAACTCGATCTGCTCTTAATATAGAGGAGCCTACATACCAAGTTAGGAGTCTCTAGCTCTTATAGTCTCTGAGATCTAGGCGCTCTTACAGACTTGACAGACGGACAGACAGACATGGCTAAATCGACTCGGCTGTTGATGCTGATCAAGAATATATATACTTTATGGGGTCTGCCACGCCTCCTTCTGCCTGTTACGCACATTTTTTTTCGTGACAAAGTTAATAGACCCCTTTACTTTTTTAAAGTACGGGGTCTAAAAAAACTATTGCGAAATGCAGCAAATGATTGACATGAACACATCAGGTTGAAACTGGTTATGTCATATAGGGGATATATGTGTCAAGTGAGGCGGCTCCAAGTCTCTAAGCCTTCAACAAGTGCCGGCTAGTCTGCCACGTCTGTCTGCGCCAGCTGCAATTTGCCTGCCTGCCTGGACACGAGCCGAGATTAAGCATTCGCCATGTGCACCGCTTGTTGCCGCCTCACTACAACCCCGTTCTTATGTCATTGATCGACAACTTCCCCCCCAGTCAAAAAACCGCCTGCGGCTGCCTCGTGTCGCAATTAGAATTTATCGCATTTTGTGACGCGTTGCCAAGCCAATTGAGAGTATCAAACTCGGTTCGGTTTGCTCAGTTCAGTTATATGCACACACATATCTGTATGTGTATTTGTTTTTGCATAAGCCCGGGATTCTATATACTATGTGCCAAGTGCACAAATATATGTGATTTAGCGTTACGCCACACAAATCCAGAGAGTTTTTTTATATACAGTCGAACTTCCCTAACTCGAACTTCCCTAACTCGAAGTCTCTCTAACTCGAACAAAATCGAGTGGCAATACAAGGCAAATTTCATACAATTCTACTTCCCTAACTCGAAGTCTTCCCTAACTCGAACTTTTTTCGTGGATAATGGTGATTCGAGTTAGGGAAGTTCGACTGTATATTTTTTGTTTTTTTTTGTTTTTCTATACTCTGTAATCACAAAACGACTGAAAAGTCTTATTAGTTAACAAAATAATTGTGCTAATGAATTTCTATATATGCAAATTCTGTGAATCATGCTAGTTAAAAAAATGTCATGAGAAATGCGGTTTTTTATGAATATGAATTTCTGTACAGGGTATTTGCTAGTTGAACTCTCTCACCGTTTCTTTAGTGATACTTAATCATTGGTTACTACAGTTGAGACTTTATTTGTTGTTGCTTATTCAATATTTTTATTTACACAATTGTTTTTGATCATACTTTAATTGCACTTGAAACCAGACGAATCACGAAAAACAGCTTCTTGCTTTGACACATTTGAAGTGTACTTCGGAGGTACAAATACTACTGCTATTCGATCCGAGCATTAACCAACTCAATTCAAGTTTAAATTCGTGTATTATATGAATAATTCATTTATTATAAAATTATTTTCAGCAATGCAGCGTTGTCTGAACTTAAATTTATTCGGGCTCTGATTTCTTTCCAGTAGCATTTTATGAATGCGAGTAATTGGCATTTTAAAAGCTTGAATATATGATGGTCAGAAATCATGAATTTAATACAATTAAATAAATATTAAGTCTTGTGGTAAAATAAAACTGAATGACTTTTGCTGCATAGTAGAACAATTTTTTTAACTTTTATTTTTCCCAGAAAAATCAAGAAGAAATTTGTTTTGCACAAAGCGAATTTCATTGATGGCGGAATAATTTATGGCATCATTAATGCATCCACAATAATAATTAATAATTTCGTTTTGTTTTGTTTTGGTTTTGCAAAGCAAACAACGCGAAAAAAAATTCAAACGCCATTTGCCATAATGCAAATTCAATTCAATTTAATTATTTTCTGTTTTTGTTGTATTCCGTTTGGCTCAAATGAGTTTTGCCAAATATGTAAAACTTGCAAAATACATAAAGTGCTTGGCAATAAAAGCAGAATTCAAGACTGCAAAACAGTATAAGACAAAGAAAAAAAGCAAACTCGACACAGACACATATTTTAGGCCGGCTCACATGTGCGCAATCGGATCGAGTCATTGAACGTCAGTGCAAATGACTTCATCATCGATGTGGCCAACGGAAACTGACAGCTGACTGTTTGTATCTGTGGCGCTGCTACTCATATGTTGCCTCAGCTTCATGTAGATACATTCTTTCAAGCCTCGTTAAGTTTTTCTCATAATCTCTGTAAGAATACAGCGTATCAGATGTGTCTGTTGAGCTTTGTTAATATACCTTAAACGAGCTATCAGTACTTAATATGAAATTATCCAAGGTATTTACACCTAATCTAAACTTGACTATAGGCTTGTCACAGTCCTAGTCTGAGTACCTAAATCGTACATACATATTTTTAAAATTACAACTTGATATTTGCGTTTTGATCCCAGGGCACTTTCATAATTTAATATAAATGAAAGGAAAAGTATATAATTACTGCACGCATAGTGCGCAAAATTCGCGTGATACTGCCACATTTAATTTAATTTCTCCCTCTATTTCTCTGACTGAATAGCTGCTTTTGTTTTAATTGCACATGTGTTTTTATTTAATGCTGTTTTTGTGTCTTAAATGGCACGATGAAAGTACACGCGTATTCACATGTACTACAGGCCATGGATTTTTATTTCTGCCCAAAACTCTTCTTTTCATTTGCAAAACTTACATTGACTAACTGAAACTCGTCTGCTTGCATATGTAGAAATTTATTTATGCGAATTAGCCTCATTTTATGTGTGTGGAGGTTTTTTTGCTTTGTTTTTAATATTTTTCACAATTAATTATCGTGTGTGATGAGTTAATTTCTTTCTTTGCGTGATATCGTACGTTTGCAAGTCAGCAGCTTTTATTTAATGTGCTACGTATTTTATTTGTCTAGACAAGAACTCTTATAATGCTTAGTTTTTGTGGTCAACGCGGCAACTTATAAAGTTCCCCTGGGAGATGGTGAGAAGCGATTAAACCACAAATGACCTTACTCACCTCTTGTGGAAATCATTACAGAGTGTTAATAATTTCCTTGCCTCGAAATGTAAAGATATTTATTAACATTTGGTATTGAATTTAAAATAAACAGTGTCAGAAAACAATTTAACTAAGTTAGAGCATTATTTTTGTGTACACAACTATTGATTTTATATTTTATTTTATACAAATATTTTTGGATCTTTTTCGAATATTGAAAAGCATATTCGTTTCAAATACAAGATCGATGAACTCTTTGGAGACTCGTTCACTCGTAAATTCCTGCTGTTCGTCTCACTGTTTGTATTTGATAAAAGTCGCAGTTACATTCACAGTCGCAGTTCCAGTCGCAGGCGCACAGTCATTGCTCATATTACAATTCACCTTTATGTGCATTTGCAACACGTTGCGAGCGACAACAAAGACGATTCCGAGTACAATTTATGAGCACACGATGCGAAATGCATTACGGCAACTGCCACTGTAAGTAGCTTCGTTGTTGAACGTGAGCGAGACAAATACATTTACATTTCCACATGCTACGAGTACTCGTATAAAGATATTACATACCTACCATCTTTATGTACACACATATAAATATGAGTAGTATATACAGTCGAACTTCCCTAACTCGAATCACCATTATCCACGAAAAAAGTTCGAGTTAGGGAAGACTTCGAGTTAGGGAAGTAGAATTGTATGAAATTTGCCTTGTATTGCCACTCGATTTTGTTCGAGTTAGAGAGACTTCGAGTTAGGGAAGTTCGAGTTAGGGAAGTTCGACTGTACTTGTTTGCCCCTGCCCGTGGCACTTGAATGATTTGTAGGTTGAAATCGACTCGCAGTGTGAATAAATTGCGGTCGCAGGGTTTCAGGCACTTCACACGACTCAATTATAGCCACTCGACTTAAGTATAAATACAAAAAAATAATAATAAATCCCCGTTTTGCAGTTTAAGCTTTATTTTGTAAAAATTCACAAATTAATCATACATATTTCTGCTCTTTTCAGGTAAGAAGCGTAACGGCAGTTCTTCTTCTAATGTCTTAGCCCCCATGTAAGTGATACGTTCGAATTTCATCATTTGCAGGCGTTCGCTCAGCAACTAGTTTTAATGCGTCTCCCTCTCCCTTTCTCTCTCTTACTATGTGTTCTTTCTGCCCGTCTCTTTTTATAGCTTAGTTCCTCTCGACCCAAGGTCGTTCAAGGCCTTTTGGGGCCTTTTGTTTGCTGTTTGATTGTGTGGCGTTTTTCTTTATCGCCGCACGCCGTTCGTCGCTCTGCATAACAACTGCAAACATGCTACACATTTACATTGGCTACTGCCTAATTGCTTATAGACCGTAACATTCCCTGCACATAAACAACCGAAAACTATTTACATTTGTGAACAATACAAAAGCATTAATATTTTAACTTTGTAAAGCATATATAATTTATAGGATTACAAAGTACCTTCCGGCTAGAATCCTCCTAGATCTCTCTGTTATTGCCAGAGAAGGTATATAAAATAGATTGTGATGACTTTACAGATCTTTAAAGCTTTATCGTAATAATAATTTGTTTTAGAAAATTTAACTAAATCAAATTTACCTGAAAAATATAAATTAAACTTTATATTGCGTTAATAGGTAAATGAAATCACAAGTAATTAAACAATTTTTCATTTAATTTTACACATTTTAAATGTGTGAGTAAAAGTATAAAATCAACTTTCCTTAGCCAACTTTTATAATAAGTTGCCTTGTTTCTCTTTGAAGAAATAGTTTTAATAGGTTTAAGATACTTTATGTAAAAAACTAAAATTTTTTTAAAAAATCTGTAGCACTCAACTCTTGTTATTGCCAGGGTATTTTATTGTCAGCTCCACAAACCAGTGTCTGTTCTTTTTTATTATTTTTATCTAGTTTCACCATAACTCACTGCGTTTAACTAATTGGTTTTTAAGTGCAAACCTTGCTACAAATTCAATTTAGATATTGTCAACGCAAGTACATACTTGCTGGTAAACATTTTTATTGTGTTTCTGTTTTGTCTGAGTCATAAATGTGTTTATGATAGCAACTTTATGAATATTGATTAGATTTGATGTGAACGTTGCAGACCAGACATAAAACATGGCAATTACTTGAAACTTTAAGACTGTGATGAATCACATTTCAATTATAATCGTACTCATTTTAGAATGTTGCAGCCACTGTATAAACAATATGCCACATTCACAATTAAACACGAACGCGATACACTAATGAACTATAGTTCCTCATGTGTTTCATATAAGTAGTTAATTTAACAATCTTTCCAATTAAAGGTTAATTAGCTAAACGCGCGGTAAGATTAAAAACACTGTGAAAAAATGTTGCATTTTTGTAATTCTTGCTTATCGAGAAGAAAACCTTATTCCTTGACATTATTATATTCGCCTAGTTGCGCTTGATTTACGCATATATTTCTCTTTTTTTTTGCATCACCGTTTAGGTTTTTTCCACGATTTTTTCGCTTTTCATGTGGAATTCCCCGGCATGGATTTTCCAAGCAAGCGCAAAAAATTTGTATAGATATTGCAATTATTTATGTGAATTTTTTTTTTTAATACTTGTTCCTGGTATTATACGACGAGTTTTTCCAATGATTCAATCGGGCGCCGTAAATGTCAGAAATTCTTACTCTTGGCATGCGGAAACAAGACGGGCCAACGCTTCGTATGCGTAATTTATTTGGGTCAGCATGCAAATAGATCACCCACAGCGACAAGCAGTGAGATATAAACAGCAAACTTCTGCCCCCAAGAGCTAGCTAAACGGTTGCTGAGTTTCGAGTTTTCTGCGGATTTTCAAATTGAAATTTATGCACATTCCATGGCCGCAAAACATCAGCCAGCTGTGCAAAGTGAGACTGTGCAAACAAATCTCTCAGCAAATAACAAATTAATATTTGTGTATCTCATAAAACAATTGCCAAAAAATATTTTAATGACTGCAGTGCTAGTAGTTAATTAACAGATGGCACTCAGACCGTGAAGGTTTTTCGTCCAAAAATATTATTTGCCAATACCGAAAAGTGTCTCAAGTGTAACATAACATACACGTATGTGCCCCTTTTTACGATCCACATTTCGGACAGTTATTTTGTAAAACAAAAAGCGCGACGTAAACAAAAGAAACAACAATTAAAAAAAGTTGGGAATAAACAAATATAATTTTCTTTGACAATACAGTACAAGGGAGTTCGTGTAAATATTTATTATGTATACATTGTTGAGTCATCTGACCGATAAAATTAAATATCACAAGAGTTGAAGGCAATGCTCAACAAAAAGTTGCAAATTTTGGCAGTGCGTAATATAATTGATATATTGTCTCTTTTATTTGTCAAAGATAACTAAAATGTAATAGACCGACCCAAAAGTCAGGTAACTAAAATCCTTATCGGTTTCATACTTTTTCCTACTACTGTCTTTTTCCAATGCTATCAATTTTCTGTTGAAGTCATATAATTAGTATTTCCTGCAAGTTATATCTATATTAATTAAATGGAATTAAATACAAACATTTTCTACATTTTTAATACAAAACCTATAAGATTAAAGATTATTTTGGACTCAACACTTTGTATTTTAGGCTGTGACACAATCGCTGGTGCAATCGTTAATATCGAGGATCTTATTGTCACTTAAAATTTAACTTTATAAAATTTATAAAATATCAAAATTTGAATGATTTAATTATTGAGCTTATGTATAATCTTGATTTATTGACGTTTTGCAGCAAAGAGACATTAAATAAGAAGGAAAATTTATTTAGACGGGCTTGTAAGAGCAGATTTTTCCATTACATCGTCTTTCAATGGCTTTTATGAAGAGCCCTTTGTGATTTGGCTTTTATATTTGCCTTGCTTTCATGTTATCAATATATATTCCTTTTGTTACAATAATAAACAACGAGCTCCACAGGTATGTTGCAACCCTTTATTCGCATGTAGGATATAAATACGGAATGTGGGAGCTGTTAGGTAAAGAGATGGAGGCAGCCAGACGCTGTGAAGAAC
Organism: Drosophila subquinaria; assembly: GCA_037043405.1. NCBI lineage: Eukaryota > Metazoa > Arthropoda > Insecta > Diptera > Drosophilidae > Drosophila > Drosophila subquinaria. The sequence goes on along the minus strand of JBAMBL010000466.1, from coordinate 26,330 downwards.
ATCACATTAAAGTGCAGACGTGCCAGCTCGCTTTTTACTCTTTTTATTATTAACTGCAATCGCAATGAAAATCAAAAGTAAAATATAAAAAGAACGGAAAAGATATTTTCATTTCATGTCACGTACAGCGCGACAAAAAAAAAATACAAAAAGAAAACGACATTAAACCCGTCTACGTATGCTCTACCCGCTTCCTCAATCCAGCCAGGGAGCTCGACAGTCTTAATATTAATTTGTTACATGTATGCAGAGCATTGGTTTCCCGTCCCTCCGCCCAAGTCTCTCGGAGCGGATGTTTATGCAACTCGAACTATCTGTGTGACTGACTGTGGGTGACCTTTCTAGAAGGAATCTCAGTGGAAATTTCGTTGAAATTTTCCAAACGTTCGCTCCCAAGTTCATCATCTATCTCAACTTTGAGTTTATCGATTTTTCGCCTATATAACAATCCATTCGTGTTCATGCTCAACTGTGTTGTCGTTTTTTCCCTTGCTAACAATGAAAATTTTAAACTGCCCGTCAATTAAAGCGCAGTTAGTGCCGGCTTGGAACCCTCGACACGGTCACGCAATGTGCATTCTTTATTTAGACCAGGACAACACGGATACCGGTGAACAATGGCCTGAAGAACGTCATCGTCGTTAATAATACATAGATAGATTATTCGTTCGTGTTTACTTAGCTAACATTTTCAAAACATGAGAAACATGTTTAAATTGTCCTTTTTAATTACAGAAATTGATAAAAACAAAAAAAAGGACATGGCCATTATAAATGCACGAGATATGTCCTGAAAGTTCTATCACTTTTGAATTGAATAAATGGGACTTAATAATTTTTGAGTTTAATCATTTGGGGCAACGAACGATATTGTTCTTGAGTATTCAGTCTTGGCTTTTAATATTTCATTCATTAAATTCATTGCATTTAAAATGTAAACGCAACATACGATTTCTCTCAGTGTAGACACAGAAATCAGCATTGAATGTGCTTACTATCGAATGAGCCTCGCTTACACATAACATTTCAAGGGATATTTCCACGCTATGCAACTATTCTGGGAAAGAAAAGAGCTTCCAATTGATAAAGACTTACAAAAATAGAATAAAGCTTACACGGACACCCATGTTATGTAATTAAATAAATGCAATAGCTAAATTTTTTCTATAATCATATTATAGTTAATTTAAAAAGAGAATAGGACATACTTAAATTAAATACAATATGTTTAAATGAAACCGCCTTAAACTTGATTGATGAAGCACATAATAAGAATGTTCTGTTATTTTTACAGGTGATTAGACCATAAAACCTTTGAAGGCAACGCTTTGAACTTATTGATAATGGTTGATGGTTGCTTTTTAGGCACGGAAATTGCGAAAGATATAAATTTATTGATAATTAAAGCCGATGTACTAAATATTTTGTTTACATACTAGGCAATGTTTGTGGCGCTTTTATGAACACACGAGTGAGTGTATGAGTATGAGTATGAATACTGGGGCTGGGACTGAACTTTAGATTGCATACGAGTGCCCAACAAATTGTGGGCTTTGTTTACTTTTTCCGCTGATAAGTTATGCCTTTGCCTCTGGTTGGACTCCCCCAACCAACGACTGATAAGGGCAAACGAGTTGTATATACACATATATGTAGACCTCGGATTTTGCATACTTCCACATTTTTCATCAGATTGGTACCAAACTTTGTATTTAGGTATGTTATAATTTAAAAAAACCAATTTTTAATGCATGTCGAAAATATGCAAATTATATGCAAAAAATATGCAAAAAAAATATGCATAATATATGCAAAATATGCAAAAAATATGCAAAACATGCAAAAAATATGCAAAACATGCAAAAAATATGCAAAATATGCAAAACATATGCAATCGAATTTCATCAAAAAATTGATTTCCACAGTCGAAAATTGTTAAATCTAATAGCTGAAAAAGTGGGATCATCGTTTCCTGTCGCTAATTCCTTCATATGAAAATAATATAAAAAGAATTAATGGTCAATTTTATCATTTTACATTTACTCTGCCAGAATGTACATCAAGTATGTATATCGATTTTGCCAGCATCAGTCCAAGTGGCGTAGTGGTCGAAGTGATAAGTGCGCGGCATGCTAAACACGAGATTGGAGTTCGGATCTCAATCCGGTCGATGCAATGATTTTTAATTACATAACATTTTTAATTTTTTTTATATTTCTGGATTAGTAAACCAATTTTTTTTTTGTTTTTCTCATTATTTTTACTTTTATTACATTTATTAAAATTTTAATATTTATTCCACCCTATGAATCGATTTTTGTATTATTATTTGATTTGTTAAATATAAATTTTTGTTTGCATATATTTTGCATATTTTGCATATATTTTGCATATTTTGCATATATTTTGCATATTTTGCATATATTTTGCATATTCATTTCATGCAAATATGCAAAAAAAAAAAAATATGCGCATCGTTTTCCACTCTATTTTTAACGAAACGAACTTTGGTGTTATCAGAATTCACCTATCTTATCCCTATAAGAACATGCAAATATGCAAAATCCGAGGTCTACATATATGTATGTGTACACACTTATGTGTTTAATTATAGTCACCAGAGACATAATGAAAGTGTACAAATGGGCATTGGGGTGTTGTCAGGTTATCAGTGGTTGCGAGCACACAGTCTATAAAAACTTGTGGGTGCAAAATGATTGATTTTCTTACCATGGCATTGAGGTTCAAGTTTAATGGGAGTGTGGTAATATATTTACAAGTTATATTTTACGATTCCAGTTAAACTCAAAAATGATATAAAGTTACAAAAACCGATTTTATAGATTATTTTTTCATTGTCTGTTTGTTAGTTCTGGTTCTTGAACGAACTACATCCCTTCCGTTATTTTATCATTAATCAGCAGCACAATGGAAATCGACAAGTCCCGACAGCTCGCAATTTATAATCGGATCAATACTTTTCATTTAGCTAGACTTTGTTTTTATTATATTTATCCTTGCATTGAGGTATTTTTAATGATGTGCTTGGCTCGTGTTGTTTTCAATGTATTTAGCTCACATTATTGACACATATTCTCTCATTTATTATGTTTACTTTGCTACTCATTTGCTCAGTAGTTTATTGACCAGGGTCAACGGAAGCCAGCTGTCCAGGAGGGGGCAGTGTTGGCATTGCGTCACCGTCAAAGTTGCGTATAAGCAATGAAAATGCTCACCAGATCATTTTCGTTTTTATGGCTTTCGACTACTTAACACATTTAGACAAGTTTTTATTTTAATAAGCTGCATTAAATTTGTAATTGTATTTAGGCCTTAGTCACTTTACTGTTGGCCTTTTCAATTAGCTTGCATCAATTTCCTTTACTGCCAACTTTATTATTTTTTACTTTATATAACAAATTGCTAATCTCAAAGGGGTATTGTTTTTTGTTGGCCCAATGCCAGCACGCAAATGGTTTGTGTCACTGTGCTTAGCAAAGCATTCTACGTCACAATAGCTTAGTAAGTGCATCGATTGCGTCATACGCTATAGACATAATGATAAAAATGATAATGGATTCAACTTTCGGCATTCCAAAGGAATAATCGAAATCTCATTTTCCCTTTAAATGTCTTGAATTGAAATATTTTATTGGTACTGCATTTAAGCCAAAGACGCCCCTAAAAACAAATTTTTGGAGTTAAGATTCAATTTAATCGATTTTAGCCTTGTTATCTTCTCGTTGTTATAAACAAATTGGATTCATTTATGCACAGGTCTGATACGTGTTTAATTGCTTAGGGCCCTGTTCAACAAATGACGTGTGCAGTTGAGTTTACGTCATAAAATACATATACATATAACGTAAATTATATTTCTGACATTGACAATGGTGATGACGTTGTCAGCTTTATCTAACTAATCTCTGTCTCGTATTGTTTATCTAGCCGTCTCTGTGGTTAGGTGCACATCCAACAGATAGCTTCGTTTTATATCGTAAACAACCTTTTGGAACTATCGTAAATTTCACATAAACAACTGCGCGATTTCTCGTGTTTATTTTGATTGGGTTTGCCATAAAGATAAATACTTATCGATCAATGTTTGATATATTAAGCGTACGATTATATTGTACTTGTACTTGTGGAACAATGGGGTGCAAGCTTACTTTTAGAAGTTAAGGCTTAGGTCATCGCGAGGTCTGAATGTATTACGGGAACTGATACATATTTATCTGATCAATCGAGGGGAGGAGAAGGACTCTTAATACTTTTAGGTAATACTTATTTAAAAATGTATAAATAAATTAATTAAAGTTTTTTCAACAATTATGAGCCATAATTTCTAAATAATTTTGTAATTAAAAATAACACTTAATTTTTATTATAATAATGAAAAGATAATGTTAACATCTGCAAATTGGTTCTTCTTGCGATCAGCTTTTGATTCCCTCTACTTCCCCAATTGAAGTTTAAGTCAGAATTGGATCATTTTCTCATTCAAAAGCAGTTAAAGTCTCATCTCGATGTTCCCTATGATATCATCGCAGAATTTCGCGCGTCCATTTGTCGCTTCCTCTCCAGAAAATGTCAGTTTCGCTGTCGCTTCTGAAACTGTCATTTGACAGTGAAACACTTTCGTTTTGTATGTTGTCGTCTGTCAGCGTCGGCGGCGACAGCGACTGCGACGCTGACGTTGGGACGATAAGTTGAAATGGCTGTTTCTATGCCCAAGTGAGGGAAGCTCATTTATAATATTTTTTGATAAGAGTGGAAAAGGCGCTTAGTCTAGTTTCACTTGTGAACGCAACAACACTTATTTTATAATTTATTTTTAAATGAAATATTGAAATATACAAATTATTTGTGGCGCATTTTTTTTAATGTCTTAAGGATATTTAACGATTGCGATTGTGAGTTTATAAAATGCATTAATATATCTAACACGTATAGAAAATATTTTTAGCTTAGCAACGTAAATGGTTTAATAATAAAAACGAATTCCTTTTCTAAGAACTTTTTGTTGTGAAAATTGTCTACACCAAATTATCGGTGTAACAAATTTCGCATTAAAGTCGTACAAGTTTATTATGGGAAAGCTTAAGCTAGCTTTATTCATAATTTGCAGTTACCTCATTACCCATTAACAATGTGAGCACATCCCGTAGTTGATGATGTGCCTTTTAAGTCAAAATTACTCGTTTATAGCCACAACACACATATATATATATATATATATATATACACATAAGCACTTGAGGTGCATTTGGCGTCCCAAGAGCTGCACATTTTTTATGATTTCATGATTTCACCCAAGCTCCTTGGGGCATTTGTTGCGCAATTTTTGCAAGCACTTTACATTGAGCATTACCTAAAGTAGGTCATGCAATGGCAGCCACCTCAATGGACATCGTTTGAGCCTGTTGACAGTAACTCACAAGGAATCCTTTGCTCACATGGATAGTGTGGGTAAGTTGACACAATTAACCGCACTTTTGCGGTTAACTAACGTTGAATTCATTAGAGGAAACCTCATTAACACTTCAATCGCACGACGGGTGACATAAATTCCACATCCTTAGAGTAAAGTTTGCACTCTTAATGACAAAATGATGTCTCTTGCTCTGCCCCTCTCTCTCTATCTCTTCCTGTAAGGACAAGCGTAAAACTCGGTAATAAAATGTCTATAAAGACGCTGTAAGACTACCGAGATGAGGGTCAACTTTCAAGGCGTCCTGTTCTGCGAGAAATTATTAGATGCTGGCGCTCTTAATTGCAAACGATGTGCTGTGTACAGAGGGCGTTGAAAGTTTATAAATTTATGTGGCATCTCGGAAAAGTTTGCCACTTGCACTTAGCAGTAAAGGTCAGAAGTGCAGCCAAAGGTCTCAACAAGTAAATCAGTCAAAGTAAAGCTAACTTAAGTACATATACGAGAAGGGACAATGTTTCCAATGTTTTCTGTATTTGCCCTGCCTGCAATTCAAAGTCGAATCCATTAACGCTTCGTTTTGCCAAGGTCAATGTCTGTCTCTCTCTTTAGATACATTTGTGACTCAGCAGCAACGTCTCTAAGCTGTCTCATCTCGTCTCGCTCTCTCTCTCTCTCTCTCTCTCTCTCTCCTTCTTTCTCTGTGTTTAAGATCTAAGCGTACAAAAGAGAAATCAGTCAAGCATCCAGTTTTTCAATCAAGACACGTTATGCCCTCTTCTGAACTTTGAGTTCATCTCGTCGCTCATGTTGCAAACTTGCATATTTTGTTAGTCAAATCAAATAATAAATAAGCTTAGTCAAGTGAATTGTACTTTGTATAGACAATCGTAAACTAGACGAATTCAATTTACAATATAACAAAATACATTTGTATGTTTTTTTTTTTATTTTAAAATATTTAGAAGAAATAAAATTTTATGATTTATTTTATTTTGACAAAACAATTAGACTATTCGTTGAATTTTGTTGTGGAATACAAACTATTTTGTACACAGAAAAAAATCATTGTAAAATTCTTGTTTTATTCTTAATTATTAAGTATGATATATTATTGTTAAATTAACCCAATATGTGGATTAAATGGCAAGCACTCTCCATAAAAATAGTCAATAAAGACTAAACAAATTTGACTTTATTAATAAACTACTTATAGAACCGAACAAATTTTAAAATTTTCGGATAAGTTGGAAAGTTCTACTTGTATTAAGAAAATCCGGGATTACCGAACTTCTGATACCGTATCGGATTGATTTTTTCCCTGAATTCCGGATATTTATTTTCTGTATGTCTATAGACGTAGTTATAACTTTTCCCTTGCACTTTTCTTCATCCGTTGCATCTTCGCTCGCAGTACATTTTCTTGCCAATTTAAGATAATGGTTGCCCTGTTAACATACGAGTATAAGCAAAATCTTCTTATCTGCGGGCTTCCTCTGCTTATCTTTATTACCAATCTCCTCGCACTCAACCGAAACTTTAGACGACGACCTCCAGCCTGACATATGTTAACTTATGCCCCTCAAAAAGAATGCCTCGCGTTATGTGTTTTGTTTTTACACATCATTAACACTTAAATTCTTTTTCTTTTTTTTTGGGCGGTCAACTGAAAAAGGGAAGATGAAAAGTTGAAATCGAGCTATCAGCGAGCATAAAGCGAGAAGCCAAGTGAATGCGAATCAGTTGAACATGTGTGCAACAGCTGCAGCTATCGAATGTGGCGAGTATGGCACTTGTAACGAGGGTAGCTGGATAAGTTTGTGATAAGTGCAGTCAAAGAAAATAATTACAGCAAAAAGAAGAACATACTTTCAAGTGAATAAGTACCGCAGCAGAATATATTATTACAACTAAAATAGAAAATAAATAAAAAATTACACACATAAAATATACAAAAATAGTACATAAATGATATTAAAAGTTTACCTATTAAGTGCATTAAATTATAAGGAAATCTTCGTAGCGCTACGATTAAGTTAAAATTAAACTTTATTTACTTCTTGCACTGAGCACTCCTGACGCGAGAGTGGCTTTATAAGTTGTTATCAAGTTATAGTATGCTACCCAAAACTTTTCTATTATAAATTTATCAACGGCACCTCGTTAGTCCACATGATTATCTTCTGGGAAGACAAGTCATTTGTCATTTTGTCGTTACTTTTATCGAAGCATCGCATCTTGACAATAAGTAGATACATTTGTATCTAAATCGAGCTGGGTGATGAATACAGCATTTAGAGGCGGTTGTTGAATACAAAGACAATTCAATGAACTAATTTACTGTGAGAACATGGTCGTATACGGATTCTAAAACCCAAAGGTATACAGAAACAAAGAGAATTATTCAAGAAAGACATGGGACAACAATAGAAAATCAAACAGTGCAAAGTGGAATGCTAAATAATTACCAGACATATGTAGATGAGGAGAGCCCACTCAGTTGCCATTTCTGCACAGAAATTGTCCATTCATTGAACAATATGCGAAATCATTGAATAAATTGATCAATTATACTCGTCTTTATGTTGAATTGAGAGTCACAGTTCAATGCCAAGACATGCAGATTTAATATAAAAAGTCACTATCAACTGTCATCAATCCGAGATGGGAATATACACATTTGCATATCATCCCAGTTATTTAGTCGAACTTTTTTTATGCTCAATCGAAAAATTGGCGTTTGTTGCCTTTTCACCCGCGACTCATTTAAATATAATTCCCTATTGGCGACGTCAGTGGTTGTTTATTTTTATTTTTGTTGTTGCATTCATTGGCGACGTGTTGGCCAAGATTTGGTATTCGGATAAGTCGGCCGAAACAGCGACAAGAAGAATAAATATATATTCACAAGCATAAAAACATACTCTCGTATTTGTAAGATTTATAAATCGTCCGCATACTTTGCAATGAATTTTTGTGTTTTGCACTCGGCAAATTTCTCGTTTTTCCCCCGCTGCGTCAATATTAATAAATAAACGATGATGCAGCAAGGTGAAGGTCAAGTTGATCTAATCAACGCAAATTTGTGTATCTACTTGTTAATTGAATGCTGCAAAAGGTCCGTCGCACTGATTGGCATGGCAAAAAGCAATCAAACACTTGCTCCACATTTTTCAAACAGCTAAGGATACAGGTTCCAAGGAAACAGATGAAATCAGTATGAACACTATCCCTATAAATTCAGGCAAGCTCATTAAATATCCATCACGCCAAGGGTAAGAAAACAACAAACCTCCCGCACTAATTCAAAGACTATCTTTTGGTCCACATACAATCGGAAGGATAGGGAAGGATAAACTACAACAATGTACATGCCTTGCGGTCTTGAGGTTGCCAGACAACGCGACACACCCAGCAACAAGAATGAAGCTTACTTTAATTCTTCTGCTCAGCTAGCAAATACCCTGTAATCCATTCACTTGAAGAATGCATACATATATGTATTTTCATTCAAAAGATTGAAAAGAAACGAAATTGTATTTCTTTTGGTTAACCAATATACCCCATTGCTTCTACGGGGTATTCCAAGTATAAATGGCCCTAAAGTAGTAAGTCAGTTAGTAGAACAGGCCACTTTTCCGTCGCCTTACGTGTCAGTGGGCAATGTTGGCTTTTTCTCGGCTCGATTTTAAAGACATTGCAGAGACTTTTGGTAACTCCGCAGGGTTTATTTTGGGTGCGGTTACATGTGCGTGGTAGCTACCATCAAAACAAACGAAAAACCGCAAAGACCCAGCAAACAAACGCTGCAATGTGATTTGTGGTGCAATTTTCTCCTTCCCCACTTCACTAAATTTTCACTTTGGAAAATCACCCAGGACTCAGTTGGCCTGGGGCTGTAACTGGGTTAATGGTTTCGCTTATGATTGGTTTTCGAAATGTTTACCCTGCTGATTGGCGATGGCTAATGGACATAAATGGATGTAATTGGCGTGGTCCGGATTTGTTTACCAATCGGAAAAAGTGAGCTTTTTGTCAAGTTTTTATCAGCGAAAGTGAATTGAATAGTTTGGTATATAAACTATTCCATTAGGTATTACTGCAAAGTGTGGGAAATAAAAATTATCAGCATGATTAATTTTGATATTCAAAATTAAAAAGCTTTCGAGTAATTAACTTACATTACTAGATTTTTCATCTTTGACTTTAATAAACTTGTTTTTCTACAGAATAAGTACAAGACATTTAAGAGCGAAACCAATTGCACAATAATAAAGAAAATTAAAAAAATAAAATCTTATATTAACGTGCTTCTGATCATGATTGTCTGTATATAATCTTTTATTTTTAAAAGATATGATGCCTTTGAAAAGACAATTTTTTGCTATTTAATCTATTGTATTTGGGAAAAGACACGCAAGCTACTTCGGGAAATTTATCTTAATTCTTGGAAGAGATCACATAAAATATTTATTAGTCACCAATCTAAAAATTGCTGCAACAAAAGATGCGGGGCAGACCTAAAGAACCACGACAGATATCATTATCGTAGGCGAACAGAAATTGTATTGCTTGCTTTTCCATTATTATTATTATATATTCTTCTTTTTTTGTTGTTTACTGCCGACAAACAAAACGATGACAGCAACTGTGACGCTGACGAATGCGTCACGAATTTGGCCAAAAGTTAACAGCGGTAGACATGTGGGAAAGGCATAGCTAATTATTTGGCAAACAGCTAAGAATCTGCAGTTGAGGCACGCAAAGTCGACAATCCTCAATCCTGGCACGTCATTCACTAACTTGCGTGTGCTCCTTTTAATTATTTGAGTGCTGCAACTTAATTTATACGATACACTCTATATACCATGCTATATACAGATGGTATGATTATAGTGTTACGATTAGGCGCCTAGAAAAGTTTTTTAACGTGTTAAAGCCATATCAGGGGAATTTATTTAACGACTTCTCGCAGGGAAAATACAATGAACGATGGGAATATAGCCAGTAAGAAGTCTACAATCGCTTAAGATACTTTTCGGTTTACTCAAAGATATTGTAATTTGAATAAAATAACTTTTTACTTGATCTGCAGATTTGTTCAATATAATAAATCAATTTCTATCTAGGAGCCTATGATTTTATTTTCAGATATTTGACGAAACATTTATGTGATTTGTAAATTGAAATATCTTTATAATACAGGGGTATATAAAATTAGGAAGGGGTGATTACTGCGGAAAAATGCTACTCTAAACAAAATGAACTTTTCTGATAACGGTTCTGTAGATACTCACATGTATTGTTTATGTATAATATTTTCAAATATGACACGATTTTTTATCAATCCAATATTACTGTGTACTACTCGAATCTCTGTGTCCCCAAATTATCTGTTTTAATAAATCTCTATAATACTCAAAGGCGCTTATTGCATTGAGAGTGTTCTATATTAGCTAAAACTATATAATAGGAATAGTTGTCGAGTTTCATTTTCATTACACACAGTTCTCTTAACGTTATTTTATATCTGTACATTGAAGTTGTAACACAAATCCAATTAAGTAAGTTTCCACAATTGACAGCATTTCCTTTTCTTTAACTATTTATTTGCAGACGTAGAGCAACTTGAAGGCCAAAACGATTCACAAACTCTGAAAATGGCAGTCAAATAGAACAAAACTTACAACTGATAAAAAGCCAACTATATACATAGATATAGAGACAAAGAAAATCCCCAAAACGGAATTAAAACAGAGCCAACTACAACGCACAACCTGTGAGTGGAAAAGTGTAGATCAGATTTCAAAGTAGCTGAAGAAGAAAGCCAAGTTAAGAAGCTAAAGACGTGGTCAAGGCGGTGCCTGGGCAACCGCCTTAACCAACAGGCAGTTGTTGAGTTTCTTGTGGCAGAGTTGCAGAGCCACAAAAGCAACGGATTGAAGGAGAGAAAAGTGAATGACACTACTTGGGCCTAGCGCCCCTGGCATGGCCTTTATGATGAAGAAGAAAAAGTACAAGTTTAATGTGGAGGTGCAACTGCAGGATTTGGTCGAAGTCGCTCTGGTCAATGAGGTGCTCTTCGCCAAGATACGGCTACTGGATGGCGGCTCCTTTCAAGAATACAGCAGCCGGTGAGTCTATTAAAAGATCTTTATATTTTTAGATCAATTAATTAACTATTTCTTTTTTTATAATCAACAGCGAGGAAGTGCGCAATCATCGCGTGGAATGGAATCGCAGCTTTGAATTCCCCTGCAAGATGAGTGCAAATGCCTCGACCGGCGTGTTAGATCCCTGCCATTTGCGCATCTCAATCCGCAAGGAGATGAAGGGAGGTCGCAGCTATTATAAGCTCGGCTTCATCGATCTGAATCTTGCCGAGTTCGCCGGCGCTGGTTTGACGTCACGTCGTTTTCTTCTCGAGGGCTACGATTCCCGCCATCGCCTGGACAACTCCATGCTGAGAGTCAGCATCAAAATGCATATGTTAAGCGGTGATATACTCTTCAAGGCGTAAGTAACTCATACAATTGAATCAGTTGCAATCGATTATTTTTTTTAAAGATTTTTTTTTTATATCAGAAATGATTACGACTGTAAAATCAATTTTTTGCAACCGCTTATTCATTTACATCATTACTTGAATCGACATTTTTAATTGCAATCTTTCTTTTCAAAGAAATTTATCATCAATAAACTGACAAGCATTTTAGTCTTTGATGAAAACAGAAAAATTATAATTAAAATCAAATTGAGAGTGATGGACAATCGCATTTTACTTTTACTGAAAAAGAACACAACAATTTTCATTATTTATTATGTTGTGTTCTTATTTTTGAATTTTTTTAAGAATATCATTTAGTATTAAAAATTTCTCTTAATATTTCATAATAAAAAAAAACCGGTTTCGGTTAAGTTAGAATTTTTAATTTTCGGCTATCGGTCAAACAAAATCCTAATTCATTTCTTTAAGAATATGTTAGTATATAAACCAAAATTCTTTGATTTCAAAAAAGATGTTTTTTATCAATGGGATTTATATTCCAATTAAATATTGAAATCAAAAATTAGTTTTCAAAATGACGATAAATCATTGCCAACAAAATTTAATTTATTGATTGATTAAAACAAAACTATCCGTTAGGCAAGAATCGGTTACTAAACGGTTATTTCGGTTTGCATAACTTCAGCCACTCATTTTTGGGACAATAAAAAAGTTTAGTTTCGGTTACGTTTTCAGTTATGGTTACAAATTCCAATTGGTTAATAATAATAAAAATAATAGTCCATGCATTGTACTTCTTTACAACTGTGCTAAATTTTATACTAAAATATTTTCGTCCAAAACCATTTTTGCAGTCCCACGCCCAGTCTGAAGAGCAAACAGAGCAAACCAACAAACGCGGATGACGCCGCCTGCGGTGGCCTGCAGACGCCAACGGCAACTGCCCTGCCCAGCATTGGTAGCGGCAGTGGTGGCTCGTCCATTCCTCTGGGCGGCAGTGGCGCCACATTGGGCGGAGTATCCAGCACAATATCTGCGCCGGGCACACGACCCGTTTCCACCACCAGAGAAGAGGGTATGTTTTTGAGCTGTTGGCCATTTGCATCGGTCTTTAATTAACTCGATTTATTTCTTGAACAGATCTCGACGCACAAGCGGTGATAGCGGCAATTGTCACAGACTCGGGTCTGTCCGAGTCCTCGGAGTCGGGGGTGACGTTGACCACGGACAATCTGCAACAGCACGTTATCGCCTCATCCAGTGCCACAACACCCGTCACCGTCGCACAGTCGCTGCCCGGTGTGGGCGTCATTGGCAGCAACAACTATGGCACCACGGGTCTCTCCAATTCTGGTGGTGTCGGTGGTGCCGGTGGTGGCGGTGGTGGTGTGGGCATAGTCAATACAGCTGCGCTCATGGAAATGGGTCATTCGAGAAATTCCAGTAATACTAGTCAAGTAAGCGTTGCAGATATTCAACTGATAAATGTACAAAAACTAAATCGAATCTATTTTTATTATTATTATTTGCTCCACAGATGTCAAAGGGTTCGGGTTATAGTAGTTTTTCGCACAGTCAACATTCGAGGCAGAGCTCTGAGGGTGACTCGGGACATGCTAGGTAAGCTATTTTGCAACATCAACAAAACACAAAAAATTGCTGAAAATCATTTCAATAACTACGTATTAGCTAATCTGTATAAAGCCTTGATTTGAACTTGAACTTTCAACTTTTATTTGCCCACAATTCGCGCCAACTTCTACTTATCGTACATAATCTATTATAACTTTACCTACATATATCTACAACTATATCTTTGTTATGCTCTACACTAAATATGCTAAAGTTCTCTATTTACGTATAAAAACGTATTTAAGCAAAAGTCGTGTCTAACCACAACAAAGACACACACACACACTCGCATATGCTACACACACACACACACAAATTTTTCTTTAAATGTTTACTAAACACACCGTTAACACACAAACAACACATTCCAATTTAATAAATTCCCTTCTCAATTTATTTGTTATTTATAGCTCAGATAAGTTAGACTTTAGAGCGAGTTTGTTAAAAGTATTATTCAATACTTTGTGTAGTTTAGATTAGGTTTAGATTTGGTTAAATTTAAAACAATAACTAGTCTTTACTTGAACTATCTGCAAGAATGTCGTGCAGTGTAGTAAAACGTCCCATTGTCAAGTTTAAGGTCAAATGCCGAGAAAAGTGCACACACTCCCACATGGATGTATGCTTCTCTCATTTCGAATGCATTTCAATAGAAAACATTAGCAAAAGTGGGCGGAATACAATATGAAAATTCTTGTTGGACATTTTCATGTATAAATATTTTTCTGTTTTTTTTGCTTAAATTTGCAAGCGATGACTTCATCCAAAACTGAGTCAGTTGGCGTCATGAGGTGACCCTAAAGGTCGCGCATTTGTTTTGCCAAAATGAATGCGCAGCTCTTAACCTTTAGCCTTTCTATATTGTACATGCAAGTATATTCAATAGCTTTCTAATCATATTTTCCGAAGGCAAAGTTGCCTTAAATACAATTGATTTTATGTCACAAATATAATAAAGTAACCAGAGAGAACTTATAAAGTATATATAAAATCTGTGAATTAACCAGTAGTCCTAACTATAATATATAAAATCTGTTAATTATAATATCTGATTAATTTACCGATTGCCCAAATACAAATTTGACTACGCTTAAGATTTATAAGGAAGCTTGATTTTAAATAAGACTTTAAATCCCAGTGAAAAGCAATACATAAATACATATAAAGTTAACTTAGGTTATTTGAATACAGTTTTTTTTTTAAATTTCCGCAATAAAAAACTTAAATTTCAGGAATTTTATCCTTATTTAATTGCGAAAATCATGAATTCAGTGAATAAATTTATTCAATTACTCGAATAGAAATCAATTCCATAAAATAGCTTATCCATTTGCTTCACATTTCAATGTTCTTTCTATAATCCCGAAAAGCAAGTTCTTTGTAACTTTAATATATAGTTACCTTAGTTTATTTGAATTCAATTTTCCGTACATTATTGTAATAAAAATATGGAATTTCAAGAATTTTATTCTTACAAAATTGCGAACATCATGAATTCTACGAATAAAATAGCTTATCTATTGCTTTTCTTTATAAAAAACACTTGATTCTCTAAAAACAAAATGAAGAAAATAAAACATTTCGCTGGAAATAGTTTATAGTACTAAGCTTGTGCTCTGATAATCATTAACAGAATTGGAATTGGTTTAATTTCTTTTTAAGTATACTAAAATGGGGTTTGATGGAACTAAACATATTACGTTTTGTGGTAGCTTACATTTACATTTTATTAAACAACTCATAACTGGTTTATTTTAATGGGTAGCTTTTACGTTTTTCCAATTTAGTTAATGGTATAATTCTTATTTATGTTGCGTTTACGTTCACATTTAGCTAATTTGTTTAACCCTTTTTGTTTTTTTCTTCTTTTATAACCAACATATGTTCTGTATATAATTGAAATCAAACAAAATTAAAAACGGGTAAATGGCCAACTAACCAACTGTAAATTAAATAACCTATTAACCTCAATGTAAAATTAATCAAAATTGAAAAAAAAAAATAAAAAACAATGTCAATCAATCAACGAACGTCAACGTCAAAAAAAAAAAAAAAAATACTTCAGTCGTTTTAGAAAATCCGTTTCTCTACTCAATAGACTCAATCAGAGAGCTATAAACGCCATGAAATTGAATATACCAGCGTTGCGGCATCAGCACAAGACGGAGCAGGCACAGGGACTTGGATTGGGACTCGGTCTGGTGCAAGAGCATCAAGTTGGCCCAGCGACGAACCAACAACGTCATCAGCAGCAGCAGCAGGTGAATGTCACTCTGAGCACAACCATCGAATATGTGAGCGAGGAGCTGCTCTACCAGACGCCCAATGCCACGATGAATGCCAGCGATCAGCAGGCTGGCTTTGAGGATTACCGCACCCCGATGGCGGAGATGCCACAGCCATTGCTTTTGCCATTGCCGAGGGGAAACTTTCGTCAGTCACAGTATTATGATAGTGAAGATACAAGCGAATCGGATGAGTACCCGAATGAGGTGGACTCTGGTGATAATGATTCGGGCTTGGAGGAGAATTATCACACGCCGCGAGTGGCCAAAATCAAATCCATGGAGAATCTGTCCATACTCGAGATGGAGTTCCACAAGGCCTCCATGGAGCTGGATCGCAATTCGCCGCGTCGACTGAAGCAGCTGGCGGAGCACGCACAAATACCCAAGATGAAGTCCCTGAACAATCTCTGCTTCGACGACTACTCCGAGGAGGTGGTGCGCGAGGAGTTCCAGCGCATGAGGGAGCAATCAAAGCTGGAAGAGCAATCGCGACTGCGGCACCCGCCGCCACACAATCACTTGCATCACCCTCACCATCTTTACCTGCACAACTATGGATTGCGCAAGAACTCCACAACATCGAATGGATCCGCCGGCAAGCTGTTTGTGAAGCACACGCAGGCATCCCAGAAGGTTGGCAACGCCAAGTTTATTGGCCAGGACGGCGAGAGTCCGCAGCCATCGTCAATACATCATCCCATACCCATACAGAAGATGCGCTCGATGGGCACCATCCCCGACATCCTCAGCGAACGCATCGAGGCGGATCCGTTTCTGACGCCCACGTCGGAGCGACGGCCGAGCTTCAACCGATTGATACAGTCAGCGGATAAGCCAGCTCTGGGCAGCAGCTATGTGAATCGTCTGCTCACCTATGATGTGGTCGATTCACCTGCTGCTGTCGATAACTTTACCAATTCCGCCTCCTTTATGTCGCGCACGCCATTTGAACGCGCCTATCGACGCACGATGCTTCAGGGCGCCGCCTCGTCCACACCCCTGGGTGCCCTGGCTACAACACAGGAGGCCTACCTCGTTCGGCCACATTCCACAAATGCTGCCTACGAGCTCATGAGGTGCGTCGCGTTTTTCATTTGCCTAACCTAAAAAAAAAAAATAGAGAACAGAAAAAAACAAGCAAAAATTGTTCGTTAATCGCAACTCGTCAAGGCTCTGGTTTCATTCGCGCGCCTTGGTCAAAAGAACAATCACATATCGTTATCGTTATCATTTAATACTCTCTCTCTCTCTGTCATTCCCTGTTTCCCATGTCCTCTCACCTGTTTTGTTTTACCGTTGATTTTTGTTGTAGTTATTTTAATTGTTGTTATTTTTTGGTTACGTTCTTTTATTTTGTTTTGTTTCGTTCAAATTTTGTACTAATCATAATCCCCGTTTGGCCGTGAGCACATCCAATTCCGCGGGTTTCCCAAGCTAGATTTAAGCTAATCATAAGCTATTATATAATTAACAGTACTACATATATTCCCAGAGAGGGTTGGTCTACAAGTTTAAGGATTGTACAGTTAACGGCAGCTTCTACTCTCCTAAATATACTAAACGAAACTCTTGCTATAAATAATAAACATCTTCCAGATTTTTAGATGCAATCAAAAACCCCATTTCCCCTTCGTTATCCTTTGTCTGTTGAACAACAATCGAATCAAACTTTGTTGTCCCTCCGTCCCCGTCAACTACGATATGTGTCCATTAGGTCAAAATCAGCTGTAACTGGGCCAAGGATAGAAGACTACACGGCCCAGTCTAAGTGCTTTTTGACCGTGTGTCGCCTTGCCGGCCAATTGGCCTTCAGTGCAAAGTCAAAACTGCGCAATGGCCCAAAATAAACTGTTTAAATTCATTCTGTGAACTTTACAACGGTTGGTGGCCTCTGAGGTTACTCAAACTCATTTATTGATACGAGTAATTGATTAATTTTACATGAAAACAGACGAGAGTAGGCAAGTGGGGGGAGTACAGTAAGGTCTATGAATTGATATAATTGATTATTTAAATGCTGTCTACAGGAATCTGCATAAATCAGTCAGGTCAGGGTCAAATTTGTTCCACTTTATTATAAACGAAAGACATTTTGACATTAAATATTCATTTATTTATTTAATTGTAGTTTAGGAAATTGAGAGTGTACTATTTTAAACAATTCCTGAAAAGTCATAGTTTAAAAGCAATGATGCTTTTAGTAAATTCGGTAATTGATAAAGTTTTTGTAAGCTAAGAACTAAATTTAATTCTTGTTTGGGGACAGGCTTTAAATTAAAATTTTTGAACTTTCGGATTCCTGATAGATAAAGTCAGATATGTATTAGCTAGTTAGAGTTTTAGGAAAGTCAGCTTATATTCTGAAGTAATTCGATATAGTAAAATAATTTAAATAATCATTGTGCAACCAATTTCGAACTTAAATGTCTAAATATTGATTTAACAATTAAGAAATATATGTTTTTAAAGTAGAACAATTCTTTAACATTTCTGTGTTAATTTTTTTTTAAATACACTACTGGCCAAAATAATAAGAACACAAATTTTTTTACTATACAAGCTATTGTAAGTCAAGTCTTCACAGTAAAAAAAAGGAAAGGTCGATTAAATTCCGTTTGAATGATACAAAACTTTCCTGAACCCATTAAGTACGCATTGAAAATTTCGAATTTATGTAAATGTCTACTTTTTCAACTTTTCTTCTCGATTTTTTACAAAAAATATTTTGAGGCTAAAGATTCTTCAAACAATTCTAGGAGACACTGAATAGCTTGTATAGTAAAACAAATAGTGTACTTATTATTTTGGCCAGTAGTGTACGTCAGAATTAATTGGGAGTCTAAAATCGAATCAAACTTGTTTCAAATAGTCCAATCTATCGAAGACTGTGATAATTCCTTTGGCTAAGATAAGATCAGTTTCGATAAACTTGTTTGTTAAAGTTGTGATTTGTATATTCTTATATCCCACATTTATTATGTTTTCTTCAAATCCACCGCACACACACATACTCAAACACACATATGCCAACAGACGTACAAATTAACATAAATAATCTATTTAAATTAAACATGTAAGACGAATACATCAAAATTGAATTGCTTTTTATTCTTAAGTGCCATAGCGAGGCTTGAGTTGGAAATAAGTTGATGATAATATACTTATATATAAATAATCGTAATTTATTTAAGAATAATATTTTACTCATCATGTTTATTGTGCATTTTTTGCAATTGTTTTTTGTTTCTTTTGTCTTCCGATATTCCGATAATCTCTGAAATTACGCTTTGATCTGTAAATGTGTCTATGAATTAATGCAAAATTGAATGAAACGTGCAACGAATCAGAAGCTTCAGCGGCGTGCCACGTCGTCTCTTCGACAGCGGCGGCAGCAGCAGCGGCAACAACAGCGGCAACTGCAACAGCAGCAACATCAGCATCAGCAATCGTCAACAGGCAGCATCGGCTGCTGCAGCTGCAGCGGCAACAACAGCAGCAACATCCAGTGCAGGAGCTGGCGCCGGTTATATGATGGGCTCCAGTTGCTCACCCTGCGGCACTCTGGCCAGCATCCACTCGAATCACTCGGCCTCCTCGTCGAACGGCAGCAACAGCAGCAGCAGCGGTGCTCTCATCACCTTCCAATGTAATCCGAACTCTGGTCAGGATGCCGTCGATGGGGGACCGACGCAGCACACGCTGGTGGGGTCACCCAACGGACATGGCAACAGTCCCAGGCTGGGCAATGTCATGTCTGGCGATGCACTCAGCTCATTGGCGGCAAGTCCAACAGATGCGTGCAGCATCCGCTCAAATCCTTCGGCCGCATCCCTATTACTCTCCACCTCGGCTGCTGCAGCGGAGGCATCGGCTCTGACCTCGGCCACCACGATGTCCATCTCGGGTGCGACGCTATCGCCGCTGGCCACCACACAGATCATACGCCGGCCCAGCATCACCATGATGTGGGTGTTTCTTTTCTTGTTGTCTTTGTTGTCACAAGGATTACGATTTTCTACTTAGTTGCCTTTGCCTGTCTTTTGATCCATATCGTTAGCTAATAAGTTTTGGTTGTCGTTGTGCTCGTTTAAATACCCTGCGACACGTAGCCATCATGTTGTCTACACCATTTATCAAATAGAGCTGAAAAATTAAGAGAAAATTAGATATACGGTTTGTCCAGTAATTGCTTTGACAAAGAATTAAATTCACATGACATTTTTTTATCTTTTTAAAAAGTAAATCTAATGTGCATCATTATTTCCATAGTCAATTTTATATATAATATAGAAGAATATAAGAAAAAGTTTTTTTTTTCAAATAAAACAAAATCCGGGCTATTTTATTTTTATATTCATATCTTTCAAGTTGTATATTCACATTAATTAATTATATAATGGATTTATAGTAGAATTTAAATTAAATTAGTTAGTGCTCGGTTGATTAATTACAACAATCTAATGGTATCATAAATACGAAATTTAATAAGCTTTGTGTGCCGTAATTTCCGTAATTTTGTCGTCATTAAGCTCAACAATATGTTCCTCTGCCAATTTAAGAGATCAAAAAGTGTTATCTAAAACATAAACAAACATTAAGTGATTTTTTCCGATCACTCCGAATTTTTCCAGCTCTAATAACTATGCATAATTTTTATTTTAATTAAGAGTCTAATATATTTATTTTAAGTTTCGTAATATAAAATGATTTATTTATTTTGTAGCAACCTCGCTGAATGCAATACGTGTATTTATAAGTTAAAAGTATTAAGGTCATTAATTTATGTTTATAATTTTAATGCTTATCAAATTGTTTTCGTGTGCTTTGTTTAATTCAACTAGTTATATTATTAAGTGTCTCATTCGTTCACGTCCAATCACATTGTGTACAACATTTTCACTCGAAATGTTTGCATGGCATGGCCAGAGAAATGATTGCCTTAATTTGTTGATATCCGATTTGATATGGGGCCTGCCCCAAGTTTTTATCTGTACCAAATTGCTAATCACAACTACTAAACCAAATGGGTTATCATAACCAGAGAGAGCACCGCGTATCTACTTTTTGCTATATTTATTGTTATTTGCATTTTATTAGATTTATTAATTGAATTCGTTGTTTTGCTTTTGATTCGACAGGAATCCCAGTTCCGGTTCGTTAGTAATAAGTGAAACAGGATCTCTAGATCGCACGAAAAACAGCGGGGAGAAACGCAAGAAGGGCGCCCTGGATGATGGACCGCGAGTATCGGATCGAGTTGAGGAGACGCGCGTCAATCCAAACTCACTAATCGATGAGATTTTAAAGGACACCAAGCTGGATCAGCTGGCGGAGTCCGCAGAGAGTAAGTAATCCCAAGAGAGATTGTAAGTTTAAATTTAGTAACACTTGTCTTTATCGCTTGCAGCATCTGGTCTGCAGTTGTATATTGCACGGGATGGCACCGCCTCTCTGGGTGGACACGAGGTCAAGTCGAGTGTGCGGGCGGGCGCCTTCAAGCAGGTGGTCATGCAGGATCGAAGATAGTAGCGTCGATTCGTAAAAATGTATTAGAAGACTAACAAAAGATAAAAAAAAAAAGAAAAACAACCACAACAAAATACAACACATACAAAATAACTGAAGTTTTTCAAGTGCATGTAAATGCAATGATTTTTACATGCTATTTATTTGCAAGCTAATAGTGAGAGTATATATACACATATAACCTATATACTATAAACTATATATATATATATATATACACCTAAGTATGTATGTCATTGTCAAGAAAGTACACTATTATAAATGTAAAGGCGTCGTATGTTTAACTAACTAGCTATATGTTTATGCCTACTATATACCGATATGAGATATTAACAATGTGTATGTTAAGCGTTATGTTAATTGCAAAAGTCGTGCTGCAAAAACTGTTAACTAACAGCGCGCTGTTAGTTAGCAGTGATTTTCATGTGAAATTAATCCATGCGGAACGACTCGTACTTCAGGAAGTGTTTGGTCATCAATCAATTGAAATATCTAACAAATAAAACACAATAAGTTCCATTTTATATTATTCGCTTGAATGTTTTGGATTTTTTTTACAATTATTTTTTATTTATTTGAGTATCGTTTATCAATAAATTGAATTTCAAGAGCGTCCAACATACTTCCTAAGACGATCAAAAATCAACACAAAATTATTGTATATTTGAGAAAACCAAAAAAGATGTTTGAAATTTATTAAACACTAAAAAGCTTGCACCTTAGATGTACATACAAAATTGAAGTAATATTTAAAAATAAAATAATTGTCGCCTGTTTGCTGTTTGATAAATGTTTTTGAAACAGGCTATAACAAAATCATTTCCACAGTAATTTTTTGATTTATTGCTTCCGGAAAAAAAAGAAGAAATTTCTCTTGTCAAATCAAAATGCAAATTTAATTATTGCGCACACAATTATTGTAGTTTAAACTACCGAGAACAACCTGCAATAATTACTTAAACAACATTAATACTTTATGCTTCCACAGCGAAATATTTCTTCAAATTGTTTGCGATTTGCCAATTAGTTTGCAGCTCTGACAAATTCACACATTATTATAAAACATTTACCAAATCAAAGTAAATTTTGCATTTCATTTATACAAATTGCTAACTTCCGATTCTCAATGTGTAGTTAGCAAATAAATATGAAAACCGATTTTGTATATCATTCAAATTCTCAATTTCAATTGAATGCTATCATGAAAAACTTGTATGTATAATAACATATTATAATAATGATAACAATAATAATCTTTGTGTTAATATGAAGGCAAAGTCTTAAGTGAAAAAAATTAAAAGGAAAACAAAAAGAAATGCAATTAGTTCATAGCTTAGTTTACGTTAAAGATGAGTGTGTAAAGTTGCTTTAGTTATTTTTTGATAATTTGTAAAAAGTGAAGATAAGTAAGAGAGCCCGAGAGCTAGTTTTTTAAATTGTATATGATAAAATATAATAATAATAAACAGAAATAGATACTGATACAAATGGTTGGTTGTCAAGAGGTTTGAGCTGACTAAATGTTGTTGGCAGTGCTTGACTGACCACAAATTACTTTCAAAGTTCACAAAATTATAGTTTAATCCGAATTGAATTAATTTACAGTTCTTTATTGGTATTTGCGTTTTATCAATGCACAATAAAGTATTTAACCGATGGGCGATAAGCCCTTTTTACAGTTGTCATAAAGTAAATGCACACAATAGTCGGTTAGGTAAACTACTGATAAGACAACTTTTTGCCAACAGTATTTGGTTAACTCAACTGACAAATCTTGTGAACATTTTTGAGCTGATCTTAAGAAAATAAAAATATAAAAAACAAATCAAATAAAATACAAATGAAAACATCTACATATGTGAAACAATTATCAATAAAGTGAAAATTCAAAAAAAGTATTAACTGTGGTCAACTGTGGTTTTATTCATAGTTTGTCCTTAACAAAGCGCAAAAAGGTGCCTCCAGCAGCACTCAACACAAAGGTTTTGGGGTCGAATTTCATCTCGGGCAGAGTTCTATCGCAGGTCTCCACACGATAGTTATTGAGTATGTACACCAAACCCACCTGTAAATTGAAATACTTAGCCCAGTTAAATGTGCTATAACAATCAGTGGATTAGTGTACCTTGATCTCCAGTAGACCCAGCAAGGTGCCTATGCAGCCGCGTGGACCAGCGCCAAAGGGTAAATATGTCATGGGCAGATGCTGCACACGTTGCTCCGGCGAAAAGCGTTCCGGATCGAACTTGTGCGGCTCCGGCCAGTGCTGCAAAGGTAGTAAATTGTTATGACTGGCCTGAGTAGTTGTAAAATTTGTCCATTGCTACCTGCTCATCACGATGCAGACCCAGCACGGAAATGTAAACTGGTGTGCCAGGCGCAAGGCGAAGTGGCGTATCGCTGCTCCAGGAGGAGAGATCGTAGCCATCTTTGGCATTGCAGCAACGATCCAGGAAGGAGGTGGGTGGATACAAGCGCAGAACCTCGTCCACCACCTGTCGCAGATAGGGCAGTCCACTGAGCGTATCGTAGTCCAACTGGTCATCTTTGCTGCCCTTCAGTGCGCTCTTCAGCTCCTGCCTCAGACGCTGCTGAATCTCCGGCTGCTTAGCCAACTCATAGAGGGCAAAGGTGATTGTCGAGGAAGATGTATCAAAGCCCGCCAAGAGCAGAAATGATGCCTGGGCCACAAAGAAGTCCCGCCGATGCACCACACTCTCCGGCGGTTGGGTACGCTGCAGTTGTAGGAATATATCGATCAGATCATGACGCTGCTCGCCGCTGGCCGCGCGCTGTTCCAAGGCCCAATTCATAGAGTCCCGCATAAAGCGTTCGTACTCCTCGGAGTATAAATGGGTGCGCAGCTGGCGAGAGCATCCCGGAAAGAAGAACATGGTGAAGAGATGCAGCAAGCGCTTGGGACGCGGCTCATTGACCTCCACACACATGCGACGGAACTCTGCATCCGGCTGCTGCAGACAGTTGGCCTCCAAGCCAAAGGCCAGCGAGGCAATAATATCCGTGCTGAACAACGCACTCAGTTGCTTAACCTCCAGTTCCAGGGAGTCAACGCTCTTGCCACTCGCTTCCAACTGCCTGGCCATGTGCTGCTCCAGCTGTTGGCCAATCTGTTGCAGCAGCCCGAACATGTGTCTCACCTTGCCGGCAGCAAAGAAGGGCGCAAATATCTTGTGCGTCTCGCGCCACAGCTCGTACTTAGAAAAGAACAAATTCTGGGCTCCCATTGTATCGCCAATGGGGTCCGTGGTCTCAAAGCGGCTTGAGAACTGTCCAAAGTCCTCGACAAGAATCCGTTTAATTAGCGCAGGCTCGCGCAGCAGCAGCGCATGATTGTGCAACACATGAATACCCACATAGGCCTGGCCCTTAGCCGCTCCACTTTCGTACAGCTCCCGGAACTGATCTCCGAAGCAGCAATAGCCCCGCAGCAGACGCCACACGTTGCCCACGAAAGGCGCTCCCTCTATATGGGCCACGCCCAGGCGCCGCCAGTGGCCAAAATGCCAACGCTGCCACAGCCAGGCGAGCAACGCAATTGCTAAGCAGACGGCAATGATCATGTTCCGACCACGTTGAGTGCAATCAATTAACTGGCCAGTTCATTGCAAGTGAACGCTCTCTTCCATTAAGCTATAGATAAGCGTGTAGTTGATTTTATACCATGTTAAAAAGCAAATACGCATGTGAGGTATGCTTAAATCAAAGATAAAAGGATCGACATCTATAAATATCCCCAACAGAAAGATAAGAACATTATCAAATTTTGTATAAATGTATAAAATGTATAAATTTTGTTCATAAATTTGCCTAATTAAATATAAAACGTACATGATTCATATTGCCGACGCTATAAAAATATGTATTATTGTAAAATTAAATTTTAACAATTTCGTTATGAAAGTATAGTTTTATCCAAAATAGAATTATAGTACAATTAGCTAAAATGTGGAATATAAAATTAAAAAACAAACTATTCAATAATAATTTGGAATTTGATTATAGGGTATTTCCAAGTGACTACTCTCCACTCGTAGCTTATCTACGTTGCGTTATGTCGTCTGTTTTCACTCAATTATTGTAAGTTCTCTCTTTTTCGCTCTCTGTTGTCACGAGTCAATCGCTCCAGCAAATAAATATGTCGCGTTTAGTGCCTATTTCTTACAAGCAACGAGAACCAGGTGGCGCCAGTAACAATTTTCCTAAGGCACTACATGGTATATAATTTCTTGAGTGACTTCTGTGCACATTATCTGATCGTAATGAAATATTTAATGTAAAATAAGAAGGTTATAATCTTTTCTATTGTAGAGTCCATAACCTTGACCCCATCGCACCCAGTAATAAGCAAGGCCAAATATAAGAAAAGATTGTAAAATCGTGTTTTATTTTACACTTAAGTCATAAATTGTAGGCACTATTTGCTGTAGTGCGTTACTTCAACTACAGCGGGAGCTGCCAACGGTTGTCAGCTGGCTACTTAGCGTTTTAACAATCAGCAATTGCATCCGTTGCATATGTAATATTAAATTTTAGCCTGAAAGGCAGTTTGTACAATTAATTTACTGCTGAGCTCAGGTCAGCAGCATCAAGGCGAACGGTTTGACATTGGCAAAATTGTTGACAAATTGTAACAATGGTTTTTTCTTCTTTAAGTTTGTTGAAATAAATTCATATCACGAGCAGCAAGAAAGGTTAGGAGCCATGCAAATTAGGATGCTGGCCATTTGTGTTCTGTACAGCTTTGGCCACCTCCTCCTGCAAGGTGCTCGGTGGCTCCGAGACGATATCCGTGTGCATGGATAGGTACTTTAATTTGTTCGTAACAGCTGAAAAAAGAAACAATCCAGCATAAGTTAAAGTTCGATAAGAGCAGAGTCATAAGTCTAGACTGACCGGGTCGCAGATCAATCAGAGAGCAGTGCTG